>JADKYC010000373.1:0-11612 GCA_019843955.1 Xylaria sp. 218_066 | reverse complement strand
TTTATTTGCTTATTTTATATAAATATTTTTAATATAAAAAAATATAAAAAAAAATCTTAATAGTTTATAATTTATATAAATAATAAATAAAATTTTTGATTTAAAATATTTTTTATATTAATAGCTAAATTTAATAATACTATATGGTTTTTTTTTATACGTTTTATAGTTTTTTTAAGCTTTAATAAATAAAAAGCCATTATATAAAATATAATATTTTTTTTTAAATGCTAATATATTTAAATATATTTTTATTAGCTAATTTATTATATAACTATATATTTTAATTATTATTGCTATTTATATACGTAATAGTTTAAAAACTAAAACTTTATAATTTTTTTATTATTATAGTATATTGCTTTAAAAGTAATTAAAAAGTTAAAGATTTTTAAACAATTTTTTATCTATTTATACGTAAATTTTATAGCTTTAATAAATTAATATATTTTAGTTTAATTTGTTAATATAAGCTATTTTTATAGCTTTTTTACTTTTTTAAATTTAATAAATATTTTGCTATAAATTTTATATATTATTTTTAAAATTTTTATTTTATTATATTTAATTATTACTTTTTTAAATAATAACTTTGATTTAAACTATAGTATTTTTAGTAAAAAAAAATATTTAATTTATTTTAATTATTTTTTTATAGTTTTATATATTTTAAAAATATTATTAATATATTTTACTATATAAAAAAAAATATTTAGTAATATAAATATAATTATTAAAAATTTAAGCTTTAGTTTTAAAATAAAACCTAATATCATTTTTATTATTTTAAATATAAAGTAACCTATTAATTATATATTTTAAAATATTTATATAAACTATAGTTGTAAAAATTTAAATATTTTAAAAGCTAATATATATTAATAATTTAAATAAACTATAACTAATTAATTGCTATGTTTAAAATTAAATTTATAATAAAAACTAATGGTTAAAAAATTTAGCGTTTTATATATATTTGCTAGCAAAAAAAAACTAGTTTTAAAAATTTTTTTATTTATTTTGCTATAGTTTATTATAAAGCAAGGTTTTTTTTATAGCTTATATATTATAATATTTTTATTTTTATTTACTAATATTAATATATCTATTTAGTTTGAAAAACCCTTATTAGCTGTTAGGGTAGCTAGCTAGCTAGCTTAGCGTCCCCTAGTGATAGTCAAGAAGAACAACAATAAATCAATCTACACATACTGCTTCCTGCTCCTCACATTAGCTATAATAATAGATTTATATATACTTATATTAATATGTTGTTTAATTAAAATATTTAGCTAATATAAGTTAAAATTTAATTAAAGTTGCTTATAAAATTTATTTTAAAGTTTTTTTTTTTGTTTTAGCTATATTTTATATATATATAAATTTATTAATTTAAATATATTTTTAATACTAAATATATTATAATCTTTATATATATACTATATTTTTATATAAAGTTTTTTTATTTATTTAAAAACTAAAAAGCTAAACTTTAAACTATATATTTTTTATTAGTTAAATATTTTTTTATTCAACATTTTAAATAATAGTATAGTTATTAAGCGCTATATTTTACGATTTATAAAAAGATTTAATTTTAGTTTTTATTTTTTATAAATAATATATAATTTATTTTTTTTAAAAAACAACAAACTAATTAAAAAATAATATATTAAATATTAATATGCTAAATATATTATAAAGCTGTTTATATATATTTTTTTATATATAAGTTATATTTAAATATAATATATAAATTTTTATTTAAATATAACTTAAAAAAATAAATAGTATATTTATATTAGCCGATTTAATAATTTAGTTTAACAACTTAATTTTAGATTTATTAGTTTTTATAAAATTAGTACTATTATTATTGCTATTTAAATTTAAAGCTTTTTTTATATAGCTTTTTATAATATTTAAAATATAACTATATAATAACGTAAGTTTATAAAATCTTTTTAATAATATTATAAATCATTTTAATATTATAAGTTTTTTTTTTATACTAAAACTTTTAATACTAAATATAAAGCTATAAATATTAAATAATGCTATAATATTTTATAACTATAAAAGTTCTTATAATATTAAAATATTTTTATTATTTTTTAAAAGTTATATTATTACTTAAATTAAACAAATAATATTTATTATATTAATATTAAATATAACGAAATTCTTTATTTTAATAGTTTATTTATTTAAGTTTAACAAATAAACAGATTGAATTTTAATATTAAAAAATATTTAAAAAAAAATGTTAAAGTTTATAATAAAATTAAAATATATTAAGTTAACGTTATTTTTTTAATTAGCTTATTTTAAGTTTTTTTAAACTATATTTATTATAACTTTTTTTTATATAATAAACTTAATAATAAATGTTATTTTATATATATTAGAAAATATAATTATTAATATTTTTAATAATAATATTATTAACTTTATTTTAATATATTTTTAAATAATTTTTATTTTTTTATTTTTAATCTTAGTTAAAAAGTATTAAAAATTATAAACAAAGTTTAAGCTTAATTAAAGTAAGTTTATAAATAAAATTAGCATTTTTATTTAATATAATAATATTTTATAATTTAGTAAGCTTTTGCCCGTTTAACTTTATATTTTTTTTAATTTATAAAAAAGCGTATTTAAGTTATATACTTTTTATAGTTTAAATATTTATTTTACTTTTTTATTATTTATAAAATTAACTACTGCTATTTTATTAAAAAAAATTTTTTTTTATTAAATAAACTTATAATTAAATTAAATAATGTTTAAAAAATAGCAAAAACATTTTATAAGTTTTATTTAATAATAATATTTTTATTTATATTAGCTTATTTAATATAATAAACTAACTAATATTTTATAAACAATTTTATTAGTTAGTTCGTATTAAATTAATTAATTACTTTTTTATTTATTTTATTAATTATATTTTTATAATATATTTATACCGATTTAAAATAAACTTTTTTTTTTAAATAGCTTTAATTCTAAAATTTATAAATAAATAAAATTTTTATGTTTAAATATGCTTACTTTTATTATTATAATTATTTATTTTATATTATATTATATTAGGTTTAAATATATTTTCGATCTTTATAACAAAAATATACTTTTTTTTTTGTATTTAAAGTTTTTATTTTATTAACTAGCGGATATAATAATAACTTTATAAATAGAAGTTAATATATTGCTTTATTATAATATTTTTTTTTACTTTATTTTTTATATTTGCTTTTTTCTTTTTAAATTATTTGTATAAATAACGCTTTATTTAATATATAAACAGTTTTTTATTATATATTTTATTTAATAGTAATTAAAACATTTTATTATATATATATTTATAACAAGCTTTTTTTAATAAATATATTTTTATACTTATAAAAAAAGAAATATAGCGTTATAATATATTGTTTATAAAAAAGGTATAAGTTATATAATTATTAGTAAGCTAATAGCAAAAACAAAATAGTTATATTTAATTAAATAATTAAATTATTAAACATTTTTAGAATGTTAACACTATTTATAGCTTGCTAAATAAATATATTAAATATTTTGGTTAAAATTTTATTAATTATTTTAATTTTTTATTATTTAATATGTTTAGCTTTTATTTTAGCTTTATTTATAATAAATTTTGCGGCGTTTTAAATAATTTTTAAACAATTTTTTAAAAATTTAGCTTTTATAGCTTATTAAATTAATATTTTCTATTAAAATTTATAGTTTTTAAAACTATTAATAAAGCTTAAAATAATTATTTTAAAAAATATATTTTTTATAAGCAATTTTATAGTAATATTACTAGTAGTAGCAATAATAGTAATTTTTAAAATATTTTAAATATTAGCTTATTTAATAGCTTTTTAAATATAATTATAATATTATATAAAAGATTTTTTATTTTTTTAATTAATTTTAATAAAATTTTTCGTTTTATAAATTTTGCTATCGACTAGTTTATTTAAGTATTTATTTTTAAAAAGCTTTTTAAGTTTTATTAAATTTATAGTAATAATAGTTTTTTTATTAGTTTTTTTTATAATAGCTTCAAGTTTAATATTTAAATCTATAAAAGTAGCAGCTTTTTTAGTATAAAATATATTAATAATATAAATAATTTATAACGTAAATAAAGTTTTATATATATAGCTTACTTTTTTAAATTGTTATAATAACTATTAAAGCTATTATAATAATAACTTTATACTATTAAAATAACTATAGAAGCTAAAATTTAAAAGTACCCGTAGTAAAACTTATAGTATAAAATTTAAGTTTAAAGTTGCTATACTTACTAATAATAAACAGTTAATAAAATATAAAACTAACTAATTAACAAAGCTTTAATTTTAAGTTTTTTTTAAAAAGCTTTTTAAATTTAAATAGTTTTTACGTAAATTAGGTTTAAAAAGTTATTCCTATACTTTATTTATTTTGTTTAAATTTATTTACTTTTAGTAAACAGATATAATAATATATAAGTTAAATAAAAAACACTTTAGATTGTTTATTAAACTAACTTATTAAAAAATGTTTTTTAATTAATATTTTTAATAATTTTTTATCGTATTCTTTTTTGTTAATTTTCGACTTTTACTTTTATTACTAAAAAAACTATAAAAAGAAGAAATATATGTTCTATTAAGTTTTTCGTATCTGTTTACTATATACTAATTTAAAGGAATAGATGACTGTAAATGTAGCCACTTATGTGGCTAATAAACACAGCCACAATCCCAGCTATAGTATAAGCTATAATAAATAATAAATAAAACGTAAGTGTTAATTAGCGTACAAAATAAATTATTATTACTAAAAACTTTTGAATAATTTGTATTAAAATAAAGATTAATAAAACAACGAAAAAATTATAGTTTTTTTTAACAAATATAAAACCTTAAACTTTACTCTATTTTTTAAAGATTATAGCAAATAAAAAAATAAATGAAGTACATTTTAGCTATAAATTTAATTATATAAACAAATAAAAACTAATAAATAATTTATATTTAAAATATTTAACAAATATATTTGTTAAATAAATAATTAATATTTATATTGTAATAGCGCTATTTTATATTGAATTAACACAAATATAATAATAATTATAAATATAAAAAAATATTGTAAAATGTATAATTTTATAATAATAATATTATATTATGTATTTAAATAAACGTTATTTGTTTTAAATAGTAATAAAATGTATTGTTAAAAATCAAGCTATAGGTTTAATTAAATAGCTATTGCTATATATTTTTTCAAAATTTAAAAAGAAATCATTTTAAATTTTAACTCTAAATTTAAATTTAATTTTTTTTTAAAAAAATAAAAAGCTTTAAAAATAAAACTTTTTGTAACTATTATTTACTACTTTTAAAGAAATAAACACTTTTTTTTCAAAAAAGCTAACTAGTTAAAATTATTATACACTATTATATTTATATATAGTTTAATTTAAACTAAGTTAAACTAATTTTAGTTTAATGATAAAATTTAAATTTTATATATATTATAAAGTACAAAATTTACTTTATAAAAATGGCTATTTAAATTTATTTCATTAAATATTACATTAAATAAATAAATCTATTCATTTTTTAAAAAACAGAAAAAGTATACAAATATTTCTCTTAAAATATTAAATTAGGTTTTAAATTTATTATAGTTAAATGTAAACAATAATTTAATTCTAAATATAAAATATTAAAGTTTTTAAAACTATATAACGGATATTATTTTTCAAGGAAACTTTTAAAAATTCTTTTTAGCAATATACTAGTTTATAAACAGTTAAACAAAAAATAAAAAGTTTAATCTATAAAATAAACCTTTTTAAATATAATTATATATTTTATTTCTTTTAAGATTTTATTATATTTAATAAAAAGCAGTAAAAACCTATTTAAGCAAACAATATTTTTACTAACATTTGTTAATGCTAATTAATATATTAATTTAAACAATAGCTTTAAAAGCTTATTGACAAAATTAATTTCTTTTTAAAATATTGTTTAAACCATAGAAAAATTAGTTTTAACTATTTTATTACGGAAAAGAAATAAACATATAAACATAAAAAATAATATATAAAATATTTTTTAGGTTATATATAAAAATCTCTTAATAAATATTAAGAACAAAACAGCTTAAAACCTGACTTAAATATATAAACTGCAGCAAAAGCTAAACTAATAAAAGAAAATCGAAAAAGTAACGAAAACTAAATCGGCTAAAAAAATAAATACTGCAACAAAAAATAAACAGCTGATTAATTTAGTAATTAAAACATTTAAACAAAAAAAAAACTTTGTAAAGTTATAAGAGCTTTAGTTTTTACGCCCGTTACGTTTATAGCTAATATATTATTACTAATTATTTTGAACAAACAAGTTTCAATACTTTTATTTTAATATTTAAATTAATTTTATACGAATAAATTATAATGTTGGTTTATAGAAGTTTTTATAAAACTCCGGAAAAAAAAACGTTAGAAAATAATTAATTAAAAAAGAAAATAGACAGGATAAAAGACAAAAAAATAAAAAAATATATAATTAGCTGCTAAAATTAGTAAAGCTTATTTTACGCCCGGCATTTTAATAAAAATCCTTATAAGGTTTAGGTCTTTATGTAAGGACTATTAAGAACCCCTTAAAGGAAGGTGTATATAATAGTTATATAACCTATAAACTAGTATATACGTTATCTACGTAGCAGATAATATGTAGTTTTTTCTACTTGAACATATTGTCCTGACTTTACTATAATTCCCCAGTCCATTCTATTAGCTTTCTTCTTTAAAATTATAAAAAGCAATTTTATTAAGCTATATAAATTTAATAGATTTTTATTAATTATAACTTTTTAAACCAGTTTATAGTTAAAGAAATACAGTTTTTTTCTAAAACCTATAATAAGTGATATAGATTAATTAAAATAATTAATTTTAATAAATTACTTTTTATAAAAGGTTTCTTAAATAAATTATTTTAAAATAAAGTTATTTTCTAATTTTTGAGTAAAAAAGTAAAATAAAAGTTGTTGCACTCGGCATATATATGAAGGCAAGGCTCTAACAATAAGTGCTGTATTAGTACGAAAAATCTATAGATAAAGTAGAAAGGAAGGAAAAAGAAAAACAGCTATTTAGGGTAGTGTTTTTATATGTGTGCGTGGTGGGGCAGATCCTAGTAAATAAGGTTCCTAATTAGGTAATTAAATAAGTATCTAGTGTAACATATAGCTATTAATCTAGCTATATATACTATAGGGTCTATTTTGCAAGCTTTTTTAGGCTCTACTACGTAACTACCTTCTTTTAAAAAAGAAATAGCTTATCTTTAAAATATATATAGTATTTAAATAGGTAACTTTTAATAAGCTTTTTAGCTAAAGGAGGGATTGTTTTAGGTTTTTATTTATATAATTTTTTTCTAGGCTTTTATACTATTAAGTTATTATATAGGTTTTTTTATTTATTAAGTTAACGAATTTTTTTGTTATTTTAATTTAAACGTATTAACATTTTATAAGTTTTTTTTTTATGCTATTATTTTATTATTATTTTTATACGCTTTATCGAATTTATTATTTTTTGCTGCTTTTAACTATTTTTTTAATTATATTAGGAGCTTTGCCAATTTAGGATTTATATTGTAAAGATTTTTTAATACTTTTATACTATTTTTAAAGTTTTTTGCGGAGTATTATTTATTGTTAACGTTTTAACTTTTTTAGTTAACTTAATATTATAGTTTTTAATAATATATTTAAAAAGCTTTTATTTTTTTAACAATAAATTTTTTTATATTTTTTAGTTATATTATTTTTATGAGGAACTAAGTAGCTGAATTTGAAGTTGTAGAATTAATAATCCTCTATTTTAGCTGTCTATAAATAAAGTCTATAAATAGCATCTATAAATAGTATCTATAAACAGTATAAACATTATCTATAGATAGTGTTTAAAGCTATATTTAAAGCGAAGCTATATAGCTAATATCTACCCCTTTTAAAAAAAAAACATAACATCTTTGTTGTCCTCTGCATTAGTTTTATTATTATTAGTCCTGTTACCTTTTTACTATTCCGTTTTTAATTTTTTATTTTTTTAATTTATTATAAGTAGCTATATAAAAGTATAGATTGAATTGCTAAAAAGCCGGAGCTAGAAAGTCGGAGTAGCAAAAGTTGTTAATTTTTATAAAAGCTAGCAATTAATATAATTTTAATAATATTATATATTTTATAAAACTTATTATTAAATAGCATTATATTGTTATAAAAAACAAGAAAAATAAATAATACGTTTTAAGCCTACTTTAGCCAAAAGGCCTTATAGCTTAAAAAATTTATTTTTTTTTAGGAGTTTTAACATTACGTTTATATTTTTTTATAACCTATCGAAAGATTCCGTCCAAATATTATTTCGCGTATATTTTATTTTCGTTAAAAATATAGTTAAAATTTTAATATTTAAAACTTAAATATTAGTTATATTTATTTCGCTAAAAAGAATATTAATATATTAGCAGGTCTTTTTTATTATTGTTTATTTAATTAAACTTTTATTAACGTTTTTTTTTTTTTACTTTTATTATTTTAAAGTTGTTTTTAATAATAGCAATAACGTTATAAACTTTATAATTAAAAGTACCTACGTTAACAGCTTTATTAATACTATTTATAATTATCTTTTTAATGCTAATATTTTTAATACTTTTTTTTATTAATATTAATAGCTTAGCTTTTATTAAAATAACAACAATATTATTAATAACGCTATTTTTTATTTTTTAACAAATAGTTTTTATATTTATTTTATTATTAAAATTAAATATAATAATATAAAGCATGTTTAAAATATTAATAAAAGCAGTTAAAACGTTTTATTAAAAAGCTTTTTAAAAGCTATATGCTATAATTTTAATATTGCTTATATTTATAATAGTAATAAAAGTTAATTAAAATATTGCTATTAATAAAATAGCAATATTATTATTTAAAGTTTTTAAATATATTAATAAATATTTTTTTATTACTATTATAAGTTATAATAATAAAATTAGCGCTTTTATTCTTACTCCCGCTATTATATTTTTTAAAAATATAACCGATTTACCGTTTTTATAAACTATTTTTTATTTTTTTTAAACTAATTTAAAATAGTATATTTTAAATCTTTTTAGCAGTTTATTAACTACGTTTAAATAGCAACTTTATTTATTTATAACAATTTTAATCGAGCTATTATTATTTAAAACATTATATATTAACAGAAATATATTTTTTTTTAGCATAAATAGCTTAATAATAAATAAAAAGTATTTTTAATAATAAACGTGCTAATATAGAAAAGCTTTATAATAATTATTTTTTAAAGCAAAATATATAAAGCTAGTATAAATTAAAAATATTTTAATAATGTTTAGCAGTATGCTAAACCTTTATTTTACGTTTTTATTAATTTTAAAGGTTTTAATTTTATTTTAAAATAAAAAATTTAATAGAGCTAGTAATAAATAATATTAATATTTTTTTTTTTTTTTATAATAGCTTCTAGCTTATATTTTATTGTTATATATAGCTAGGCTTTAAATAGTTGCTAGTTAAAAGCTATACTTATTAAATATTAAATAAAATTATATGCTATAACGCTTTTTTATATTAAATAACGTTAAAAAATTGCTTTTTAATATAATATAGGTTTTATTATTTTTTAAATAATATTTAAATTAAGGATTTTAATAATATAGTTTTTTTAATAAATTTATTTTTTGCTAAGTTTAGTTGCAAACTTTATATATTGTTAACGTTTATTTAGCTTATCGAAAATATTATTTTTAATAAAATTAATATATTATTTTACTTTATCGAACTAAGTTTAATTTATATAAATTAAACCGCTATAGTTAAAAGTTAATTTAAAAATACTTAGTTTAATTAATATGTTTACTTAGTTATTAAAAAAATAATTGTTTATTTTTACGATTTTATTTTAATTTATTATAGTTATAATAAATATAGTAGTAACACTGTTTATAATAAAAATATATTAGCAAAAAAAATATAAAAGTTAAAAAAACGTTATAAAAAAAGTTTTTTATAAAATAAAGTAGCTTAAACTATTTAAATATAAAAAAAGTAGTTTATAAAAAAAAAATACAAATTATATTTATAATAAAAAACGTTTATAAAAATAATAGTTTAAATATTAAATGCTTTTAAAAAAGTTATAATAAATAAAAAATGTTTTATAAATATTATTAAATAAAATAAATACTGTTATATAAACGTAAAAAGTATTAAAAGTAATAAAAATAAAATAAAAAGTATAATAGTATAAGCGAAAACCTTTAAAATAATTGCCTTAAAATAAATAAAAAGCTTTAGAACAAATAAAAAAAGCAGTCGATTATATAATCCTTTTAATATTGCTAAGTTAATATATTAATTAAATAAATTTAAATATATTTAATTAAATAATATTTATTTATATTTATTTTTTTATAAATATTTATAGCGCAATTTTTAACGTTATATAGCACTTTAGTTACTATAATTAATAATATATTAGTATTTATATATTTGTTTTTAGGATAATATTTATTAATTTTTAATTAGCTTTTATTATAAAGTCCGTTTTAAAAAGTATAACGTTAATATTAAAATTTTTTTTTATTTTTAGTTCGTTTATAGTTATTTAATATTTAGCGTTAAATTTTTAAATTAAATTAAAAGTATTTTTTATAAAAAAAGCTTTAAAGTATTATTTATTGTGCTTTATATTATACCCTTTTTATTTAATAAAGTATTTTAGATTTAGTTGTTTATTTATTTTAACTATTTTTTTTTATAAAATAGCTTTAATTTTATATAAAACCTATTTATTATTATTTTTTTTAACTATAATTTATTTTAAAAATAGTTTTTTTTTGCTTATTAAGTTAATACTTTAAAGCGTTAAGTATAATTATATAACAAAAATTACTTTATATACTTTTTAATATTAAAAAAAGTTTAGTTCGTATATTAACTTGCTTACTTTTTATAATATAATAAATAGTTTTATTTTTTAAAATAACTATTTTTATAAAAGCTTTTTTAATAAATTATAGTTTTTATATAGTTTTAAAAAAACTTTGTTTCTTACTTTAAATTAAATTAGGTTATATTTTATATTATACCGTATTTTTATATTAATTGCTGCAAATTAAATTGCTATTTTTATATTTCGCTAGTATAATTTTTAATATATAGTAAAATTAAAAAATTACTTTAGCATTTTTAATATAGATAATATATTTTATAGTTTAAACTTTAAAACAATTTTATTAAATAATTTATTTAAAATAAATAATTTCGAATTATTAAAATTATATTAAAGTATAAAAATAATATTTAGCTAGATTATATTTATACTTAAAGCTAAATAGTATTAAATAGCAATTTTAACATTTTAGTTTTGTTTTTTGTTAAAACTATTTATTTATAAATAATAACTAGTTAAAACTATTAATTTTATATTTATTTTTGCTTATAGCGTTTGCTAAAATTTTAATATAAACTTAAAATCGTAA
>JADKYC010000372.1:0-11657 GCA_019843955.1 Xylaria sp. 218_066 | reverse complement strand
TTTATATTTTAATATAAAAATTATTAAAGTTATATATTAATATTTTTAAAAATAATAAATAACAAAAAAGCTATATTAAAAATATTAATATATTTTAATATAATTATTTATTTATTTTAATTTATATTTATTTTAATAGCTTTTTAGCTAATATTTTTAATAATAACTTAATAATTAAAACTTATATTTTAATTTATATTTATTTTATTAATATTATAAAATTAGTAAAAAAATATATAAATTATTTTAAAAACTTTTAAATAGTTAAAAAATAAGTTAATATTAATAATAATAGCTTTATTAATTTTTAAATAATAAATTATATAAAATTTAATAGTTTTTATATATAAATTATATATTAAATAATAATAATAATATTTTTTGCTAAATATTTTTAAAAGTTTTAAAACTTAAAATATTAATTAAATAACTATTTTAAGTTTAATAAACAAAAATATAAAGCTTAGCTTTATTTAGCTAATAGTTTAAATAGCTAATTATTTTTTAAAATATAAAAATAAGCTTTAAAAAAAATTTTTTTTTTTTTTTAATAAATATATTTTAAAAGTAGCAGTATAAATACAATTAAAATATAATAAACTATTTAGCAGTAGAACGAACTAATAATCTAAGCTTAATTATATAAATTATAATTTTAGCGCGTTTTTTTTGTTTAGTAGCTACTATTATTAAAAAAAGCAAAAAAAAGCAATTCGATTAATAATAAAAAAGAAGCTGTAGGATAAAAAGTAGTAGAGGAATTACACGTTAAGAGATAACTATTTAATCTAAAAAATCGGGTGGCTGGGTGGCCCGTGAGGCGCCGGCCCGTGGCAGGGGGGGTTAACTTATGGCCGGCGAAAGGCATCCTTGCACCGGAAACTGGTGCCGCACGAGTCTTCCCATGAATGGGCGAGGGCTACTACCATGTAGGCAATAGTATATGCTGACGGGTGGGACGATCGACTTACTGTGCCCGGCATTGAGGAAAAATGCCTCTTCTAGAGTTTATGGGGATTATAGAGATACGGCGTCGGCAGTGGGGCTCGTTGGCTAACCATGCACGGCGCAGGGAGATTCGTACGCACCGTAGGAGATCGGCCAAGACGATAAAGCTGTCGAGGCGCGGGACAGTGAACCTCGAACCCCATGAGGACCGACTGACGCACAAGTACTTGCTCATCGAACATGGCCGGTTTGCGGCAACGTTGACAAAGCCAGAGATCCGCGCGCGATTATCCGGCGGCTGTTCTTGTGACGAGTGCGTGATTTGGCCGTGCAAACGGAGTTGAGAGCGCGCGGTGAGCTGGAAGAGGTTGTTGGGAAGCCTTGACTGACCTGGCCGGAGGGAATTGGAGGTGGTCAGGAGTCTCCTGTCCACCAAGGAGGTAGCTAGGCAGTAGGTAATAACACATGTTTCCCAATATTAGTGCAGCTGTTTATTGCTGGTTGATTGATCACCTACGTGGCAAGCATGGCTTTACCCATTGAACCACCTTCGCAGAAACGGCATGTGTCCATATGAAAGGAAACCGATCATGGGAGATATACACTCCTAGCAACATAGGTATCGAACAAGGTGCGAGCGCCATACATATGGGTACATCGTGATCATACTTATCTCTGATTGAAGGTGCGTGCTCGTGTGGATTCAGGGAGTAGATAGGCGACCGGAAATATCGCGACATTTCTTCCTGCTGAGAACTTGACGATCGCTTTACTGAAAACCCTGTCATGTCGCCAATTGAGCCTACTTGTCGTGATCAAGGATAGATCATGAGCAATCTAACTGACCTAGAATCATTGCTGCAATCGGCTGTGGTCTCTTCGAGCTGGCTCTCATGGCAGCAGCTGCAGCTAGTATTGCAAGACAGTGAAGGCTGATGCGAATTCGAAGACTCAAAAGGGAGCGGGATTGGCCTTTGGAAGCAAGGAGCTCCCAGTCTATCTGATATGTTCACTGCGAGTTTGCCAATATCATGGTGGATTATCACACGGGCTGAACAAAGGTATTTGGAATGCATATATCCGATGCCACGGGTTATATCATGTGATTGATCTATGAAGCGGCGATCTGCATATTCAGCTACCCGTCCTCACGAAAACGGACGATAAGTTGCCGCCTCCCATAAGTGTAAGATTATGTTGTGGGGAGACTGAGACACAGGCAGCAATTGTTGCCTGATGAATGAAAACGGATACTGCCACAAGATGAGAATATATACAGCAAATGTCGTCAATGCAAACAAAGCTCCCTAATGTCGCGTCCCGATCATCGGTTTACCCGCCCCGTTGCACGTAAGATTGTAAGGTTTCTATTATCGTAGTATGCCCATGTACCCCGGGTAACTGAAATATGGGAAATCCGGTGGTCACGTAGAACGCAAGGCAATGAATATTTCGGGTGTTTCAGCTGTATTTGCACCGTTGTCCTAGTGTTGACTTGCATGCAAATGATGACCTTAGTTTGCTAGCCACGGATTCGCCCCTTGCCAGTCATGTTGCATTGACTAGGTGATGTAAGAAGAACATTCCGTGGCTAACCGTGATTATCCCGTATCCTAGCTGGAAGGCCAACACAAAACTCAGACAATCGGACTCGCGCAATTTATTCCTAACACCGGATGCTGAATGGGCGTACGGCTCAATAGATATTACAGCTTCTATCTCGATCCAAACTTAGAGAACTTGACGCAGTTACTTGCTGTAGGCATATCCCACTTATCTCAGAGTCCGCCCAGATTGCAATTCATTCCTAACATCATAGGATGACAACGTGAGACACAGCTGAAGGGCAAATATTATTCCAGCTTGGAAAAGGACTAGCTTGTTCATCTATTCCTACTTCAAGCCACGCGCCTCACTAACTTATTATGCTTGCTTCATCTTCTATCCCTACCTAAACCTACAGGTTTACCTATTACTCATCTGGGCCCTAAGATCGGTACTGGTCCGCTCAAGACAAAGCCGCATCCTTGCAAGACATACCTTCGTCAGTTCAGCAGCCCCACGACAGAAAAAATGTGTTGATGAACGTGAATTAGATGCTCACACCGTATTTTCATGTTTGTTACACAGAATATCCCTTGCCTCTTCAGCCATTCTATTTTCATAATGGCGGGCCATTATTGAACTATAGAATGGATCGAATCTTTCAAGTCCCCCGAATCTCTCCCCCCCCCCCAATCTTTGGACTAGAGCTCTTTTCTTCACGACTCTGGGCACAAAGCCCGCAAGAAGTAACTGAAACGTCCCCATCATAGAAGCGCAAGCGCAGGTTGCTCATCCCCATACAACTCCCAAGAACCTTCACAGTCCCAAGATCCCAATCACGAGAGTATTGGACCCCTCCTTCGCCTCCCAGGACAAATATGGCCCACCCATCCATGCCTGAGCAGAGGAGGATGCAGGCCAACGTCATGGGCAAGTACCATCGTCGCCTAGCGTACATTTCTTCACTCTTTTCCCGGTAAATGAGTTGTTAGCTCGTGCTAAATCGAATCCCATACTGTAGTAGATGAGGATGATCCGATCCTAAGAACCCTAACCAAGAAGCGTAATGTTGACAATGACGAGCCGAGTACGTATTTTTGTGACTTGACACATTTTCTTCGCTCTTATTCACACATATAAGTTACTAGCTCATACTGATTTAAATCTTATACTATAGTAGATGAGGATGATGAACCTGACAGTGACGATTCAATTAAGTATTGTAGCTTGACGCATTTTCTTCGCTCTTATCCATCTATATATGTTATTATCTCGTGCTGATTTAAATCTTATATTATAGCGGATAGTGATCCAACCCTAAGAGCTCTCCCTGGGACGCTTAACATCAACGACGACGAGCCAAGTAAGTACTTTTGTGGCTTGACACATTTCCTACATACATAAGTTACTAGCTCGTGCTGATTTGAACCCCGTGGTAGATATTGATAATAACGCTTCCTCGAAACGTCCAACCTCGAAGCGTAAGGCTGAGAATGATGAGCCAAGTAAGTACTTTTATCGTCTGACGCATTTTTCTTCGCTTTCGCCCACACACATGAATTACTAGCTTGTGCTGATTTAAATCCCGTAGTGAATGAGGGTGATGACCTGGCCCAAGAATCCGGTGGTCGACCTCCCGCTAAGAAGCAAAAACATGATAAGAACTCAAGGACTTTCCTTGCGCGATTAGAAGGACCGGTACACGTCCGACTATGGAGCCAAGACATACCGTCAGCAAGCAACGATCCTTACAAAACCAGAGACTTACGTGAGCGGATGCTGCTATTTCACCAGCATTTGCGCATTTTCCCTAAAGAGCTCTGCTCCGAGCTGAGTACTCTACTTAAACTTGAGGAGTGGGCAGTGTATAAATTTCGAACAGAGTCGCTGCCCGAAGAAGTTATGGGTAGAAAATCCAGAAGAGGCGCCATATCTTACGCCGAAAACGAGCTCGAGGTCCTGCAAGATATTCAGCGCATCAGTAATAATTTGGAGCTTTACAGAGCGTATGAATATGCATGGTCGTCAGGCGTGTCTTCAACAGCGAGGAGATTGAAGTAGTAAATATTGCTTCCGCAAAGATGGAAGGTGATTCTGTTGGAGTGGTGGAACCAAGGCAAACTGATACTTCAGATGAGCTTGAGCCGGCTTTGTCTGTTGTAACAGCATCAACCAATGAGTTTTCCACCCCTGAACCCTCTAATATTACGCAGAAAAAGGACAAATCTCGTCTAATGCGTGTACAAACGCGTAGCGGTACCAAAACTGTGGACATTGCGCTTGTCCTACAGCTTTCAGAGCGGAGCAACCTTCAAAAAGAAATCTCTAACCTGCTCGAACACCTTTCCTACAAGGATGATGGTCGCGCCCATGTCAACCAGACATCTTACTTATGCGTCAGTCATTCCCCTATGGCCTTATATATCGGGGCCAAATCGATGTCGTCAGATGTTAATCCGCTCATCCAGCTTGGTCTATGGACCGCTGCGTGGCACAAGAGGATGACGTTCCTCCGTAGCCATGTATTGGCAGCACATGCCGGAAGTTTTGACCAAGATGAGAAGAAAAGACTTCTTATTCCAGTACCAATAATAACAACGGTGGGACCTACATGGCGTCTTTATTTTGCTTTCTTCGATTCGGCCTTTATTACGCTACGTGGCCCAATGATCAAGACTACTACGGAAGATCTTACAAACTTATATGTTTTGGTAGCCTGGCTCCGGGCTCTCAAACAATGGATCGAAGAAATCTTTAAGAAGGCATTACACGAATGGTTCATGGTCCCTGAGGAGGATGCTAACAAGGCTACTAAGAAATGATAGCGCTATAGAGGAGGTCTTGTAGGACATGGAATAGGCTGAATTGCATTTCGAGAAAAGTCGATGCTTCAATATGGTTCCCGCTTCGTTCTTTTCTTTTACTCTCTATTGTTTTCCCAAATAGTTTCTATTCTGCCGCTCTTGAAGTACAGCAATTGTTTTTTTATCCCTTAGGAAAGTCCGCTCATTACTATAGATAGTCTACTTACTCAGTTCGGTTTGCCTCTTTTTGCCGTGCAAGGGTTACCATGCCTAACTAACTTTTGCTCGTGAACGGAACTGAAAAACGTTGAACCAACCCTTATCGCCAATTCCCCGAGAAACTATATCGAGCTCTTTCGTAGTTAGCGATGAAACCCGTTCCAAAAACTCGCCTTTATGATATCAGGCAGCCAGCGCTCGTCGAATCGGACCCCAAACTCGTTCACGTCGTTTTCTGGCTCATGTATGAATAATTGGTAAGGGGAGACGCGTCCACCCCTCCCCCTTCTGTCCATACGCCATTTATCGATCGTAAGCACCGGAGAAGAAAGAGACTAGAGAGGTTAGGAAGACTAGCAGTGAGAGAACGTTCCGGACGAGGGTGATTGTAGATAATACTATCCTAGAGCCAGAAGCAGAACATTAAGAACGCTCCATGACACCTGCAACGGCACAACTAAACGGTGTCATCCTTGCTAAGTCCCGCAATAGGCGGTGTGAGCTTGTCCTCCACGTCGCCTGGCGAAATGAGTGACTCTGCGCAGTAGCTTCAACCCTAGGTAAGGGTAAAGCGGTATTATTATTGTTATTGCTTAGGGACCAAATTGGGCCCTGCGATGAGACGTATTCGGTAGAGGACGATATCTGGAACGAATAACGCACTTCTTAGCTCTTAGCTAACCCGCACAGAGGTCACTATGCCACAATAGTCAAGGGCTAAGGTCCGGTTTCTACGTTGACGCTTCCATGAGCTCAAGAGGCACAAGGAACAAACGGACTAGGTAGCCATTAAATTTTAATGCAAGGTCCTGTTATATCTATAAGCGAAACACCGCCTCTTGAGTGTACACGCATCCGCCTAGTTAACCCGTCGGTGACGAGGAGAACATGCTCTTCGTCTGGGGGTTACAGTCATTAGAATACACTGGTTGAGACAGTCGGTTATCGTGTCATACATACAGCATGTTGGTTAATATCTAGACAAGCCCCCAGAAGTATATTACTTTCTTTGATTCATTCTCAAAAATAGAAGAAAAAACGACAACGGGGATTCGCTAGTTATCACCGACCCAATTACTAATCTAGTAATCTTAAGAGTTAGATGCCGGAGTCATATAGGGTCTGAAATGACAAACTTGAAGTTGTAAGTTGCTGTTTACCTCAGCTCAAGAGACTATGGAATCCAATCACATTGAAATAGGCCAATCGTTTCCATTTTCAATTATAGAATGTTTATCTGAAGTAGGCCAAATGCCGTCGTTAGCGGCAGGAGAGCCATCACTCGACCCTGATCACAACCTGTGATCTTGATATGCCACATGCAGACCCTTAAGTATTCCGTACGCATCCCTATCTAGCCCTGATCTTCCCAGCCACGGCATATGATAAATCATCAAAGGAAAACTTGTAACGATCTCGTACCATCTCCCTTACTGTTCCTTCCCACTCTTCTTGCTCACTATGTGTATGCACTAAGGCATGTCCAAACACGCATCCTTGAACTTCTGTTTTCTGCCTTGGTTCTTACACCGCAATTGATAAATAATTCTCAAGTCGGTTCCCTTTTCTTTTGCCATCTTCACGTCCTCGTCGGTCAGCCACACCCGCTCGAGGGCCTCAGCTTGCTGTTTAGTTGTCGTAGCCTGCCACTGGCCGCGCGCATCGACGTAGCAAAGGCCCACTTTCGACTCATGGAGTTCGCGAAGACCATCATCAAGCGCCTTCTCTGCGCTCGACAACATGGCCAGTTTGCACGAGGCAAAGGCGGCGTCACCGAGCTTGTACAATCGACCCGAAGATGGAGTCTTGTTCTCCTTCATCACGTTCCAAACGGCATCCCACATCCCCCGCACCAGTGACAATTGTTGCGAATCGCCGATTTGTACAAATTGGGGAGCGGTGAACGGGTATGGGCAGGGTTTGCCAGCCACGCGATGGCTAGTCCAGATTCCCCACTGTGCTACCGTCTCACGCCAACCGAACTATTCATAAAGGAACGTGAGTCATGAGATCCTCTGGTGTTTTTGTAAAGATGCGTATAGTGAGTGCAGTGATGTAAAATGTAGAAATAAACAACTCGCAAAACTGACCTGGGCTTCTGCAATGTCAACTACCATCTGTTCGCCGGACTTGAGCGTTGCGCATAGCACACTGTGCTGCTCGTACATCGCGTTGTACGCTTTGCCATGTCTCATGTCACAGGTGGGACGATAAGCATTGCGGGGCATAATTTGGACTTCTTGTAGTGTTTGGCAAAGCGCTGTGATGGCTCTTTTTAGCCCTGACTTGTAACGAAAATACAGATTTTAGGAAAGTGTTTGTCTTACGCAGCAAGAGAAGTTCCACAAAATCTTTGCAGGTACTCAGAAGCTGCTGGCACTCGCTATCGAGAAGAACCGCGAGAGCATGCTCTTCGGATGGGGCCATTCCAGACGGAAAGCGACAAATAAAGGGTTTCCCCTGCAATGCCCACTCGTCCGGCTTATCGTGGATAATATTCGTGATGCCCTGCTTCTCGGTAATGCCAACAATCTGTTATCGACCCAAGCCTTTTTTTGGAACATGACTAATAGATCGTAGATCAGGGATACGGCACGGCAAACCTTTCGTCTCTCGAGACACTGGGACTTATGCTCTTTCCAGTGTTGAGTTTGGCAAGGCTTGTCGCAGTATGCCGTCTTCATTACAACGTGAGAGTCTAGTTTAACTAGGCAGCCACTGCATGCGGCCTCGGCGTCGGGCTTTGTGCAGTTGGCACAAATGCGAACTGGCCAAGCTCACTGCGCAGCGCCGCAGGATTCTGAGTCTCCAAGAAGGATTTAGTCCACTTGGCGACGAACTCGAGGTCCGAATCATGGGATTTGGAAGGAAAGAAGCATGCGATAACCCGACTGAAATGAGCCTGATCCCACGTGCCACACCGGTCCAGGGCGGCCCGATCAGCCACAAGACTCGGAAGGTCTCTAAAGAGCTTCTCGACGGGGTCCATGATCGAAATCCGTCCTCGATTACAATCAATAGTAAGTAGCGCGGCAGTAAAGAAGGTGCAACTGAGATAGTGATCAAGGGAGAAGGTGCCATCCTCATGGAAGGTGGCAGGGCTGCTAGATATCCTGCACAAACATGAACTCTCAGATACTTGAACTTGTACCAGGTGGGGTACCTTACATACATATGTATGTAGGTAGTTAGGTAGATAGGTACCTGCCAGATAGCTGAGTTACATGTAGGTACCAGGTGTTATGATCAACTTGCCGCTCCTGCCCCCAATAATCAAACTCAGTACAGGCATTTGGTTATCTAGCTACATAGTACCTAGGTAGGTACCTAAGGTACATAGGTAAGTCTCCATAGCAATAGCTAAGCAGATCTCTATTAGGGGTAGGTATCCGCATTTCGTTTATTCATCATAATCGACAGCAACCTCAAGTCTCACAAAATTTGCCTGACAGGAATAACGATTCATCCTATAACTTCTCCAATTACTGATTTGATTAACATGGTTGAAAAGAGAGGGGTTGTCATACGGAATAACTCAGGGTGGTGGAAATGCGTATATCCGATGCCAGGGGTTAGATCATGTTATTCATCTGTAACGCGGCGGTCTGCATATTCACCCACCCGTCATTTGCTTGATCGCGAGAACAGATTTTTTCTCATGGTCGTCGAGCTGAGATTGGGAGACTGACCGTCCACTTTGTCGTCGAGAATCTAGAGCTTTGCTGGTTTTGATGAGGTGGGTTTGCTGACAATGGACGATAATAGCAGATGGACGAAAGCTACGGTTTCGTGTATATATGGACCTAGTTTCTGCCAGAGCTGAGGGGAGCAAGCCAGTTCAGTATGGCCCCCTTGGAGTCATAGATGATTATATATGAATAGACACCAGTTCCAAGCCTCATCCTTGTTACATATTGCTTGAAGCCCTTGGCTGATTCAATTTTTCATAGATCAAATTCGAGCCCGGGTTTTGACAGAGCTTGACGATCTGCTTCACAAGGCATCGTAACTTAGATGCGGCGGAGATTAGCAATGCTTGTGAGAATTCAAGAGCCCGCGCCCCTTACAGCCAATAACGTTGCCATGAATGGATAGAGGGTTTAATTTCATGGGTCTGAGTTTCACTCCCCTAGAGAGAATTATTCAGGTGTGATAGAAGTTGGAAGTCTTCGTTCAATTCGTATTATAGAGGAATTAGATCCAATCACATTGGTATAAGCTAAATGTTCCCAAAGTACCAAAAACAGTCTTTGAAGTAAAGTAGACACCGTTTTCTGTTGTAGTCCAGGTCACGTGATCCGTGGAGTTGATGACCAATTGGCACACTCACCGATTCTCAGTCGGACAACAATTAACCATTTTCGCACGGCCATAGTGATATAGCTTACACTAATTCAACAAAAATCACTATTCTAGAAATCCACGCCAAATTATAAAGATATACTCCTCCCCAAACCTCGGCGTAGGAGAAAATTCCCTCACCGACAACCTGAGGAAAGCCCCGAGGGCACCGGGAGACCTTGAGACCTTCAATCACATATTCTGACAGATTTCGGTTGAAATAGGAGCTTTAAGGCGGTCAAGGCGAATTTGCCAAAAATATCCTGATGACCTTCGGGGTGTCGAAAACTGACCCGGTAATGGTTAGATTTGGCCTAGCCCGCCACAACCTAACGTAATCCTCGAAGGACATAGACTCAGGATATTGGGATAACGGAAGACCACGGGATACTGTGAGCTAAAGGCCCTGACATTACGGCACGGATACCGACGGGATATTCATCGATAAAAAAGGAGCCCTCCCCGCGCTCAACCTTACATAAAAGCTCGTAAGGACACGGATGCCAGCGGAACTTCGGGTACGCTCCTATAATATGGATACGATCTGCACTCGTAACATAAAATGCGTTCAAAGTCAACAGGTAGTGAACCAGCATAACTCACATCAGTCTAGCCTTCAAGCTCAGGCTTTGGTGAGCAACCTTGGATCTACCTTGGCGGACACAACCAAGCTAAGGGCCATACAAATAGGTAGCATCGAACAGTCTCGGGACCGACTAATAGTCTCCGTGCCGAATACAATCAACGTGATAGCCGGTAAGCCTTTCGTCCTAGTGTTGACGTCCGGGGAAACATGATTCGTAAGTGCGAGTATCATCTTTGATCCTTTTGAATGGGAGGACAATAGAGCGGCCATCGGGCCTCACTGTTCCGTTTCTCTGTTAGTTCAAGTACAAAAATGCCGAGAAAAAGAAATAAAATACGATATACCAATATAAATTGACGTTATTGTTTTTCGCGAAGTCAGATCGGCAAAGGCACCTCGGGGCGATTCAGTATTATCCGATACCCACGACTAAGGAATACTATTTTGTTTACCTTGTTACCGAAGTTTAAAGACAATTCAGCCCTGTAAGCGCGAGTACGTGCCAAGTCGAGTTTTGTAGGGGTAGCAGTCTAGATCTGGATCTACCCACTCAGTATTCAACCCCTGTTATTTGTGTTATCTGCGTTTATTACGGTGTAAAATAATGCAAATGGACTTGTGCAAAAGTTCAGGCTCGTCTGAGTCCACCTGCGAGGAGGCAATCAGCTAGTAGATGCGTACAATTCGTCGAGCCGTACTGGCTGTGCCTATATTGGCGTCATCGCAGTCTCTATTGGACGGGTCATCTAGATATTGGTTTCATTTCTAATTCGAGTATGCGCCTGCATAACCGCACTTACAAATGCACACAAGACGACGATGGAGTAACGAGCCCCGTGGTATGCAGTCTTGAATCCTTTTTGTGATTTTGACTACCAGTTGGCACCAAAGCAGATTGATGCCTCATCCGCCAGTTGACCTAGCCTAGCTTAGCCTCAAAATCCCATGCTTTGCCGTGCCCTGTACACCAGTGTCCTTTTCGTTTAATCTCATAGCCATCACACCGACTGGTTTCAATTACTCGGCGGCCTTCTTGGCCTTAGCACCACGGGGCTTGGGCTCGGGGGTAGGCTTGGGCTCCTTGTACGAGTGGCGGATAGCAGAGGCACGGGCGACGGCGGCCTGGCGGAGGTCGGCACGGTAGCCGTTCTTAGCAGCCTGGTTGGCAACGGCAACGTAGGTCCTATATAGCAACGCATATTGATACGCTTTGC
>JADKYC010000371.1:0-11688 GCA_019843955.1 Xylaria sp. 218_066 | reverse complement strand
TTTAAAAAATAGCAGCTAACAACTTTTTTTATAGTTTTTAAAAATAAAAATAAACTATATTAAAAAGCTAAATAAACTTATATATAAAAATAGTTATATAATTAGCTTATTTTTTTTAAACGTTCTGTTTTTAAAAACTTATTTAAATAAAAACTATATATTAAGCTTAAATTACTACTTTATTAAAATTTTTTATTTAAATAAGAGCAAAGAATTTATTTTAAAATAAAAAAAATAAAAAATAAAAAAAAAAATATTTAAAAAGCTAGCAAAGCTAATAAAAATAGTAGTATTTATTTTACTAAATATTAAGTTTAATATAAATTTAAAAGAACTAAAATTAGTAGCTAAAGCGCTAGTAACTTTATTAATAAATATAACTAAAGTAGTAAATAAATATTTTAAGATTAAAAAAAAGTTAGTATTATAGTAAACTAAAAAGTATAAAGCTATTTTTAAATACTAAAAAGAATTAAAAAAAAAAAACCTATAAAAAAATAAAATAAAAATAGTTTTACTTAAAAACGTAAAAAATTCTTTATAGTAGTTTAAAAAATAAAAAAAAACTACTAAAAAATTAAAATAAACAAAGTTAAATCGAATAAAAATTTATATATACTAATTAGCTAATATAAACTTAAAGCAAAGCTATAGGTATTTTTATTAAAAGATTTAAAAATAGGGCTGCTAATAAAACTAGGCTTAAAAAAAGCTTAAATCCTATATAAAAATATTTTATAGTAGTTTAATATAAACAATAACTTAACAAATAAAATATTTTTTTTAACTAGATAACTTTTATAAAAAATAAATATTTTTTTAAAAAAAAATTACTAATTTATATATAGGGTTACTTTAATTTTTCTAAAAAAAAATAAAATTATAGTGCAAATAACTAAAGCTTGCTAAACTTATATAAAAAAATATACTAAAATTTTAAAAAAAAAAATCTTAAAAATAAAATATTTCTTAAAAGCTTAAAAAATAGTATAAGTTATAATAATATTAAAAGTTAAAAAAACTAACTTTTTTTTTTTTAGATTGTTTAAACTAATAGTACTACTTTTTTATATAAAAAAAAGCTATAAAAGATTTATAGTAAAATAGTTAGCATAAATAGGCCTATAAGCAGGGCTATTTAACTTTTAATATATAAAAGCTTTATTTATTAAATTAGTAATAGATTTAATAACTATTATAGCTTTATTTATAAAGTTAAATTAGTTTTAGTAGTAAAAAAAAAAGCAACTTTAGTTATATTAAATATATAAAAAATATTTAATACTTTATTATATAAAAGGTTTCTAGCTAAAATAGCGTTTTAAAGTTAGTTTAAAATATTATTTAAGTTAATAAGCAATCTTTTTATAAAAAAAAGTATATAAATAAGGCTAAAAAAAAGTATTATAAATATGCTAATATAAAAGTATAAAATATTATAAAAGTTGCTATTATTTTTTATATTATATATATTATATATAGTAGAAATAGTTAATAAAAATTCTAGTAGGTAAAGTTATATAAATAATATAGCGGTTTTAAAAATAATAAACATATTAGAAAAAAGTGCTAAACTAGCTTAAAAAGAGGTAGAAAAAATATTAACTTATAAAAATAATAATAAAATATTTTTTGCTTTAAAAAAGATAAAAGTAATTTATTTTATTAAAAAAAGAAAAAAAAATAATTTAAAGATTACTACTATAATTAGTACTATTAAACTAATATTAATATTAAACTTTAAAAAAGTAGATTTTTAGGTGTAGCAGGTGTTATGCTATTTATAGCTAATATTTAAATAGCTAAAAGTTTACTTTAATAGAAAATTTAGCTTTGAATAATATATAAAAAAAAAAGCTATAATTATAATAAAAATATTTAATTATATTAAAGCTTTAGCTGCTACTAAATAAGGGCTATTAACAGCTTTATTTTATAAAGCTATTAAAATAATAGTGCTATTTTTATTGTTATATAAGCATAAAGCTTAGTATAAAAAAAAAATAAAACTTATTAAATATATAATATTAAAAAAATTTAACAAAACTAATATAAAGCTAAGAAGCTATATCGAACTAATATAACAAGCTTTAATAAAAGTAGCTAAAAAAATATTACCTATTTAAAAAATATAGCTAAACGTAGTTTTATTTATTAATAGCAAGCTTTTTATAGCATAAATAGCTTTAAATAAAGTAAAGCTTTAATTTATATATTAAGTATATATAATAGTAAAAAAGTATTTTTTAATTATACGAACAACTATTAAAATAATTAACTAAAGAAAGTAAGCAGGCTAAACATAAAAACTTAGAACAAATATATAGCTAGTAGCAACTTTGCTACTAGCAATAAATAGGCCTATATTTTATTTGCTTAAATATTTAAAAAGATTATTAAAAGATTTTATTAAAGGCATATTAAAAAAAATAGCTTTAGCTGCTTTTAAAAAATAGTTTAACAATAAATTAGTATTTAATATTATAGTATTTTTAAACGGGTTTAAAATAAAAAAAAAAAGTTTATAGTACGGATATATAGTTTACGAAGGATTAAAAAAAGTATAAAAAAAAAAGAAAATATAATATTTATAAGCAATATATTTAATACTAAAAAAGCTAAGGCCTTTAAAAAAATTTAAAAAATTATAAATATATTCTTAATATATAAAATATTAAGTACCTAGCTTATAAAAATATTTTAGGCTTTATTATATTAGCGTTTTTTTTTTGTTTATTTTTATTATATTTAGTTTAAAACGAAGTATTACGCCCTACTTATTTTTTTTATATATATTATACTTTATTTTTAAAACTAATAAATAAATATGTTTTTTATTAATAATACTATTTAATTTAACTATATAAATGCTATATTATTTTTTGGGTGCTTATTATATTAATTAAATATATAGGTATTTTATAGAATATTTAAAAAACTAGATTTATTATTATATAATCTAGCCTTCCGCAATCTAGCCTTCCGCAATCTAGCCTTTTGCGATCCAGCCCTTCGCGATCCAGCCCTTCGCAATCTAGCCCTTCGCAATAGACCTAGCTATATAAACCTACTTATACAGACCTACCTATACAGACCTACCTATATAGACCTACTTATATAGACCTTGCGATCCAGACCTCGCGATCCAGCCCTTCGCGATCCAGCCTTTCGCAATCTAGCCCTTCGCAATAGACCTAGCCATACAAACCTAGCCATACAGATCTACCTATATAAACCTACCTATACAGACCTAGCTATATAGCCCTCGCGATCCAGCCTTTTGCGATCTAGCCCTTCGTGATCTAGCCCTTCGCAATAGACCTAGCTATACAGACCTAGCCATACAGACCTACCTATACAGACCTACCTATATAGACCTAGCTATATAGCCCTTGCGATCCAGCCCTCTGCAATCTAGCCCTCCGCAATCTAGCCTTTCGCAATTTAGCCTTTTGCAATCTAGCCTTTCGCAATAAACCTAGCCATATAGACCTAGCCATATAGACCTACCTATATAGACCTACTTATATAGACCTAGCTATATAGACCTACCTATATAGACCTAGCCATATAGACCTACCTATACAGACCTACTTATATAAACCTACTTATATAGCCCTACCTATACAGACCTCGCAATCCAGCCCTCGCAATCCAGCCTTCGCAATCTAGCCCTTCGCAATCTAGCCCTTCGCAATAGACCTAGCCATATAGACCTAGCCATACAGACCTAGCCATACAGACCTACTTATACAGACCTACCTACGAAGACCTGGCAATATAGACCTACTTATACAGACCCAGCTATATAGACCTACCCACGAAGACCTGGTAATACCTACGGAAACCTAGTAATATAAACTTACTTACGAAAACCTGCCCACATAGACCTAGCTTTATACACATGGACTAATACGTATAGACTAACTAAAAAAGTCTATATAGCTAGGTCTATATAGGTAGGTCTATATAAGTAGGTCTATATAACTAGGTCTATATAAGTAGGTCTATATAGGTAGGTCTGTATAGCTAGGTTTATATAGCTAGGTCTATTGCGAAGGGCTAGATCGCGAAAGGCTAGATTATAAAAGCTAGATTACAAGGGCTAGATCGCAAGGTCTATATAAGTAGGTCTATATAAGTAGGTCTATATAGGTAGGTCTATATAGGTAGGTCTATATAAGTAGGTCTATATTGCTAAATTAACGTTTAAATTAAACAAATATTATATATTGCTTTATAAATATTTAATATATAAAAATTTAATTAATTTCTTTAGATTTGCTATAAAACAAGCTTTATTTTAATATATATATTTTTTATACTAATATTATTATAGGCGTTATATTTTAAAAAATATAAAAAAACACGTTTATTTGTTCGTTTTAAAAACAAAGTATAATATATATAGAAAAAGTAGGTAAAATATAATATTTCGTTTCGAAATAAGTATAAAGGATATTTTATATTTAAAGTAAAATTAAGTTGCTAGTAAGTTATTGCTAAATCGAAAATAGGGGTTAAAGTTTAATAATATTAATTCTTAAGCTTATTTTAAAAAACTAAAAAGATTCCAGCCTTTATATAGCTAACTACTCTTTATATATTTACTATATTAGCTCCTACTAGTTTATTATACCTTTAATACTTAATAAAGTACTTCCCCTTTAAGTACTTTGTCCCTAAAGCACTAATAAATATAAATAAACATTATAAGTAATACTTTTAAGCACTAGCATACTAATTAGTAAAAATAGTAAAATAGTACGAGCAGTTTTCCAATCGAATATATTAATAAAGGGGCTTAAATTTTTATGTTTTTTATATTTTTAGTAAAGTAAGAACTTTAAAAAACAGACTAATTTTTAGATTTTTAGTAGCTATTTATATATATATATATATAAAACAGCTACACATTTCTTCGCAATTTTAGCTAATTTTCTATATTTTTCGATAAATTTAATTGCTTATATACTTATTTAATTAAATTACTTTTGTTTTAAATAAATATAGCCAGCTTATTATAAGTAATAAAGTAGTTAAGTTAAATATAATATTTATAGTTTAAATAGTAAATATTATATAAAATTAAAAATTTTTAAAAAAAAAAATTAAGTATAAAATATATTTAAATAAAGTATATATATATAAGCTAAACTTAGTAATAAATTAATATATTTAGTAGCTAGTTTTAATAACTTATATATAGCTTTAATAAATAAAATAAATAAAAAATAAAATAAAATATTTATATTTTATTATTATATTAATAAAAAAGTTTTTATAATTTAAATTATAATATAAATAATAAGAACCCCGAAAGAAGGCAGTATAGTATACAGCCATACTGCAGCAATACCCTATATAGCAGGGTAGCTAGCTACCTAATAATACCTATAGTATAATTGCTAGCTAACATATATATAAAATACCTGCACCTATATCTACTTTATAAATCTAGCTTTAAGTTTTTATTTTTTTTTTTTAATTTATACTTTGTTTTACTACCTAAATCATACTTTATAATAAAATTGCAATATATAATATAGTATTACTACTATAAAAAAGTTTTTATAACTTAAGTTATAATATATAATATAGTACTACTATTATAAAAAAGCTTTTTTAATTTAAGTTATAAAATAAAATTGTAGTATATAATATAATATTACTACTATAAAAAGGTTTTTTTAATTTAAGTTGTAGCATAGAATTACAGTATATAATACAGTATTACTACTATAAAAAGTTTTTACAACTTAAGTTATAGTATATAATATAGTACTACTATTATAAAAAAGTTTTTTTAACTTAAGTTGTAGCATAAAATTGTAGTATATAATATAGTACTACTACTATAAAAAAGTTTTTTTAATTTAAGTTATAATATAAAGTTATAGTATATAATATAATATTACTGCTATAAAAAAAGTTTTTTAATTTAAGTTATAGTATAAAATTGCAGTATATAATATAATATTACTACTATAAAAAAGTATTTATAACTTAAATTGTAGTATATAATATAGTACTACTATTATAAAAAAGTTTTTCTAATTTAAGTTATAAAATAAAATTGCAATATATAATACAGTATTACTACTATAAAAAAGTGTTTATAACTTAAGTTATAGTATATAATATAATACTACTATTATAAAAAAGTTTTTTTAATTTAAGTTATAAAATAAAATTGTAGTATATAATATAGTATTACTACTATAAAAAAGTGTTTATAACTTAAGTTGTAGTATATAATACAGTACTACTATTATAAAAAAGTTTTTCTAATTTAAATTATAAAATAAAATTGCAGTATATAATATAGTACTACTATTATAAAAAAGTTTTTCTAATTTAAGTTATAAAATAAAATTGCAGTATATAATATAGTATTACTACTATAAAAAAGTATTTATAACTTAAATTGTAGTATATAATATAGTACTACTATTATAAAAAAGTTTTTTTAATTTAAATTATAAAATAAAATTATAGTATATAATATAGTATTATTACTATAAAAAAGTATTTATAACTTAAGTTGTAGTATATAATATAGTACTACTATTATAAAAAAGTTTTTTTAATTTAAGTTATAAAATAAAATTGTAATATATAATATAATATTATTACTATAAAAAAGTGTTTATAACTTAAATTGCAGTATATAATATAGTACTACTATTATAAAAAAGTTTTTAACATAAAATATAAAGGGTATAATAGCCGGCCTATATTTATATTTATTATAGTTATTTTAAGTATAAGTAGTATAGCTAAAAGCTATTACTACTAGCTACCTATTTAAATAGGTAAAATAAACTTTAGCTATTGCTTTAGCGCACTAGCTACTGTATGGCTAATAGCTTTTTACTAATCCGTATTAGTTTTTTTAACTTAAGTTATAATATAAAATTGCAGTATATAATATAATATTACTACTATAAAAAAGTTTTTCTAATTTAAGTTGTAGCATAGAATTATAGTATATAATATAGTATTACTACTATAAAAAAGTTTTTTTAATTTAAGTTATAACATAAAACTATAATATATAATAAAGTATTACTACTATAAAAAGGTTTTTTTAATTTAAGTTATAGCATAAAATTATAGTATATAATATAGTACTATTACTATAAAAAAGTTTTTATAACTTAAGTTATAATATATAATATAGTATTACTACTATAAAAAAGTTTTTTTAATTTAAATAATTACGTAGTAAAGCTTAGAGCCTATAAAGTAGACCTTATAGTATATATAGCTAGATTAATCGCTATACGCTATACTAGCTACTTATTTAATTACCCGATTAAGAACCCTATTTACTAAGATTTGCCCTACTATGTATATATATAAAAATACTACCTTAGATAGCTATTTTTCCTTTTTTTTCCTTTTTACCTTATCTATAGATTTTTTGTACTAATATAGCACTATTATTAAAGCCTTACCTTTATATATATACTGAATACAACATAAGTTATAATATAAAATTGTAGTATATAATATAGTACTACTATTATAAAAAAGTTTTTTTAACTTAAGTTATAATATAAAATTATAGTATATAATATAGTATTATTATTATAAAAAAGTTTTTTTAACTTAAGTTATAGCATAAAATTGTAGTATATAATATAGTACTACTACTATAAAAAAGTTTTTTTAACTTAAGTTATAATATAAAATTGTAATATATAATATAGTATTACTACTATAAAAAAGTTTTTTTAACTTAAGTTATAACATAAAATTATAATATATAATATAGTATTATTACTATAAAAAAGTTTTTTTAACTTAAATTATAGTATAAAATTGTAGTATATAATATAGTACTACTACTATAAAAAAGTTTTTTTAACTTAAGTTATAATATAAAATTGCAGTATATAATATAATATTATTATTATAAAAAAGTTTTTATAACTTAAGTTATAGTATATAATATAGTACTATTATTATAAAAAAGCTCTTATAACTTAAGTTGCAGTAAGTTATATATAGCAAACTAGTAGCTTTATTAGTAGTATTTAATCGGATTTATATATGTAGCTAATATATAGCTAGGGCTATAGCTTATAACTTTTATTTATTACCCCTTTTATTTATTTATATTTACTGCTGCTTATATTTATTTATTATTTATATATATATATATATAGCTTATGCTGCTAGATTAAATCCTTTATAAATTTTTTGATCTATAGCTTAATATTAATATATAAATCTAAAATTTATTAATAATACATATAAGGTTCCGCTGTAATATAATATAAAATTGCAGTATATAATATAGTATTATTATTATAAAAAAACTCCTGCAACCTAAATTATATTATATAAAAACTTACTTCTATGTTGTTTTAATATTTAAAAGTTATAATAGCTATAAATCTATTATAACTATTAATATATTATGCTTTTTAGCACTTAAAAGTAGTATATATATATATGGAGCTCTAAATATTTTATTTTAGGAATATATAAACTGTTTTTATTTATATTAAATGTTATAAAATATTTAGCAACTTAATTATAAAAACACTAGTAATTATTTAATTAAATAGCTAACTAATTATCGGATTAAAAATTATAGCTTTTATTTATAATAATTGCTACTATTAAATATTATATTTATTAATATTTAAAATATTATATAAAATTTTATCGAACTTTTTAAATTTATTATAAAAGCTAAATATTATTAACGTAATAAAATAATCCTTTAGTTAGTATATATTGTTATTATTGTTTTTTTAAAAAAAAATATTTTTATTTAATATTTTATACTAAATTTATAAAATAGTTTTTTATAAATAATATTAAACTAAAATATTTTATATATATTACCTTTAAAATATCTTTTATTCTATTTACTTAATTATATAAACTTTTTTAACTTTTTTAAACGTATATTTATTTTAAAGATTTTTATTTTGTTTTTTATATATAAAGCTTTATTTTAATTACTTAGTATATGCTATATTTATATAATAATAAATATTATATATAATAATAATAAATAAAAATTTATTAAAAATACTTATTAATATTAAGCTTAACGCTAAAAAGATTAAGTTTATTTTATATTATATATTTATATAGCATACGCGGATATATATTAAATAACTTTAAAAAAGTTAATATTCTTTTTACTTTAATATTCGTTTATAAGCTTAAATTAAGTGCTATAGCTTTTATTAATATAGCAATAGCGCAAAACCTCTTTTTTTTAAAAGCCGATTTAAAATATAGCAGCTATACCCGTTTTAAAATAAAGCTTAAAGTATATAATATAGCGTAAATTATAGCAATAGCTTTTTTTATTTTTAAATTAGTTTTTTATCTTTTTTATATTAATATTTAAATATAAAGTAATATTTATAAGTAGTTCTAGTTTGTTTAATTTTTCGCTAATCCTTTTTATTTTAATTATTTTATATTTTAAAAACTTTTAAATAATTTTGCTTTTATTACCTACTTAGTAAACCTATAGTATTAAAGCCGGCTACCGTATATTAAATATTTAAATTATTTTAGTTTAACGTTTAAAAACTTTAAACTGTTATAAAAAAAACGCTAAAATATTATAAGCCCTAACTTTATTTAAGCTTTAGCTTTTAAAAGCGTTAAAGCTTTAATAAAACAACATAAAGATAAATAATATATATATTAGTTTATATAGCTATATATCGAATATTAATTAAAACATTATTTTAAGCGGACTTTATAGCTAAAGCTATATTTGCTATTTTTAAATTTAACAAAATATTTTTTATTAAAAATACTTTATATATAAAACATATAATAAATAGCTAACTATTTATACTTTATTATATAGCAACTAATTATATAAAGAAATAATTAAAGTATATATAATAATAATAGTTTAAATAGCAAAAAGCTTAAACTGGAGTATAATTATTATTAATATATATTTAAATATTAAATAATTGCTAAAAAAATAATAATACCTGCTGTTTATTATAGTATTACTAATAGCTTTTTTTTTATTTATCCTTATATATAAAATACTAATGCTAAAAATTCTATTATTGCTATTATATAAAAGCTTTTTTATTAAACAAGGATTTTTATTAATTTCTTTTTTAATAATGCTTATATATTATATATTATATTTTATTAGTATTATAAAGTATAATATATTAATTTAATAAGCTTACTTTATAAAAGCTAATTATAAGTTTATTAATATTATAAATTTAAACTTAATAAAAAGCAGCTTTTTTTTTTTATAAGTATTAATAGCATATTAAATAGCTATTTTATTAACGTTAGCTTAAGCTTTAAAGCTTTTAAAAACATTTTTACACTTTTTTTTTTTAAAATAGCAGTATAAATATATAAACTTTTTAATAATGTATTAATAAAAATAAATATAATACTCGAGCTAGTTATAGCTATTTTTAAATAATACTAAAATAATTAAAATATTGTTATATTAAAAATAAACTATTTATATATTAGTTTTACGTTTTTATAGCGTAAATAAACTAAAAAATATATATAAAACAGCATTATAATATAAAAAATAGCAATATTTAACTAGTATTTTTTTATTTTGCTTTATTTTTAACGTATAAAATATATTATAATATAGTAATGCTTATTTTAAGCAGAAAAAAATATATTTTAGTAGGACTAAATTAAACTAAAGCTTATATTTAAATATAATAGTTTTATAAAAAGCGCTAAAAATATATATATATTGTTAGATTTTTTAATTTATTAGCATAATAGTTAATAGGGCAACTATTATAACAAAATTTTAATTAATTTATATAGAATATTTGCTTTAAAATAATAATCCTTTTATTTGCTATTTTTATTAACAATAATATTAAATATTATATTTTTTAATTAATTAATTAATTAATTAATTAATTAATTATTTTTAATATTATTGTAGGATATTATATATTATTTTATTAATTTCTTTAAAGTAATGCGGGTAGCTTTTTAATTAAATTTATTAATAAAAAGGAGCTTAGATTTTTATATTTTTTATATATTTTATAAAAGGGTCTTTTAAAAAACGAACTAATTTTTTAGTTTATATATATATAAAATAGTTATATACTTTTTTGCTAATTTAGCAAAATTTTTTATGTTTTTTAATAAACTTAATTATTTATATATTTAATTAATTTAAACTTTTTTATTTTAAGTCCTTTTATATTAAAATTTAATAAACAAGTTAGCTATTTATATAAATTAATTTAATAGTAAGCTTTATTTATTTTATAATATTTCTATAAATAAGCGTTTTATTATAGTATGCTAAAAATAATGCTAGCTTATATTTTTATAAGCTTAATATATTAATGCTTATAGTTATTATATCTTAATTTTTTAAGTTATTAGTTTTTATTATTATTTTTTATTTTTATTAGTAATATTAAAAAGTTTTAGCTTTTATTATTTTTTTACGTAAATTTGTTATTTTACTTATTAAAATAAGCAGTTATATAATACTAGCATGCTAGTTTATTTTTAAATTTTATATTTTTTATATATTTTTATATATTATACTTTTTAGTCCGTTTTATTTTAGCTAATTTTAAATTATTAGAATTTTTTTTAATTTTAGCTTTTTTATTACTTTTACTTTTTTAAAACTTAAAGTTAAACTATTTTTAGTTTTTTTTTTTCGTT
>JADKYC010000370.1:0-11754 GCA_019843955.1 Xylaria sp. 218_066 | reverse complement strand
TAATAAAATTATATATTATAGCTATTTAGTTTATAAAGCTATTATAGCTTTTTAATATATTATTTAGTATATTTATTTTATTAAAGTATAATAACTTTATAAAATATAACTTTTTAAAAAGTTTATTTTTATAAAGTTTACTTTATATTTTACTATTAATATAAGCTTTATATATATAATATTTAGTTTAAAGTATAATATTGTTAGTTATAGTTATTAGTTTTTATATTTTTTTTTTATTAGTGTAACTAAGTTTTTTATATTAAACCTTTAAAATAAAATTAATAAAATAAAAATAAAAAATAAAATTAAAAGCTGTTATTTATAAACTTTTGTTTAGCTATTTAACTATATATAGTTTTTCTACTTTATAAGCTTTAAAAAAAATATAATTATTTATAGCTACTTAAATTTTATTATAATAAAAAAAAAATTTAGCATTTTTTTTTACTAGTTATAAAATTAATATTAAGTTAGCTTTCAGTTTAAAATAATAAATAGTATTTATAATAATAACTATTTTTATTTTTTTTTAATAAATATTAAAAATTTAGCTATATTTTTTTATTTAAAAGTTATAATAATATTTTTAATACTATATATTAATACTTTATTATATTTTATTAATTTTATTAATAATAATTTATTATAAAAGTTAGTTTAGTTATAGCTACTATTTAAAATTATAAATTTAGCAATTTGTTTTATTAATTTTTTAGCTTTTTATTTTAATAAATTTAAAAACTTTAGTTTAATAAATATTTTTTTAGCATTAAAATTTAATAGTATATTATTTATTAAGTTTTATAATATAAACGTAAACGTAGTAATAAAAAGTATATTATTAAAGTATTTAAAATTATTAAATATTTTATTAAAAATACTAGGTTTTTATTTAAGTGTTTTTTTTTTATAATTTTTATTATTTTTAGCTGTTAAAAAAACTAGGTTTAAAAGCGTAAATAAGGTTTTAATAACCGCTAATGTTAATATATTATTTTTATAATTTTTTTTTTACTTTTTTTTATTTTTAAATATCTAGCTTATAAAAGCTATTTTAAAATATTTATAATAGTATTTATTTTTGTTATATTAATAAAATCTTTTTTCCGTATTTTTATAAAGTTTATAATAAAAGCTTAATTTTTTTATAAATTTTTTTTTTTTATTGTTATTGCTGCTATTATTATTATTATTTTAAAACTATTTAGCTATTAAAACAGCTTTAATATAATTTTAAGCGTTAATTTTTTTTTTTTACTTTTTTTATTAAGCTTTTATTAAAGCTATTTAAAAATTAATATTTTTTATTAACTTATTATTTATAAATTTTTTTATAAATATTAAATAGTTTGTTTAAAAAAAAGTTAATATAAACTTTATATATTTTTTTTTAATATAAAAAAAAATCTTATTAATAAAAAAAGTTTTTTAATACTATAAATAATATTTAGTTTTTTTAAGTTAAATTAAATAAACTAAAATTTAGTAATAAATATTATAATAAATCTTTTAGTACTAAAGTTTATATTTTTTTATTTATATAATAAGTTTTAAAATATAAAACTATTTATAAGTTTAAACTTTTTTTCGATTAGTTTTTATAATTTAATAATAATAAACTTTTAATTATTTTTTTTTAAAGATTTTTATATATTAATAATAATTTCGTAAACTGTTATGCCAGGAGCTAGGAAACGCTGGCTGTCCTGTGGCTAAGTCAGCCTATAGCTGTCTTGTAGCTGTACGTACATAAGATAAATAGCTTTCTAAACAGCTAGATAAATTATAAGGATTAAGCTTTTTATACCTATTTTGTAATCCGCCTGCCGGCGTAACAACTAGTAGCTAGCAACTTGTTTATATAGCAAAAATTACTATAACTATACCGACAAGCTTTAATACCCTGTTTAAATATCTAATAAGTTTTAATAAATTTTAACCTTAAACAATACTATTTACCTTTTATACTTTTAATTTTTTTACTTATTTATTGTTATATTATAATAATTATTTTTTCTAAAATTAAATAAAATATAATTAAGCATTTTAAACATAGAAAATAACTTCTTTTTATTTTTTTTTTTATTTAACTAAGCTACTTCTTTTGTATATAGTTAAATATCTCCACCAATATTATCTAACCCTTTTTAACCTTTTATATAATATATATAACGTAATCTCTTTATTATTTAATATAATTTTTTTATTATTTAATTGTTTTAAACTTTATAGTAAAAAATATATATTTAAATATATTATAAATATTAAATAAAAGCTAAATAAACAAACTATTAAAACTTATATAAAAATATTTAAATTTTTAAAAAACTTAAACAATTTATTTATTTTTTAAACATAAAGCATATAATAAGCACTAATAAACAAATTATAACAAATAAAAAATTAACATTTATATATATATTTAAAGCAACTATTTATTAGTCGAACAATAAAGTTATTATTATTTTTATTTTTATATTTTACTTAATAAAAAATAAATAAATAAATATTTAAATAAGCTATCGCCCGTATTAAACCTTTATATATTGCTTTTATTTTATAAAATATTTAATAAAATATTAAATTAGAACAGTAAATATACTATAAATTATAACGTTTTTTTATAAATATTTTATTATAACTTTAAATATTTTTTATTTTATTATTTTTTTAGCTATTATTTATTAGTTAAAATATAGAACTATATATATTATAACTTTTAAAAAAAATATGTATAACTTTTTTTATAAATATTTAATCTTTTTTATAGTAAAAAATTGCTAAAAACCTTTTTTAATAATAGCTAGTTATTAAAAGTATATAAATTTAACTTATTAGCAGAGTTACTTGTTAAACTTAAACATTAAAATAAAAAGTTTTTAAAAAAGCTATTTAAATAACTAGTTATATAACTAACTATTAAATTTAAATATTAACAATTATAACTTAGTTTAAAAAAACTTAAATTTTTTAAATTATAATAGCGGACTTTAATAAATATTAAAACTTATAAAACTTTTTAACAGTTATATTATAAAACAAAAACGTCCGTTTATTAATTTAAAAGTTTAGCAAATTTGTTAATATAATAAAAAAGTTAAAACTAAAAAAAAGTTAATAAAAGTTAAACAATATTAGTTTTTTTAATCTGTATATTAAAAAATTATTTAGTTTTAAAAATTATATATAGGTTAAAGCAAATGTTTATTAAAAAAATATATATTTATTCGAAAATAGTATAAATAAATATATAAAAAACTTAGTATATTAAAAAATTATTTAATAAAATTTTTTTTAGCTATTAAAAAAATTAGCATAATTATAGTAAGCTAGCAAACTTATATTTATAATATAATAAATACTATTTATAAACTTAAATAAAACACTATATAAAATAGTTAAAAAGTTTAAATTAAATATATTAAATATTTTAAACTAGCTTAAAAGCTTTAATTTAATTTTTTCGGCAAATAAAATTTAAGCTAGCAAATTAGTATATAACTAAGCTAGCAGCATTTTTTGTTTATTTTAAACCGTTAGTTATATATTTATAAAATAACAAATAGCTAAAGTATATAATTTTTTATGCTTATTATTTAAATAACTTATTATAAAACTATTTATAACGTTTAAGCTAGAAAATTTTTTAGTATATTTAAAAAAAAAGTTTAAAGCTTATAAAAATAAGCTATTAAATAAATCGGGTTTAAAATAATACTTAAACGTTAAACCTATAATTAATTAAATAATAGCAAAACTATAGCAACTTGCTAATATACTAATATTTTAACTAATATTACTAGTATTAATAGCATATACTTATAATATAGCTTATAAATAAAAATTATTTGCTAAAATAAATAACGCCGAATAGTTAAAAAAAAAATAAGTTTATTATAAAAGCAATAAATAATAATATTTAGCTAATTGTAATAAATTTAATACTTTATATTTTTATAAACAAAATAATTTTAAACGTAAAAATTATTGCTATAGTAGTTTTAAATATAAAAAATTTAAACGTAAAAACTTTAAATATAAATATTATAATCGAACTAATAGCATTTATAAAGGTAATTAATATAATAAATATAAAAATAGTTAAGCTAACAAATAATATAGTTAGCTATTTTATAAATAGTAATGCTAAATTTAAAAAAAATAAAGTAGCCCGTATATATATTATAAAAGTAAAACATATATTATAACAAATAACAAAAAATTAAAAACTAAAAAAATATATTTAATAAATAAAAGTTACTATATGCTAAAAAACTTTTTAAATAATAAAAAAATAAATTATATTAACGTAGTTAATAATAATATTTTATTTTATTTTTAAGCATTTTAACAAATAGCTATAAAAAACTGTTAAATATATTATAAATATTATATAATTTTCTTATTTTATAATAAATATATAAACTATATATATAATAATATATATATAGTAGCACTACTAATAAAAAATTTAAATAATAGCGAAATATTTAAAAAAGCAAAAAAGGTCCAATAAAAAAAACCCTTTGCAACTAATATACAAATAAAAAATACCTAGAAACAAATAAATAATAAACATATATATTAAACAAAAAAGCAGCTAAAAAACTAAGCTATAAACAATAATTAAGAAATAATAATAAAAAATAATATTAAAAACTAGCAAACTAATTATATAATTATATTTAAACTAAAACTAGTAAATTATAATAATTTTAGTAGCAAATTTATTTATATAAAAATAAACTTTAAACTTATAAATAAACAACAAATAAATATAGTTTATGTTAATATTAAAATATTAAATATTATAGTTAATAAAAGTTAGCTAATATTTAATAATAAATAGTTTTAAATAATAACGCTTGCTAAAAGAATAATAGTTAGCAAAATAAATAGCTTTATCTATATAATATAAAAAGCGCTATTTATAATAAATATACTTGCTAAAATATTAAATAAAAAAAATATTAACGTTAATATAATAGTTAAAATATAAATTAATAATAAACTAAAACTAAAACTATTATTTAATATTTTTTAAATAAAAATATATAAAATAATAGTTAATATTTTTAAACGTTAGTTAGTTATTAAAGCTATAAAAAAAATAAAAGTCCTAATAATAATTAATAAATAAGCACTTCTTATTAAACGTAAAATAGTAATAAACTAAAATATTATAATATAGCTTAATACTATAATGCTTATATTAATTATATATATAAATCTCCTAAAATAAACCGATAACAGATATATTAAAAAATATATTTTTATAATAATAACAAATAGGGTAATAAATATAATATTAAATAGCAAATTACTAAAAGTAATTATTTATTAAAATAAAACAATAAAACTAATTAAACTATAATATAAAATAAAACTAAGAACTATATAAAATTTATAGATAAATAAATAATATTAGGTTAATTAGATTAAAATATGCTTATATAATACTATATTTTTTAGTTAAAAATTTAAACTTACAAATAAAATATTATAAAACCTAATATTTTATATAGACGCTATATAATATATATATCCTATAAAAACGTTTTAAACAAAAAATAATTAACAAACTTAAAAAAACGTAGGACTAAAAAAATTAAAAAATATACTATTATAAGTTATTAAGTATAAAATATATATATTTAATAAAAACTAAAAATATACAAAAGCTAAAATATATTTATTAAAAAAATATAATATATAAATAAGCAAAAATATTATATAGCTATTTAAAAACAAAAAAATAAAAGTTAATTTAGTTTAAAGCTAGCAAAACTAATAAATAAAAACTAAACTATATAAACTTAGCTTAAAAAATAAAAAAGTTTTTAATAATATATTTAATGTAATATATAATAAAAAGAAAATAAAATAAATATATAAACTAATACTTTTTAAATGCTTAGTTTTTATTATATAAAAAAACGTATAAAAAAAATAAAAAAAAAAAGTTATAGTAAACCTTTATAAGCTAAATTTATTTATAATACCAGATATATAGCCTATATTAACATAAAAAAATATTATAGCAAATATATAAAAAAAAATAATTATAATAGTTTTTAACGTAGCATTTTTTTTTTACTAATTGTTTATATATATAAAATATAAAAACAAAATAGTTATTATATTTTTAAAAAGATTAAAAATATTAAATGTTGCCTTAATAGGATTTAAAAATAGTTTAGTTTTTAGTTAACGATTTATAAATATACGGTTAAAAAATTTTTAATTATTTTATAAAATATATATAAACAACATTATAGTTTATAATAATTCGGAAAAAAAACACTTTATATATTTAAAACAAATCTTTTAATAGTTTTAAAATATTAAGCTTACTTTATTATTAAAAAAGTTATTCTACAGTTATTTATTAGTTAATTTATTAAGCTTAAAAGTTAACGGATAAAAAATATATGTTATAAAAAATAAAATTAATACTATTTAAAAAATAAAGTTCTTTAAAACGCTAAAAAAACTAAAAATATATATAAATATAACAATATAACTATATAAGTATATACTATAGTTTTAATAAAAAATACTGCTATTATAGCAAAAAAAAATAAAAATGCTTAAAAAACTATATTAATAAAACGAAATATTTATTAAAAATATTATTGCTTATAAAAAATAAACGTTTTGCTAGAAATTTAAACCAACGGACGTAAAAATATAAAGCTTTAATATATTTTAATTAAATTTAACCTATAAATCTTATTTAATATATTAAAACTACTTAAAACAAATATTTTTTAAAATAAACATATTTATAAAATAAAAATACAAAATTATAGTTTTTTATTTAATAAGCAAATAAAAAAGCGGTTTAATATTTATAAACTAAATCGAACTTATTTTTTTCTTTAGCAAAATAGCAACAAAAAAAAAAAAAAGTTATTTAATAACGGAGTTAAAAATATTTTATTTAGTATAAATATACTAATAATTAAAACCTTAATTATAATTTTATTAAAAAAATATTATAGTTCTAACGGACTATAAAGCTATAAAAAATATTATATAATAAAAAAACTTTTTTATAGTAAATATTGTAAAAATAAACCTATAATTAATAATAATATTTATTTACTTTAACTAATACCGATTAAATATTAAATATATACTTAAATAAATAAACTTTATATTAAATATATTATTTTAACTACTAACTATAAAAAACGTAAAAAACTATTACAAAGTAAATAATAACTAAAAATCCGAATTAAATAATATAGCTAAAAATTTTGTATATATTATAAATATAATATAAATTAATAAAATATTTAAAAAAAAACTAGTTAAAAAATACTTATAAAATAAAAAATTAAACAAAATAATAGCTAATTTGCAAAAGCCCAAAAGTTACTAATTTAAACTTAATAATAATAAACTATTATACTATACCTTTTTTAAAAAATAAAAAAAACTAATAATATTAAAAAGCTATATAAATAATATTTTTAAAATAGCGTATAATAAATAGTATTATTTTAATATTAAACAAATATTATAAAAATTAAAAAGCTTTATAATTTATAACTTTATAAAACGCGTTAAAAAATATATCGATTATTACTTATAATATTTAAATAATAAAAAAAATACTAAAAAGCTATTAAAAAGTTTATAGTTTATAAATATAAATTTGTTACTTTTTTATATAATAACTATAGATTTTATTATTAAAATATTTATAATATTAGTATAAAATATTATATAAAAGCTAAAAAAGTTTAACTATTATAACTATTTATTAATAATAATATATAAATATAGCAAAAAAATACTACTAATACTAAAAAACATATAATATATAGCAAAAAATTAAGCTAAAATAGTAGCTAAAATATTAATAATAGTAAATTAAAATATCTTATAAGTAATTATTATAAATAAAAATATAAAATTTTTATTAAACTTTTAAATAACTTTATTTTTATAAATAAGCATTTAATTAAAATATTTAATAGTATATTATTTTTAAACTAACGGATAATTAAAAAAAAAAAACTAAAATATAAAAATAGCTATTTAATACTACTACTTTAACTTTAATATTTTATAAATAGCTATTATTATACTACTTTAATATATATTAAATAATTTTAAACAGAATATATTAAAAAAAACATTAAATAAAGTTATAATAAAATTTAAACCGATAACTTTATTATTAATATTAAAAGTATTAAAAATATTTATAAATTATAAAACTATTAAATAAATATATTAAAAAAAAGCTTAAGCTATACTAAATTTTATAGCAGTAGAAATAAAAATTTAATATAACTAAAAATATAGCTTCGTAAAATATAATATTAAAAACAAAGTTTACTTTAAACTATATAAAAAATATTATTTTTTAAAATAGCTATTTAAAAAATAGTTATAATAAAAAGTTAAACTATTAACTACTATTAAATAAGTTAAAAACTTTATATACAAATTAAACTTTTTATAATATTAGCAAGTTTATAAAACTATATTAGTTGTTTAGCTATATTTAGTACTTAAAACTAAAAATTTATATAATAAACGTAAGCTAAAGCTAAAATAAATATATATTAATAAAAATAATAATAAATAAAAATTTTATAAAATTAAATAATTATTTAAACAAAGGATTAATAAATAAAAAAATAAACTATAGCTAGAATACTTTATATAATAAAAAAATTTTAGCTTAATATATAACTAATAATATTTAAAAAATATTTTAATATAAAATATAAAAAAGCTTATATATAAATATAACTAATAAAATAAACTTTTAAAAAACGAACTAAAAATAAAGCTAGCAAAAAATAATAAAAGTAATATATTACCGGTTAAAATAATAGCTAACAATTAAAAAACAGTTAATATTATTTTAAAAACTAATATTTAAATAAAACTTTTAAACTTAAATAAATAAACTAAATAAATAAAATAATTAAATAAAACTTAGCTAGCTATTTTATAACTATTTTATTTTTTATTTATATAATTTTTAAAAATTTTAAAAACAATATAAATATTTTACTTTTTAAACTTTATTTTTTAATTTATATATTATATATTATTTAATGCTATATTTTATTTAATTAATATTATAATAGCTATTATAAAAAAATAATTAATAAACTTATTAAAAAATAGCTTAAAAAATAAACTTAGCGCTATATAACTAGTAAATATTATAATAATAAATAGTACTAAAAACGTAAAAGTATAGCTATTTTTAAATTTTTAATTTTTATTTTTTAGCTTTAAATAAAATATTAACTTTAGCAGCTTTTAAAATATAATTAATAAACAATAAATTTAGCAAAATATTTAATATATATTTTTTTAAAACTTTTTTATAAAAAATATTAAAGCTAATAAGCAGCAGATATTTTATTAAAACAATAAAATAAAAATAAACAAACGTTTATTAAAAACAAAAAATAAGCTAAAAAAATATTAATATAAATTATTAATACTAACTTTATTATAATAATAAGCAAATATAATAAAGATTATAAGTTATTTAATATATATTCGGCTATTAAATAAGCTATTAAATATAAAGCTATAAACTAAAATAAAAAGCTAATTTAGTACTATAATTTAATAAAGCTTTAATAAAAAATAAAAAAATATTGCTAATATATAAGCAGGCCTAATTAACTTAAAATTTTAAAAAGCTTTTTAAATTGTTAAAAATATAAAAAATAGCTATAAAACTTTTTTATTTAAAATTTAAAATAAAGTTATTATAGCTAATATTTTATAAATATTAGCCGATTTAATATAACAAATTATTTTAGTATGCTAAAAAAAATAAATAGTAAAAAACAGCATTTTATACTATAAAATAATATTAGTTATAACTTAAATTTTAATAATATAACAAAAAAAAAATATATTTTTTAAAACTATAAAGCTAACTTAATAAATAGTTATTAAACTAAGTTAATAAATAATTATATTTATATTTATTAATAAATTAAGTATATTTATTAATAAACTAATGCTATTAATGCTATTAATATTATTTTTTTTTTTAAATAATAAAAAAAAATATTTTAAAAACTTATATTAAAAAACAGCCGAAAAAAAAGGATTTTTATAAACTAACTAAATAGTTAACCTAATAAATATATATTTACTACTTTAATAAATAGCAGTTTTAAAACTAAAAAATAAACTTATAATATTTATAAAAAAAAATAATTAAAAAAATAAGCAAAACTTATTTAAAAAATAAAAGCTTAATAAACAAATATTTATAACTATAAACAATAAAATATTAAAAGCGTTATATTTACTTTAAAACAAAAAATATATAAAAATTAATAATCCAAAACTTTTAAATATATTTTATTTAAACGAAATTTTAAATTTAAATATGCTTTAAAACATATATAAATATAATCTCAGCCGTTTATTATATTATATTATAAATATATATAATTTAATTTTAAATTAAGTAAAATTAATAATTAATAACGTAATAAAAAATATAAAAAATAATAAATTATTAAAATATATAGCTTATAAAATTTTATATAATATTTTATATTATATAAAACTAAATAATAAAAAAGTATTTTATTAAATAGTTAAATAAATTATAGCTAATAAAATAAATAAATACCGAAAATTTTTAATAGTTATATAAACAAATATTTAAAATTTAACCTATATATATAAAAAAGTAAAAAATAAAATAGTTAAAATATCTAATATTTATACTAAATTAGCTAAAATTATAAGTAAACGTTTTAATATTTTTAAAGTAAAAGTTATTAAAATAAAATAATACTTTTAAATAAATTATATAAAAAATAAACTATAATTAATATAACTGCTATAAATCTAATAACTGTTTATTATAATACTATTATAGCAACTGCTTATTATAATATTGTTATAAATGTCTGTTATAATATTATAACAATAAATAAATAATATAATTTAGTAGCTATTTGTTATTATACTGCAACTATTTATTATAATATTGTAGCTAATAATATAACTAACTGTTAAGCTAATAATATAGCTAACTATTGTAATATTATAATAATAAATAGTTGCTATAACTTAGCAACTATTTATTTTATAGCTATTAATTATAGGTTAGTTAAATATATAACAAATAGCTACTAAGCTTATAAGCTAAGCTAAACGGCTAGTTAAAAAATAACGACGAAGTTTTTAGTTAATAGAGCTGTAGGTTGTAATAAAAAAAAGAAGCTTAGTTAATAAAACGAGGACGTTTTATATTTTTTTTTAACGAGGGAGGGGGAGATTGTTATACTAGGAGCTAGGAGACGCTGGCCGTCTTATAGCTAAGTTAGCCTGTGGCTGTCTTGTGGCCTGTTTTATGGCTGTACGTACGTGAGATAGATAGCTTTCTAGATAGCCAGATAGATTATAAAGATTAAGCTTTTTATACCTACTTTGAGATCTGCCTGCCGGCGTGACAATAAGATTATTTTTATTTTTAATATATACGGTTTATTATTAAATAAATATTTATTAAATATATTAAAAGTTATTATATATTAGTAATTAGGTTTTTTTTTATATTAGTTTTTATATAAAATAGTTATTATATTTTTAAATATTTATTTATTTTTAATATAAACAGCTATTTAAATATAAATAAGCTAGAATTTCGGTAATATATTGTTTTTTTTAGTAGTTAAAATTATAAACTAAACTATATTTTTTAAAATATAAATAATTCTTTTCGCTTTTTTATTT
>JADKYC010000369.1:0-11758 GCA_019843955.1 Xylaria sp. 218_066 | reverse complement strand
CTTTTTAAAATAGCTTATCGCTATTTAGCAATTTTAAAAGCGCTTTTTATTTTATTTATATTACTAATAGTTATTTAATAATTTTTTTTTATTTTTATTATAATTTTATTAATCTAAGTAAAAATAATATTTATTATAGTTTTTATTTTATTTTTAATAAGCATTATTAATATAGTAATTATTACTATTTTATATAATATTAACTATAAATATAAAGTTTGCTATAATTATTTTTTATATATTTAAAATATTTATAACTTATAAAATAAAAGTAAAGTTTCAAAAATAAAAAAATAATATAAACTATAACAAAATATTTATTTTATAAATTAATAAAAACGCTTTATAAAATTTTTGTTTATTTTTAATATAAATAAAAAAAAATATTTAATATAATAATACTTATAAGCTTATTATAAATTTATTATAAATTAAAATATAATATATTTTAAAAATATATTATAAACTAAGTTTTTATAGTTATATTATAATTATAATAATATTTAATTATTTTTATTACTTATATATAAACAAGCTTATTTATTAAAATATTTTTTTTAGTATATTTTTTATTAAAAGTATTTTTTAATATATTTGTTATATTATATTAATATTTTATTTTAATTTAATATAATATAAAACTAAAACTAACTTTTATAGCTATTTTTATTACGTTGTTTAAAACGTTAATATATTAAATTTAAGCTTTGCTATATAAAAGCTATAGCAAGTTATTTTATAAAATTATTTTTTTAATTAAGTTTATTATATATTAGCGAACTAATATAATAAAAAGGTATATATTTTGTTAATAAATATTACTATTTAATATAATATATTTTTTAACGTTATATAATTTAAAAAAGTTTAAATTAAAATATTTAACTAATTAAACTTTTTAAATATTATTTTTTTTAAAAAAGCGTTTAATAATTAATTTAGTAGCCTTAAAAATATTATTTATAAATATTTTAATAAAATTATTAGTTATAATAGTTTTAATAATAAAAATAGTGTTTATTACTTATTATTATATAATATTATTTAATATATTATAACTAAAAAAGTTATTAAAAAAAGTTATATTATTTATAAAAGTTAAAGTTTAAATTATGTTTTATTAATGTTGCAATATCAAAGTTTACTTTTTAATAACTATGCTAATAGTTTTTAAAGCAAGCAAATAAAATAAATCTAATAAATAAAATAAGATTAAAGTTTTATAAAGTAAGTAAACGCTGTTTAAGCTATATAGATTTAAGCTATAAATATTATTTAAGCTATATAAAAACAAGTTATAACTTAAAAATAAAGGGGAAAATATTATAATAAAAATAGTTTAAACTTAGTAGCTATAATTTAAAAAGTTAAAATATATTATTATAAAAATAAAAAGATTTTGCTAAATATATTAATAAACAAATTTGTTTGCTTTTTTAATAATGCTTTTTATAACGTATATGTTTAAAACTTAGGTTAAAAAATAATTAAAAAAATCTAAAAAATAAACTTTAGTACTTCGTTTTAATTTATATATTTAAAAAAGTAAGATTTAACTAAAATTAATAATATAATAAACTATTTTAAGTTTAAGTTTTTAAACCTAAAGTAAATATAAATTTTTTTATAAAAAAATAATAGTTTAATAGTAAAAAATAAACATTTGTTTTATATAAAATAATAATTATAATGTTATACTACGTTAATAAATTAAAAATATTTAAATTGCTAATATATTAAAGTTTATTAAGGTTAAATAATATTGTTAAAAATAACGTTTAAATTTTTTTGTTTTAGTTAAGAAATAACGTTAAACCTTTTTTAATAATATTTAATATTATATAAAAGTGAATTTATAACGTAAAAACTTAAATAGTTAACAAGCTAGAAAAGTTAATAAAATAGAAAAAAAGTGTTTTTTACTTTTAAAATGCTTATAAAAACATAATTAAATTATAATTAAAAAATTATAGGAATAATAGTAATAGCAATATATGTAAAATCTATACTTCTAAAAAATTAAGCAAGTAAAAGTAGGTAAAAGTATTAATAAAATAGGTATAATAAAAGCGTAGACTATAATAGGATATAATAAATTGTAGGAAGATAATGTTATAGTTAACTTTGCTGTAGTTAACTAAAAAAAACAAAATCTCAACTTTAATTCGATTAAAAAGGAAGTAGAGTTATTAAGTTAAAATAAAACCTTTGGCGAAAGGCAGATAGTTTTATTAAAAATAAAAAAAACCGGAGAGCTAACAATTAAGGTTACTAGCTACTAGTTATAAGGAACCAAATAGCTAAATTTAAAGTTGTAGAATTAATAGTCCTCTATTTTAGCTGTTTGTAGATAAAGTCTACAAATAGTATTTATAGACAGTGTTTATAAATAGTATAAACACTGTCTATAGACAGTGTCTGAAGCTATATCTAAAGCTAGCTATAAGGCTAATATTTATTATAACTGTTTAAAATATTCTATTTAGAATTATATTTAGTATTTAAAAAATTTAAATCGTTGGAATAATTGTTATTAATAGTATTATTTATACTATTTTTTTTAATGCCAATATAATTATATTTAAAAAAAGAATTTATATTAAATAAATTGTTATAAAATTTATAACAGAAATAAATAAATTAAAACATAATTAAACAAAAAAAAAAGTTTAAATAGTAAAAGAAAATAAAAAAAATAAAAAGAAAACTAATAATTATATATTTAAATAGCTTTATTAGTATTATAAATTAAAATATTATATATTAAAGTATTATAAAATAAGGTATTATAAATTAAAATATTTTAAATTAAAGTATTTTATATTTAAAAAATATTAATTAACATATTATATATTAACTTTTTATAAATAGACTTATTTTAAATTATAATAATATAAATTAAAATATTATAAATTTCTAATAATATTTTATTTTTAATTTTATTTGGTAGTTTGTATATAGTATTTAATATTTAGTATTTTATATTTAATATTTAATATTTAAAATATAAGCTTTTAACTATAATAAGAATCTAAAAATATAATTTTAAATCGGGATAATATAAGTTATAAATATATATATAAATTATATTAAATAAATATAGTAAAATAAAAAGTTTAAAATTAATTAAATAAATATATATATATATATATATTATTCCTACAATTGTTATAATAATTGTTTTTTATAAAGGCAAAGCTTTTATTTAAGCTTTTATTTATATATTAATTGTAGAATAAAGAACTAAAAAAGTAGTATAGCTACAAATTGCTTCCAAAAGGATTTATATATATATAGTAGATTTATTAAGCAATTAATAGCAAAATATAAGCCTGCAAGATCTTACCTATTGTATTATACTAGTTAGCAATCTATAACTAATAATATATTTATTAAAATAAATAAACTTTTTAAAAAAAAAATTATTTCTAAATAAATATTGAAGTTACAAAGTTAAATTAAATTATAAAAAAAATATAAACTTATAAAGTTTTTTTAAAATAATAAATTCTATTAAATAAATTAAAAGTTATTTTTTTATATATAGTTTTATAAGCTATAGCCACTGCTATATTTTTGTTATTATTATATGCTATTATAATAAAAAAAAAATTTAGCTTTAACTTTAATTTAAATCGAAATTTAGGTAAAGTTGTTTATATTTAATGAATATTATTTGTTATAATTTCTATTTAAATTTAGTACTACTATAAATATATAGTTTAATTTATATTAAGTTAAAAAATATATAAAAAGTTAAAAAATTAATTAATTATTAAATATATATATATATATTTATTTTACTATTATTATAATAATATTTTTTATAAACGTAAAGCTGTTATTTAAAGGTTTCTTTATATTAAATGTAAAATAAAAAACTAAAAAACTAATATAGCTATATTTTATATATAAAGAAATTTATATATGCACGGTAAGCTAGTTCTATAATTAATAGTAAGGTAGGTAAGCTTATAAGGCTTTGCTTACTTTCTATTTTATATAGCTATTTATAATTATACGTTAAAATAAAAATACTTTTTCATAAAAGATTTTACGTTATTAAACAAAGAGTTATAAATAAGCTATATAATATAATAAATAAACCATTTCTAGTAATATTTTTAATATATTTAATAGTTTAATAAAAAAGAAAAAAAACAAGTTTTATATAACTATAAATTTAGCTTTTAAGTAAGAAATTTAGGTTTTAGTTATTAGGCAGAAAAACAACCGAGATTAAAAACTAAATAAAAAAACCTTTGTAATATTATTTATTAAACTAACAAAAAAAACTATAAATTAAATAGAATAAAAGCGTTTAGTTTTTATAAACATTTATTAAAGTTGTTTTAATTTAAAAGAGGCTACTTATAAATAAAGAAAATTGGTAGTATATATTATTAATATAATAATATGTTTAAATATTGAAATAAATAAATAAATAACAGTTTTTAATAAACTAAATAAACATATTTTATTTTACTTTAAGCTAGGTAAAATTATAATTAAAATGTATAGCTATATAAATAGTTGCGTTGATAGCTCTTTATTATTTAAAATAAATATAACGAAAAAATATATAAAATTAATAAAATATATATTTATTTTTTTTATGTTTTTTTTATAATATATAATATTAAACTTAAAACTTAATAAACTTTACTCTACAATAAATATAACATTTATTTCATTAAAAATAAAAGACTTTGTAATAATTACTAACTTATTAAATTAACAAATATAATAGTAATATGAATAATCAAAATAAATTTTATTATAAGCTTATTAAAAGTTTTATTTTTTATTATTTTTTAACTAAACTTTTAACTATTATAATATATTAATTAAATATTAATTATTGATTTTAAATTATAGAAAATGTATTATAATTCATTAAACTATTTTTTTAAAAAAAGTTATAATTATAAAATTTAAAAGTTTATTTTTAAGTTTTTTTTAAAAAATATAAAAAATAGAAAACATGAACATTAAACTATTAAAATAGCTATTTACTACTATATATTTATATTTTTTAAATCTAAAAAAAAGGTTTTTTACGTTTTATTAAAAATTTAAAAATATATATTTTAACTTAACTAAATTTATATTTTATTTAAAATTAGTCAGTTTTTTATTATGAAGTTTTAATTTTATAATTATATATATATATATTTTTTTTTAAAACTACTTAAAGTATATAAATATTTATATAAAAATATTAAATTACTTATAAATTTTATATTTATATAAGCTAAACAATATTATATTTGAAATATAAACAAATAAAATTTAATAATAATAAAAAATATTTAAATTATATATAAAATATTATTTATTTAAAGATTTATTAAAAAAGCTTTTATAGTAGTATATAGAAAAAGAATCTTTAAGGAGTTAGCGCGGCTAAAGGCTATTCCTGCTTTTCTAGGGCTGCTATTTAGCAATACTTATAAATTAAACGCTACTTAAAAGTGCTTAAACTTATATTTAGTTTATACATCTAGCTATAAGTTACTTTTTTTCTTTTTTTTAATTCATATTTTATTTTATTACTTACATTATAGTTTATAAAGTAATACTTTACTACGTAGTTTTATTATAAACATTAAACTGAACTGAATTTTTTTTTTTTTTGTAAAGTTGTAAAAATACTATTTTTTCGTAGCTATAGTTTAAACGTAGCATAAAACAAAACTATATAAATATATACTATTAATTATTTTATATTTTAACTAATTAGTTAATATTGTAAAAACTAAATATTTAGCTTTGCTAATTCTTTATATTGCTAACTACTTATTTTTTAATTTATATTTATTTTTATAGTTTTTATAAGAACTTTAAATAAAAAAAACTTTTATAAGCTATTTTTAATATAAAGCTAATAAATATTTTTATATTTTAAAATAACTTAATTTTACTATTATAATTTATTTTATTTTATAAACTTTTAAGTTAAACCTTTAAACTCAACTTATAAATAAAGTATTTTTAAAAACAAAAAAGCTTTTTAGCTTATTAAACATTTTATTAAAAAAGCAAGCTATTTATAGCTTGAAATGAATATTAAATAGTATTTTAAACTTTATTGAATAAATATTAAACTTATTAAACTTAAATAAATTAGTAAGCTTAAATAATAAAATTATTAGTTATAATAATATAAGTTAAAATAGCAATAATTAAGATAATATTCAAAATATTTCGAATTTTAACTTATTTATGCTAACAAATAATTAATATTCTTTAATACTAACGATAATATTTAATTTCATAATTAATAGCTTAGTTAAATAAATAGATTTTATAGTATTTTTAAAAATTATTTTTTTAAAAAACTTATTAACTAAAAAAAAACTTTTACTTAAAAGAAAATAAAATAATAGGAATAAGTGTTATAATAATTATTACTATTACATTAATTATAATTAAAATAAACGTTGAAATAATTATAAGTAGTAGCAAAATAAACATAAAAAATAGCAAAATAACTGTTATAAAAACTATAAATATAAAATAAGTTATAAATATAGTTATAACTAAAGTTATAATAAACTAAAAAATAATTATTATATAAATAAAACAATAAAAAATATATTTTTTATTAAAAAGATAATAATATTAAAATTTAATAGTAATGTATTTTATTATATAATAGTTTTACTTTTATTTTCTATAAATATTATACAAAATATTAATTAACTAGTATTTTTGAATTTTATTTAAATTAAATATATATTTTTAATTTAATTAAAACAAAAAGTTTAAAGAAAGGAACTTTTTTTTTTTAACTTTTAAATATTATTTTTATAGCTAGAATTTTTGTTTATTATTTAACTAAAATAACTTTTTTTTTTATTTTAATAAATGTTTAACAGCTAAAAAAAAATTTATATAAAAAAACTAAAAATATAAACTTTGCTAATATTAACTTTTAAAACATAAAAGCTTTTAAAGTTAACTAATATAATACTAAAGAAAGAAAATAAATTATAAATAATTTAATATATTAAAGAATATTATAATAAATAATAAAATAAAAACTTGTACGTAAAATTGTTAAAGTATAAGTACTATAATAAATAAAATTGAAATTTTATATACAAAAAGTAAACTAACAATAAAAAATTAAAATTGCTAAATATATAAAAAGTTAAATAATTAATAAAAAACTTTAAATAAAAAAATTTGTAAGTAAAAACTTTTTATATTTATATAGCATACTATTATATTATATTATTTTAACAATTTTATATTAAGTTTTAATATATTAATATAAAGGTAAAAATAAATATAATATTATATTTATAAGCAAAAAAATATATATAGTTATAAATTAAATTTGAACTACTATTAATTAAGTATAGTTTTTATTTTATAAAAATATATAAAAATATTATAAATAAAGTAATAAAAATAAAAATAAACTTGTTTTAAATATTAATAAAACCTGATTAAAGGTTATAAAAATATAATATTAAGCTAAATATATAAAATTTATAGTAGTAATAATCATATTAGCAGTCACGGATAGCTGACCAGTATGGCAGAACAGGTGGGACCTTGTAGGCCCACCTTCTGCCAGATCACCTAATAAATCACCTAACAGATCCACCGTGCACACACAAATCTTTTTGTATGCGATTTACAGCTATATTCCTTTTCTAGTTCTTTATCCTACAATTAATATATAAATGGGACCCTAAATAAAAGCTTCGCCTCTATAAAAAACACTAATTGTAACAATCGTAGGATTATATACATATATATATTTATAGACACTTAATTAATTAATTTTTTTTACTTTAATATATTACTTAATACAATCTGTATATACGCTTGTAGCTTGCACCGAACTAATTAAAAATTATACTTTAGCATTTTTACTAAATACGAACAATCCTATATATAAATTTAAAAATAGATTAAAGCTAAAGCTAAAATCCTTGTTAACGTAATAATAGCGCATAATAATACCGAAAAAATAGCGGCAGCAATAGCTCGTAAAGCTGCTTGTAAAAAAGTTATTTTTAACTTATTTAACTTAATTAATTTATTTTTTTATTATTATTAAAACCTACTTATTAATAAGTTTAAACGTTAATTTTTTATTAAACTAGCAACTGCTATATTTTTTTTTATACCGCTAAATATACTAATAAAAATAGCAACAGTAATACGTTTAATAACGCTACAAAATATTTTTTAATCTTCATTTATAACTAATTTAAACGAAACTATATTAATAGCAAAAAATTTTAGTTTAGCTAATATAAAAATATTATAAACTCCGTTTATAAATATATATAAAACTAAGTAAACTAGCTTACTATATTAAGCTTTAAAGCTAGCAAACCTAAATTCTATTTTAAGCTTATTATAAAAATCGGTTAAAATATATTTTTTAATTTTAATAAATATATAAACTAAAAAGCTTTTAACAATTATTATATAAAAAATAAAAAAGCTTTATTTTATAAAATAAAAGCTTACGTTTTATTAGTTTACGTTTAAAATATAATAGCTTAAAACTTTTATTAATATATAGTAGCTATAAATATTAACTTAAAAAATATTATAAAAGCTGTAAAAAAAGTATATAAAAAATAGAATAAAAATATAAACCTTTTAAATAAATAAATTATTAAACTATAAAAAAAAAACGTATAAAAAAAAAAAAAAGTAGCAAAATTTAACGCCCTTATTATAAAATTGCTAGCTTATAATTATACCTATATCCTTTTTATTATAAGTAGCAGTAATAGTAGTAAAAAAAAAAAAAAATTAAGCAAAGTTAAAATTACTACTTTTTATAATAATTCTTTTTAAAACAAAGTTAAATTTAAAATCTAGCACTAAGCTTAAACTAACCGGTTTAAAACTAATAACAATTAGTTTATAAACAATAACGTTAAAATAATAAATATTAAATCTTATTTAAAAAAAACTATAGCAAAAAACTTTTAAGTTTACTTTAGTAATATTTATTTAAAATAGATTAAAATTTTAGCTAAATTAATAAAACATTTTTTTTAGTTATACTTTAACTTAAATAAAAAAAAAAAATATATATACCGAATAAGCTAACTTAAAATTAAAATTTTTAGCTAACTTTTAAAACTTTAAAAAATTTTTTATTTAACTAGCTAAAAAACGTATACTAGCTAAATTTTTATAAAAAAAAAAGTTTTACGTTTAACTATTTATTTAATTAAAAAATTAAATTATAACTTTATATTTCGATAAAAATATAAATTTTAAAGTGCTATTTTTTTATGCCGAAAAAATAGCTTATAATTTAAAAAAAATAAATATCGAAAACAAACAAAAAAAAATAAGTAATAAAACTATAACTAATAATTATAATACTACTACTTATATTTAAACTAATAAGCTTTTGGACTTAAAACTAATTATTTTATTAAAAACTACTTTTTTTAAAATATATTTTCGACTTAACTTCGAAAAAATAAAGTGTTTAATATAAAAAAACTAATATTTTACTTATTATAAACATAAATATATTAATAAAAAATATTTTTAAAAAGCTAAAGTTAAAGCTAAAAAAAAAGCTTATATAATAATATTATTTGCTTATTATAATTATAAAAATAATAAAAATAAAACAGCAAAAAAAAATTTAAAAAAAAACTAACTTTAAATAATATAAACTTTTTTTTAGGGAACTTATTAATAAATATAATTAAAAATAATATTAAAGACTTTTTAACCCTATATTTAAGCAAAAAATCTTTTTTTATAACTAGTAATATAGTATAAAATAAAAAAACTTTTACTATATAAAATTATTTTATTAATATAAAAATAAATAAATACCTATTTATAAACTTTAATATTATTAAATATATAATTACTTACTTAAAAGCTACTATTATAAATAGCTTTTATAAAAAAGCTATTTTTAGCTATAACTTTAAAATACCTTAAAATATTAATAAAGCAATTATTATAAATTTTTAGCTCTAAAAAAAAACTTTTAAAAATATACTTTTAATAATAATATAAATAAAATATAATATTATTATAAAAAGAATTTTCTATAAAATATATAATATACTATTTAATTTTTATTAAAAAAACTATATTTTTTTGCTAAAGTTATTTTTAAATTATAAAAAAATTAAAATTATTTTAAAACTAACAATAAAAAATTGCTACTTAAACCGGTTTGCTAAAATTATTAAACTAATAACGTTATATTATTATAAGCTTTTTATAATAAAAAATTATAATAAATTAAATAACAAAAATAGTAATAAATTAAATAATAAAAATTAAAAAGAAATAAAAAATAACCTTAAAACGTATAAATGTTACTTAAAAAAAAAACGCGTTACTACTACTTTTAAAAAATAAAAAAAAAACGGATAAGCTTAAAACTACTAAAAAATATATTGCTTTATTTATAAAAAAACATATTTATTAAATAAATTTAAATTTTATACCCTAATTTTATAATAAATATAGTTATTATAATAAAATAGTAGCTAAAATATATAAATAACTAAATAATAAAACAATATTTTATTTTTAGCGTTGCCCCTATAATACGTTAAAACTTTATTTTTTATAGGAATATAACGCTTAAAGTCTGTATTAGTTATAAAAAAACGCAGTAAAATAGTATAAATATTAACCGATTGCTAATATTGCAAATATAAAAATAGCACTATTTCTACGTACTATAGCTCGGTAAAAAACGCCGGTTTATATTATTAGCATATACAAAATAAATTTAATTATATAAAATAAACATAAAAGCAAATTATTTTAAAAAAAAAAAAAAAAAAAGCTAAAAAAAAAAGCTTAAAAAATAGTACTTAAAAAGTACTAACCCTTACTCTAAACATTTAGTAAAATAAACTTTAATATTTTACTATTTAACCGTTTAATTAACTATAAAATTAAATTTATTTCCGGTAAAAATAGAAACAATATTCCAAATAACTTATTATACTATATATTATTAAATAAATTAAAAGCTGTTTAAAAATATATTTTAAAAAACTTAAAAAAAAAATTTATTTAACTTAATAGCGCTTTTTTTACTATACCTGTTTTATTTGTTCTTAAAGCTAATAAAAGCTTAAAGTTTTATATAAATTATAAAAAAATTAACGTATTAACAAAAAAAAATTATTATTTAATACTTTTAATAAATAAAACGTTAGCTTATATTGTTAAATTAAAAATTTTTATTAAAATTAATATTTAATAAACGTTTAATAAAATAAAAATATATTTAAACAATAAAAATTTAACAACTTTTAAAACAAAGTATAGCTTATATAAATATAAAATATTACTATTTAAACTATTAAATAGTTTAGCTACTTTTTAAAAATATATTAATAATATTTTAAAAAAATATTTAGATAACTTTTATAACGTATATATTAACGATATTTTAATTTTTTTAAATAATCTAAAAAATTATAAAGTTTATATAAAAAAATATTAAAAAAATTATAAATTGCCAGTTTGCAAACTAATATTAAAAAATGCAAATTTTATATTATTAAAACAAAGTATTTTAGTTTTATTATTAAAAAAAACAAAATTAAAATTAATTTAAAAAAAGTTGCTATTATAAAAAATTAAAACAGCTTAACTTTAATAAAAAATATATAGTTATTTATAAGATTTTATAATTTTTATAAATACTTTATTAACAAATATAGTTATATAGTAAAACTTTTATTTAAGCTTATAAAAAAAAATATTTTATTTAATT
>JADKYC010000368.1:0-11814 GCA_019843955.1 Xylaria sp. 218_066 | reverse complement strand
ACTAATTTATAAACCTTTCAATATATTTAAATAAGTTATAATAATATATAAAAACTATATTTAATTTCTTTATATTTTATAAATTAATAATAATAAATTAAATATAATATATTAAATATATTTTAAACTAATAAAAAAGTTTAGTTATATTAATATTAATAATATAACGTTTGTTAAATATACTATTAATTATTTTATTTTATAAAAAAATAGCTATTTAGTATAGCTTTTCTATTAAGCTAATATAAATTAACAACTGTTTAGCTGTTATTAATTTTATATATATATTCTTTGAGGTTATAAAATTAAATATATAAAAATAGTAATATTATTTATTTATTTTATATAGCTTATTTTATATAATTTATTATTTATTTTATTTAAAATTTATATATTTTAACAACTTAAAATATATATTTTAATATTTAACTTAGCTCTTTATTAATTATTAATAAAAAAAGCTTTTAGCTATTAGTTTTTAAAAATAATAACTTTTTTATATTTTATTTAATTATTAAAAGCTTTTATAATTTTAGCAAACTTATCTGCTTTAATAATATATTTAAAATAAATATAAATATTATTTTTAAAAATATATTTTAAAAAGTTCAATAATTTTTTAAAACTAAAGTTTAAATAGGTATTTAAAACGTTTAGTTTAAAAAATATATTTAACGTTAAAATATAAAGTTTAACTTATAATATACATTTTATATTAATAACAAGATTATATATAACGTTAATAAAAATAATTTATACTAGTTATATCTATATTTTAAATATTTAAAATATATACTTAAAAATAATATTAATAACGTTATTATTAATTTTAGCTAACTGTTATATAAAAGTTATAATTAATAGTTTAAGTTTGACTATATTAGCTAGCTTTTATATATTTATATAAGCTTAATTAGTTAATACGTTATTTGTTATAGTAATTATTATAATAAATAATATATTAAATTTCAAATTTACTATAATTATTAAATTAGCAAAAGTTAAAAATCTTAACTTAATTGTTTTTATTAAAAAAAAAGCTAAAGCTATTATAATAATTGCTAGCGTTTTTATTACTAATTTTGATAAGTTAATATAATATTTATAATCATAATTTTTATAACTTTAGTTTATTTTTAATTTTTTATAAATTTTTACAAATATATTTAAACTATTTACTATAAGTACCATTTTAAATATTTCTATATTAAATATAATATTTATAATATATTTTTATATTATTATAAAATAAAAATTTTAATTAGCTAATAAAAGTTTATAGTTTATTTATAAATTAACTATTTTACTATTTTTAATTATAACATTATATATATTTACTATATATTATATATATTTCTAACTTTATATTAATATATTAAATATAATTACAAAATTATTAGGCTTTTAAAATAAAATTATTTTTTTAAAATAATTAATAACTATTTTATATAAAAAAAGAAAATTATTATTAATAAATATTTTAAACTATAAGTTTTTATTAATAATTTATCTATTTTTTTTATATTTAATAATTTATAGCTTTTTATTTTTATATATTTTATATATAAAAGATTTCAGCTTTTTCTATTAAATTAATAAAACTTTATACTTATTAACTATAATAGTATACCCTTTTTTATTTTAAACTATATATTTTAAAGTTTATAAATATTTATAGCTTATTATAGTATTACTAATATTTAAATTAGCGTAAGCTTTTATATTTATTTTAATAAAAAGAAATATAACCCAAAAAAAAAATATTTATAACTTAATTATAATGCTTTATTATATTTATTTATATTAAATATATTTATAATAAAAACTTTTTAATTAAGAATTTTATTAATAGTATTTTTGCTTTTTTTAAAAAACTTTTGCTTTTTTTAATAAGCTTTTATACTATATCTTTTTTAGCTACTTAATATTTAATTAAATATTAGAAAGGCAAATTATAAAAAAGTAGTTTTTATATATAATATTTATATATATATTATATAAAATCTATTAATAAAAAATATATAAACTTTTATTTATACGTTTAAATTAAATATTAAGTTTATAATATTTTAAATATATTTTTAAAATAGTTATAAATTTATATTTATTATAATATTTATAACAAATAAAAACTTTGTTTAATATATAATATAATATATTATTGCTATTATATTTTTTATAAATCTTATAATTTATATTATTCTTTTAACCATTAAAAATATTTATAAAATTTATTTTATTTTATTTATTTTTGTAACATTTCTTTTAATAACTTTAATTATAATTTTTATATTTCTTATTATAATTATAATTTTTATTACGATTTTTATAGCTTTTTTTATTGCTATTATTATAATTATAGCTTATATTATAACTGTTATTTATATTATAACTATTATTATTATTATATTTACTATATCAATAGTTATTATAGGTATAACGTTGTTAATAATTATTTTAATTATTATTATTTAATTAAAATTTCTTTTTTAAATTAAATTATTTTTTAAAATAACGCTTATAATAGTTTTAAAAGTAATTATTATATTAAAATAAAAATAAAAACTTATAAAAACAGAATTTACGTTTTTTTTAAAAAATAATTCTGTTTAACTTAAATATGTAAATATTATTTTCTAGCTTTAAATTTTAATATAAAACGAATTTTTTAAATTTTTATACATAAATATTTAAGCTTTTTTTGTTTTTTAAAAGTTTAATTTAATTTAAGATTTAATTATTTTATTCATTCCGTATATTTTTTATAATTTTAGCCTAGTTAAAATAGTTTTAAAATAAAATATTATTTATATAAATATAATATAATTTATATTATATATATTAAAAAAAGCCTTATATTTTTTTAGCAATATTATATAAAATAAATTTATTATTTAAAAACCTTTTTGTTATATAACTAGGTTTTATTTTAAAATAGTTTTTTAGTTTAATTAATATTTTATTTAAATTAAGTTTGGTTATTTACTATAATAAAATAAATCTTTTTAATAAATAATAAAATAATATTATAATATATACTATATTAAATATTAAAATATTTTTATTTTTAAATAATATTTAAATATAATTAATAAATATACATATATTTATATAAATAATATTTTTTTTATTGGCTATTATTTTTTAATTTTTTAGGTTGTTTTACTTTCAATTTAAAATATTAATATTATTACTTTTAATTTTCTACGTATTTTTATTTATAAAAATAAAAAAAAATATTAAAAATAACTTTTTTATAATTGTTATAATAATAGTAACCTTTATTACTATTATTAAAATTGCTTAAAAAGTTATTTTTTAAATTATAATTTAAGTTATAACTATAGCCTTTTTTCTAATTATTAATAAAACAAATAAAAAAAATAAAATAATTAAAAAGAACTAAATAATTAAAGAAAATGAAAGGATTAAAAAAATGTTTTAGATTAGTAGTATTTTTTAATATATTCTTGGTAATAGTTAATGTTATACTTTTATATATTTGCTAATTTTAAGCTATTTTTAACTTAATATTATTAAAAATATAATACTATTATTATTAATTTGGTATAAAAGCTTTTAAATTAATATTTATTTAAAGAATAAAATTAAAGCGTTAATTAAATTATTTTATTTATTTATATATTAAATTTATTAACATATTTAACTTTATAACTTAAGATGTTATAATTTATTATTATTTTAAAATAAAACTAATAATAGCTAAATTTAGTTTAATTTTTAAAAGTAGTTCTATAATATTTAGTTTTATATTTAATATTTTAAACAGTCTGCGCTTGATATTAAATAATAAATCTATTATATTATTTAGTAAAAAACTTAATATATAATATATAAATTAAAATATATAAATAAAATAAAATAAACTATATATAAAAAAATAAAATAAATAAATAAAATAAAATTTGTTTTTTATATAAGCTCCGTTTTTTTTATTTTAGCTGTAAGTAAAAATATATAATTAAAAAACTGCTTTTTATTTAAGCAGTAAATATTAAACTATTGTTATAATTTTTATCTTTAATAATATTTTATAGCATATTAAAATATTACTTATAATAAAATAATTTATAATATTTATAAATAAAATATAAAAATACTTTGTTAAGTTTATTTTTAGTATATTAAAACGTTAGCTTATTAATAAGTTTTTAAAAAAAATATATTAATATATATAAAAAATTAATACTATAAGTTTAATAGCATATTTTAATAATTATAATATTTATTTTAATTACTTAATATTTTAGTATATAGTATTTAACGTAGCTATTTTTTGCTAAGTTTAATTATTTATATATAATCTACCGCTATAAAAAAAAATCTTTTAACTTTAAAAAATTTAAAAATAATAAAAATAATAGTTTAATATAATCTTTACAATAGAAACTATATAATAAAGTATTATTTTAATCAAATAAACTAAAGTATTATGATAAAATTAAACTAAGCTATTAAAAAAAAAAGAACTATATATTATTTGCTTAGCAAATAATATATATACTAGTTTATAAAATCTATAACTATATATAATACTTTTTGTAAGGGGTTTTTAATAGTTCTTAACTTTAACCTTTTAAAGGTTTTTATTAGTTTTATAATTTTTTAAAATAGTTTGTTTTAATTAATTTAAATATAACATTTTATTATTTAAATCTTAGCTATTTATTTTTATTATTATTATTTTTACTTTTTTTTTTAAAAAAAGAAAATTGTTTAATTTTAATATTTAAATTCTTTAAGTTTTAAAATTTTAATATTAATTAATTTAACAACTTAAAAGCTTGAAATGAAGTTTAGTTTTAAAAAATACTTGTTTCATAGCTTTTTTTATAAAAGTTGTTTAAAAAATCTTTTTTAAACTAATTTTACTAAAATTAAATATACTTTATTTAATAATTTAATTAATTTTATTTAATTTATTTATTTTTTTATAAACGTGTTTTTAATATTAGTTTTAATTTATTAAAACTATATAATATTTAGCTAATATTATTTTTTTTTTTTAACTATATTATAAATTATTTTTAATTATAACTTTTATAAAAAGTAATTATTATAAAATACCTATTTTTAATTAACTAATAAATAAATAAAACTAATTTTTAATAAAACTGTTTAAGTTATATTTTAAAGCTTTTTATTATTTTATTATATTAACTATAAATATTTTTGTTTATATTAATATGTATTTTTATTTATAATATTTTAACTTTTAAATTTTAAATATACTTTCTTACTATTTAAACCTTTTAGTCTTACAGCTTTATATTTTATTTATATATTTATTTATTTTTAAAATCTTTTATTAAATTAATTTGTTCTTTTTATAACTTTTTTTAATAAGCAGCTTATTATTTTTTTTAGTTTTTATTTTATAAATAAATATAAATATATTAATATATTTCTTTTAAGCTTAATAATATAATATTAAATAGTTTTAAATAATTATTAATAAATATAATAAATATAAAAAATAATTAGTTTATTAACTATTATATAACATTATATATTATAAGCGTTTTAATATTATAAATATTTGTTATAATTATAGTTCTATTAAAAAGATCTTTTTAAATAAGTTTCTTATAGCTAAATAAGCTAGCTTTAAATAAATATTAATAATAAAAGCTTTTATACCTATTTATTAGTTATTTTATATTTTATTAAATATAAAGTAAGCATTAGTTTTACCTTTATTTATTAGTACGTATTATAGGTAAATAGCTTTATTTTAACTATTTTTTAACTATATACTTTAGCTATAATTAGCACGTTATATTATATATTAATAGCTAAGAATATTAATATAATATTTATTAAAATATTATTAAAAATTTAAATGTTATAATAAAACTTTTAAGCTTTTAAAATAGAAAAATATAAAATTAAAGCTAAAAAAAGTTTAATAAATATTAAATATAAACTATAAAATTAAATATATGAAAAATTAATTATATATAAAAAAGTTAAAATATTCTTTGAAATAAAATATTTTTTAATATTTATTATTTATATAATATGTTAAAATAAAGTTATATCATATATTTTAATAGCAATAATATATACTTATAAATATAGTAAATATATTATTTTTTTTATTTTATGCTATATAAACAAAAAGTGAAAATAGTTTAAAATTATATAAGAGTAAAAAGCTTTATATTTAAGAAGCTAGCTAACATAAAAATAGTTTTAAAATAATCGAACAATTTTTTAACAGGCTTTATTTTTTTAAAGCTTTTTTTTTGTATAGGTAGCTAATAAAACTACTATAACTAATATGTAATATTATTTTAATATTAACTATTATTTTTTAGTTATAAAAATATAAAGAATCTAAAAATTGAAATATTTATAAACAAGCTATATTTAGCAAAGAAAAATAAGTTAAATATATATTAAAAAAAGCTAAAAGTCGTTAAATAAAAGTGATATTTAGCAAATAGCCTAAGTCAAATATATATATAAAAAAGTTAAAAAGTTTGTATACAAAAGCTATACTTAGCAAATAGCTTAAGCTAAGTATAGGTTATAAAGGGTTAAAAGTTTTTTATATAAAAGCTATACTTAATAAAAAAGCTTAATATAAATATAAGTGAAAAAAGATTTAATATAATTATAAATTATTAATTAACTTATACATAAAAGTTAAAATAAAATATAATTATAATATTAATTCTTTTAAATTATTAAAATATTTTAATAAACTTAAAGTATAAAGCATAAAATATACGTTTAAACTAAAGGTTTATTATTATTTTTACTAATTTATAATATGTTAATATAAAAGCTAAACTAATATATAATTATAAATATTAATTAATATTTAAATAAAGATATATTATATATTTTTAAAATAATATTATATATTTATAAAAGTAGTAAATATAAAGTTTTATTTATTATATATTAAAAAAGAAAAAAAAAACTATAAAATAATATAAAAGCGAAAAACTATATATTTAAAAAGCTAACTAGCGTTAAAACAGTTTTAAAATTTTAAAACAATTTTTAAAAAAGCTTTACTTACTTTAAAGCTACTTTTCTATATAAAAAGCTAATAGAACAACTATAAATATAATATAATATTATATTAATAAAGAATATATTAAAAAATGAAAAAAAAGTTAATAAACAATTAATATTAATAGCTAAAACTATTAAATAAAATGTTTTAATATATTAATAATCTTTTAAAATATTAATAAGTAAAAAGCTTTTATAATAAAATATTTTAATTATTTTAAGTTATTTTAATTATATTATGTTTTTTTAAACATTTTAATATATATTTTAAAAGAATAATAAAAATAAAAGTTAAAAAGAATATATCTTTGTAAAGATAAATTAAATAAAAAAGCATTTATAATTAATAGCATATTATAAAATAGTTATTATAAATTTATATTTTATATATATATTAGTTAGAAATATAACTTTATAGTTTAAGCTTCAATTTATTTTACCATTGATTAATAAATAAGCTAAATTATTAAATATTTACTTAACTTTATTTTAATTAAATTAAAACTAATTTTTATTTTATAACTATTACTGAAAAAATTAAATAAACGTATTTTGTTTTATAAAATTTATAGTAATATAAGTTTTATATAGGTTTATTTATTATTAATTATATAAAATACTAATTAGTTTTTTAACATTTAATTATTATTATTAAATAAGAAATATTATTATAAGAAAAAAGTAAAGAAATAATAAATAATTTAAATAATTAATTAATATATAAAAATCGTTAGATTTATATTAAATTTAAGCTAAAATAAAATAGGTTTTAAAAAATTGCTGTTATTAAAGATTTAATTTTAGTTTTAAAAAATATCTTTTTACTATAAATAAACGTTAATTTAATTAGCTACTAAATAAATTAAACTATTTATTTATATATTAATATTTTAAAATAATAATAAAAAGAAATATTACTACGTTTTAATTTAAAATATTATTTAGTTAATATATAAAAATTTTAATTATATAAAATTATTATGTTAATATTTAAATAGCTTTTTAAATAAACAATTAACTTAATTATTAACAAACTTGAATAAAATTTATGTAAATTAACAATATTTTAAATATAATATAAAAAAATGTTATAATAATAAATTAATTAAAAAGATTAAAAATAAAAATATATTAACATAAATAAATAAAATATTTTTATTATATAAAATTAAATTAAAATAATTTTAATAATAAATTTAAATTTTAAAATGTTTTTTCTATAAATTTTTTAAAAAAAGCTGAAAAGTATATTATAAATATAATAATAACTTTATTTAAATAAAAAACATTAAAATAATAATATAAGTTATAAAACTTTAAAAAGTAATAAATAAATTATAATTATTAAATATGCGCTATTTATATTAAATTATTTATATAATACTTTTTTTAAAAAAAATATATCATAAAAGAAAAGTATAAATAAATATATATTCTAAAACTATAATAATATAATAATTACTAATAATAATATTATTTATAAGTTTCATTTTTTTAAACATATATTTAAAAAAACTATTAATTAAGCTATTATTTTTATAAGTTTTTAAAAGAACACTAAAAATAATTAATAAAACTTAAAAGTTTATAAATCTATTTTTGCAAAATTACATATTAATTAAATTATTACAGTAAAATTAAACTATTGCTTTTATAAATAAAGTTGTAAAAGATATTTAAATAATTATTGCTTATTTCTTTTATATCTATTTTGTTTGTTTGAATTTTTAATTTATATATATATAAACGTTTTTAGAATAATTTTAAATTGCTTTTTTAAAACGTTTAAAGCGATTTTATACCTTTACTATGATTAAAAACTTTTTTTTCGTTTTATATTTAAAAAGACTTTAATTATATTAAACTATTTAATTTTTTATTAAGCTATATAGGTATCCTTATTATTAAATAAAAAGCTTTAGTAATAAATACAGTTATATATATATATTTTTTAAATATTATTTCTTTATTATAATTCTTTTTAAAATACTATTTTTAATTTATATATATTTAAAAAACTTTTTTTATTAAATATATATATAAATATTTTTTTTTAGAGACATAGGGTATTTTAATTTTTTTTTCTAATAATACGTTTTATATATTTTAATTAAAAAGCTATTCATATTATTTATATATATTTTTTTTAAATAAATCTTTAATAAAATATTTAGCTAAACTTTTTAATAATAGTTTTAAAGCGTTGTTTTAATATATTCGCTTTTCTTTTAACGGAGCTTTAATTCTTTTATTTTAATTTAGTTTATTATTATTTTAAAAATTATATATAATATTTTTTATTTTTTTTCTTTGTAAAACGTGTTTTATTAACTAAATATAAAAATAGTTAAAAAGTTTAACTAGTTATAGTTTTTTTTAAAAATGTTTAATTTTTTATATATATATTATTATTATAAAAATAGTTTTTTTACTGTTTTTTCCAATATTTGTAGCCCTTTTAACCTTTTTTTAAAAATTATTTAGCTTATTCTTATTGCTAATAAATATATTATATATACATATTTTTATTAAGCTAATTAATTACTTTTTTAATTATTTATTTTTACAATATTAGATTAACTGTTTTATTTTTATTTTTATATTTATTTTAATAAAAAGTTTAAAGTTTTTTTTATATTATTTATATATATAATTAAATAAAAGCTTTAAAGCTTTTTAACTTATATTTTTAATATTTGAAACTATTTTTTAATATTGAACTATTCTTTTTTAAGCTTTAGCGTTTTATAAAAAATGATAACTTTATATAGCCAACTACTTTAATTTATAGCTCGACTTCTTTAAAAAATATTAGGTATTTTTATTTTTAATTTTTGTTTTTTTTCACCAATAATAAATTTATTAATTAAGTTTAAAGCTTTTTTTAAAAGATGTTAATATTTTTTTTATATGTTCTTTATTTCTTTTTTTTTATTAATTTTATTTTCAAGATTTTTCATCAAATCTTTTATTATTTTTATTTTATTTATTTAATTTTCGTAAGCTTTTATATTTGAACATTTTTATCTTTTTTAATGGAACAGTTTTATATATAGTTTTATATTATATATAATAATAACTTTATTTAGCTAAAAAACTTTAATTTTATTAAATAATTAATATAAATATATAAGTTTATTTTATACGTATATTTATTTATTTTAAAACGTTATTTTTTCTTAATTAAATTTATTTTATATTTATAAATATTACTTATATTTTAGTTTAATTTTACACTTATTTAGTAATAATTTAATAAGATATAAAATATTCATATTTATAACAATTATATATATTTTATAAGTTTATAATATATAGCTATATAGCTGCTTATATTATTTCTAGCTATAGTAAGCGTAAAAAACTTATTTTTAAAAGTATTTTAAATGTTTTTTTAATAATGCTTGTTTTAGGTTTATTAATTAGTCCTGTTAGCTTTTTTATATAATTAGTTCTAACTCTATTTTATTTTTTTTATCATTAATTTAAAGCTTAAAGTTAGTTTTTGTTTTATAAGTATTATTGCTTTTTTATTATTATTATATATTGTTACTATTAATAATTAATATAGAATCTTAAAAACTTTTTTTAATATTAAATATTTATAATAATTTATTATATTTTATAAAATAATTAAAAAGGTTTTAATTTATTTTTTATAAAAAATATATTATTTACTGTTTTAAAGCTTTTTTAAAAATTATATAATAAGTTTATAGTTAAATATAATTCTTTTATTTTAATTATAAAATATTAGGAACTTTTATATTTTTTATTATATTTATTAAAGTCTTTTAAACGTTAAATTTTAAATAACTTACTTTTTAATTTTATAATATTTTTAAATTTTCCTTTTGTTTTAAAAAGTATTTTAAAAGTTTTTATAAACGTTATAAAATAAATAAATAACGTAAGCTTATAGATATTTATTTTATTAAGCTTGCTAAAAGCTTTTTAAACGTTTTTGCTAGGTTAATTATTAACGTTTAATTTATATAAACAACAATAAATTTATATTTAAAAAAGAAAATTCAACAGTTTTATAATTTAATAAATAACTTACTTAATAATATTAAACCTTAATATTTTTTAAATAAACTTTTAAAATTTTATTTACATAAAACCTTTTTATAAGTTTAGTTTTTATACATATTAAACTTTTAGCGTTTTTTCTTTAAGTTTAAAAAAAAACTTTTAATAACTTAGTTTTATATTAAGAAAATTAAAAATTAAATTAGTTTTATATTTTCTACTGTTTTATTTTTTGTTAAAATAAATAAACTTACTATAGAGGTTTTTTTGCTATTAAATAAATATAATATATTATAGTTATTAATAAATATATTATTTAATAAAATATATTTTTTAATTATTACTATTTTATTTAAAGATTATTAAATTAATTTATATATATATTATATTTCTTTAATCTAGTTTTCTTTTTAATTATTACTATATAACCAAATAACTTTTTATTTTTTATTTATATTAATAATCTTTTTATAAAATATATTTTAAAAATATATTTATTATTTTTTAATTTTACAAATTATTTTTTTTAAAAAAATGTAAATATATTTATTTTTATTTTAACAAATAATAATATATTATAACAATTTATATATTTATAAACGTTATAAATAAGTTATACCAGCTTATTATTTATATAAATATTAATATTTCTTTTATTTATTTTTTCAGGTTTTTTGCTAAAAAGATTATTTTTACTATATTTATTAATAATTGTTAGTAGTTTATATTTTA
>JADKYC010000367.1:0-11821 GCA_019843955.1 Xylaria sp. 218_066 | reverse complement strand
AATAATAAAAAAAAAAAAAAAAAAAAAAAAAAAAAAAAAAAAAAAAAAAAAAAAAAAAAAAAAAAAAAAAAAAAAAGAAGTGCTAAAAGTAGCTGTAAAAATAGAGGTGCTAATAAAAAGGAAGGAAAAAAAAAAAATAAATATATAAACGAAAAAGCTAAATTAGTAATAAATAATATAAATATAGTTAAGCTTATTATTTGTTTAAATATATAATAAAGTAAAAAAAAGCAAAAATAAGCTAAATTAGCAAAATAAAAAACAGTTATAATAAAATATAAAAAATAGTAGCAATTTATAAAATAGTTATTAATATTACTAATAATCTATTTTACTTGCTTTAATAAAGTTTATAGGTATAAAGCATAATAGTAGTACAATATAAAATACTATAAAAAAGCAATTAAAAGCTAAAACATAAGCTGCTAGCTAGCTAAATAATTAAACGTAGTATTTATAAAACAATTATTATAAGCGTATTTAAGGTACTTTAACTATAAGATATTATAAATAGTTTATAATAAATAATATTAAAAAAAATAGGACTATAAGCAGAAAAGCTTAAAAAAGCTATATATATATTAGGACATTTTAATAAACAGGCTAGCTTAATATATAGCAAGCAGCTTAAAAAAAAAAAGTTTAACGTTAAAGTTATAGCTATATTAAGTTTATTAAGCAAAGTTAACGTTAATATAAAAAAAAAGCTAAAATAACTAGCTAAAGTATTAAAAATAAAAGTTAAATAAGCAGGCTAAAAAACTAACAAGTTAATATAATTATTTTATAATATTTGTTTAAAAAAATTTAATAAATAAAAAAATAAAATATACTTTTTAATAATTAAGTTTTTTATATAATAAATAGCACGCTTTTAAAAAACTACTGTCCTTTTATTATAAAATCGCTGTTTTTTTATTGTAAAAGCGCTTTTTTTTTAATATTTTAATAGAATACGCTTTTTTAAACGCTTTAATAAAATATATTTTTTTAGTTAAGTAAACAATATAAACAAACTTAGCTAATATAACTTTATTATAATATAAAGTTTAAATAAGATAATATTGTTTATATTTATTTTTTATATCTTTAATAATATAAAAAGCTTTTAAAAATTTTAGCTCGCTTTTATTAACGCTAGTTTTTACGTTATTTTTTTTTCTTTTTCGTTTAATTTTTATTTTATAGCTATATTTAACTATATTTAGCTGTTAGTTAATTTATATTTTTTCTGCCCGGCATACTACGTAATAGCTTTTTTATAAAAAAAGCGTATATAATATTTTAATATTTATCCTAGGTTGCTATAGTATAATTTTCTTTTCTATTTTTTTTTTTTTTTCCCGATTATCGATATTTTTTAAATACTTTTCGTTTATTTTTAGTTTGTTTTAAATACTGAGGTATTACTACTTTATAAATATTTTTTATAAAAAGGTATTATTATTTTACTAAGTTTGTATTTTTTACGTAAAATAACTTTTAAAATGTTTTATAAACGGTGCTTTTTTAAAAGCAGGAGATTTATATATTATTTTAAGTAAATATTTAATTTATACTGTTTTTTACTACAAAAAAAAAAAAAGCTAGCAATTTAGGAATAAAAAATAAATAAATATAAAAAGAGATAAAAAAGCAGAAAAAAAAGCAATCGGTAAGCAAAAAAATATATATATATAGTAACTGCTTAATAGAACTGCTATTTTTTCTAACTATTATCTAGTATTTAGCAACATTTTTTCCTACTTATATAGTTTTTATTATTATTTAATTTAAAATATATATACTTGTTTTTTTTAATTTTTTAGTATAAAATATAGTACTTTTTATTTAGACTAGTTTATTTTGCTAGTTTAAAAATATTTTTTTTACTCCTATTTTGTTAGCTTAAAAGCGTTCTTTCCATTTTTATTTCTTTAGCCTAAAAGCGTGCTTTCTATTTTTATCTACTTAGCCTAGCAGTAATTCTTTTATGCTAATATCCTTAGTTTCGAAATACTTTTTTTATATTAATATAAGCATAAGGTAATTTTAAGTTATAAAAGTATTTTTTTTATTTTAAGCTGTTTAAACTTAAAGCATTTTTTATACTTTAAAATACTAAAAGTATAAAATAAGTTTAACATTTAGAAAAGTTTTTTCTATTTTAATCTTCTTGGATTTGAAGCACTCCTTGTACTTAAAAATACTAAAAGCGTAAGGTAATTTTAGCACCTAAAAGTATTCTTTTTATTTTAACCTCCTTAGCTTAAAAGCGTTCTTTTTAATTTAATATACTAAAAAAATAATATAAGTTTAGCGTTTTTTTTACTTTAATATATTAGAGGTATAAAATAAGTTCGGCATTTAAAAGTGGTCTTTTTGCTTTAAAATCTTTAGCTTGGCAGCGTTTCTTCTATTTTTATTTCTTTAGTTTTAAAACATTTCTGCTACTTTAGTATAAATATAGGGCAAGTTTGTTATATTTTAATCTAAAATATATTTAGTTACCTGTTCTAACTCTTCGGTTTAAAAATATAAAGCAAGGTTAGTATTAAAAAACGTTCTTTTTATTTTAATATATAAAAAGTATAAAGTAGGTTTAATATTTAAAAGTAGTCCTTATATTTTAATTTATTCGGACTTAAAGTATTCTTTATACTCTAAAAATACTAGAAGTATAAAGCAATTTTAGCACTTAATAGTGGTCCTTTTATTTTTATTTCCTCGGTTTAAAGGTATTTTTTTTAATTTAATTTCTTTGGACTTAAAGCACTTCTGCTATTTTAAAATAAGCGTAAAACAGGTTTAGCATCCAAAAGTAGTCTTTTTATTTTTATTTATTTAGCTTAGCAGCATTCCTTCCGTTTTAACCTCCTTAAACTTAAAATATTTCTGCTACTCTAATATACTAAAAGTATAAAACAATTTTAGTATTTAAAAATGTTCCTTCTACTCTAATATAGTAAAAATGTAAAATAACTTTAGCGGTTTTTTTACTTTAGTATAAATATAAAGCAATTTTAGCATCTAAAAATAGTCCGTTTATTTTAATCTGCTCGAATTTAAAGCACTTTTTATATTTTAATATATTAAAAGTATAAAACAATTTTAATATTTAAAAGTAGTCCGTCTACTTTAATTTGCTTGGACTTAAAGTACTCTTTGTACTTTAAAGTACTAAAGGTATAAAATAATTTTAGCATTTAAAAATGTTTTTTTTATTTTAACTTTGTTGGTTTAAAAATATTTTTTTTATTTTAATATACTAGAAACGTTTTTTTTAGTCCTATACGCTTTATTATTTTTTGATTAAATATATACCTAGTTGCTTATTTTAACTCCTTAGTTTAAAAAAGTTCTTTTTATTTTAATATATTAAAAGTATAAAGCAAGGTTAATATTTAGAAAAGTTTTTTCTGTTTTTATTTATTTGGTTTAAAGATATTTTTTTTATTTTAATATACTAAAGGCTTAAAGCAAATTTGTTATCTTTTAATTAGAAATATACCTAGTTGTTTATTTTAACTTTATAGCTTAAAAACGTTTTTTTTAATTCGATTTCCTCGGATTTAAAGTATTTCTGCTATTTTAAAATAAGCATAAAGTAAGTTTAGTATTTAAAAATAGTTCTTCTATTTTTATTTGCTTGGTTTAAAGGTATTTTTTTTATTTTTATTTCTTTAGCTTAAAAACGTTTTTTCTGCTTCGATTTCTTTAAACTTAAAGCATTTTTTATATTTTAATATATTAAAAGCGTAAAATAATTTTAATATCTAAAAATATTTTTTTTACTTTGATTTATTTAAACTTAAAGTAATTTTTATATTTTAAAATATTAAAAGCGTAAAATAATTTTAGTATTTAAAAATATTCCTTTTATTTTAATATATAAAAAGCGTAAAATAGGTTTAATATTTAAAAATATTTTTTTTATTTTTATACGCTTTATTATTTTTTAATTAAAAATATATTTAGTTATTTATTTTAACTCCGCAGTTTAAAAGCGTTTTTTCTATTTTAATATATTAAAAGCGTAAAATAATTATAACATTTAAAAATACTCTTTTTACTTTAATCTGCTTAGATTTAAAGTACTCTTTATATTTTAATATATTAAAAACGTAAAATAATTTTAATACTTAAAAGCGTTTTTTTTATTTTAACTTTTTCGGCTTAAAAATGTTTCTTCTACTTTAATATAAGCATAAAGCAAAGTTAATATTTAAAAACGTTTTTTTTATTTTAAAATCTTTAGCTTAAACGCGTTTTTTTTATTTTAACTTTTTTAGCTTTAAAGCATTTTTTATACTTTAATATATTAAAACTATAAAGCAATTTTAACGGTTTTTTTGTTATAATATAAATATAAGGCGAAATTAGTATTTAAAAAAGTTCTTTTTATTTTAAGTTTTTTAGATTTAAAATATTTCTGCTACTTAATTATTTATTAACTAATAAAACTAAACTTTTTATTATAATATAATAATTATTATAAAAGTATTAAATTTTTTTTTAAATATATTAAGCTATTAAAATTGTTTTACTTTAAATATTATATAAAATATTTAGCTTTTTATATAACTTATAATATTTTATTCTAGCATAAAAAAAACTAGTTAGCTATTATTAAAGCTTAAGATTTCGGAGCTTAATATTATATATAAATATTTAATAAAGTTTACTTATTATAAAATTAAACTTAAAATTTAAAAAAAGCTATTATTGCTTTATTTTTATATAAAATAGTTTTTTGCGGTAATTTTATATTATAAATATTAATAAAAGCTAACATAAAATGCTTTTTATAAAAATATTTTTAAAATAACTATTTAATTTTAAACTTTAATACTTTTATTTTTTTTAAACAATATTAATATAATACTATTTTTTTTATAAAATTAACTAAAATTATTGCTAGCAATTTTATAAATTACTTTTATATACTAAAAAATAAAGTAAGCTTATTTAACAAACATAGAATAATAATATAGCTAGCTATTTTACTATTTATTAAAGCTTTAAATTTAAATATATTTTAAGCTTTAGCTTTATTTTTTATTTGTTTTAAAATAAATTCTATTAAAATTCTTACTATCCTATCTTTTAACTTATTATATAAACTTTAGCTAATAAAATAAATAATAAAAAACAGTATATTAACTTTTATATATAATTTTAAAAATATATAAAACGTAAAACTTAAAAAAAATAAGTATAAAATAAACTAAAAGTTCTAATAATAAAAAGTAAATATATTTTAAAAAAATATAAGCTATATAGTTAATAGTTTCGTAAAAAGAATTATTAAATAATAGCTATATAAAAGTTTACAACTATTTTTTTAAGTTAAATTTTATATTTAAAACGTATATATTAATATTAATAAAGCTATGCTATTTTTAAAAGCTTTATTTTAAATGTTATATAACAACTAATATTTATAAAAATACTTTTATAAGATTATTAGCAATGCTTTATTTTTTTAGTTATATTAAACGTAATAATATATATATTAATTTTTATAAAAAATAATTGCTATTATAAAACTTATAGTTTTATTAATAATAATAATTTTTTTTTTAGTTTAACTTTATTACAAATTGTTTATATTAAAAGCATAAAATAAGTTTAACATTTAAAAGTGCTTTTTTTACTTTAAAATCTTTAGTTTAAAAACATTTTTTCTATTTTAATATATTAAAAATATAAAGCAAGGTTAACATTTAAAAAAGTTCTTTCTATTTTAATATATTAAAAATATAAAGCAAAATTAATATTTAAAAATATTCTTTCTTTTTATTTCTATTTATATATATTTTATTATTATTTAATTTAAAATATACTTAGTTATTTTTTTAATATTTTAGTATAAAGTTATATATTAAGGCTAGTTATTACTATTTAGCTGCTAGTTTTTTTTAAGCAACATTTTATAAACTAACAAAAATATTTTAATAAAAATATATAGCTTTAACTATAAGATACTATAAGCGGTTTATAATAGGTGGTATATAGTGCGGTTATTTTTTAATGTTTATTAAAAAGAATATAATAACTTAGAAAAAAAAAAAAAAAAAAAAAAAAAAAAAAAAAAAAAGTAACAAAAAAAAATAAAGGTAAAAAAAAAAAAAAAAAAAAAAAAAAAAAAAAAAAAAAAAAGGAAGCTAAAAAAATAACTGTACATATAAGCAGTATATATATAGTTAATTAATTTTTGGGCTATTACTATAATAAAAATAATAGAAAATATTTAAATATAAAATAAAAGCTTTAAACGGTAGTTAATAGTATAAAGAAATATAATTAAAAGTTAAAGTTATTTTATTTATATAAAATTGTATATAAATATATATATATATATATAAGCATAAGCTAGCCCTGGCTATATACTAGCTATATATATAGATTTATATAGGTTTTTTTATTTAAATATTATATATAAAACTTTAAATATATTTATTATTTTTTCTTATTATTTTTATCTAATAGCTTATAATAGCAACAACAAGTTTACTATATATAAACTTTAATTTATACTAAGTATACTATAAAACCTTAAAGTTAATTATAGTATTATTTTAATAAAAAGTATTAAAATATATAAAACTATTAGCATTTAAACTTAATAAATAATAAACTATTTAACTTATTTTTTTAAAATAATATAATAGCTAACGTTATTTTATATTATTTATATTAAAGTTTTAGTAATAATATAAAAATAATAAATAAAAAAGCAGCATATATAATTTATAAATAAGCTATTTAAATAAATATATAAAACTTTTAATATTTAAGCTTAATAAATAATACGCTATATTATTTATTTTATTAGTTAAAGTTATTATATTATAACAATAAATAAAAAGTTATTATATATAACTAAAAAACAAGTTACTAAAATATATAACTTTATTAATAGCTAAACTTAACAAACAAAAAGCTATATTACTTATTTTATTAGTTATAGTTATAGCGCTTATATAATAAATAAAAAGTTATTATATATAACTTATAAATAAAAGTTACTAAAATATATAAACTTATTAATATTTAAATCTAATAAATAATAAATTATATTATATATTTTATTAAAAATATATAATAGCTAACGCTATTTTGCTTTATTTATATTAAAGTTCTAAAGTAACAATAATAAATAATAAAGCAATAAATAAAACTGCTAATATAACAAAAAATATTATATATTCTAATATAAAAAAAACAATAGATATAACACCCTATATTTTTTACTTTACTACTAACTTTTTTAAAGCTATTATTGTTAAAGTACTTAAGTTTAACTTTTTCTAGCTTAAAAAAGTTAAGCATTATTATAAAATTATTTGCTATTATATTAAAAACTAGTTTTAAATCCGCTGTTATTATTAATAAGTTGTCAATATTGTTATTATTATTAGTATTATTATTAATAATATTATTATTATTAGTATTATTATTTTTATTAGTATTAAAGTTATTGTTTTTATTAGTGTTAAAGGCAGTAGTAAAATTAGTAAAATAGTTGCTATATAGTTAGAAAGGTATAAAAGCTAACATTTTCTAGAATAAATAGAGCCGCTGGGCTATAGGTGTTTTTTTAAATAAAAAAAAGAAATAAAACAAAGGTACAAAGTATTCTAGTTTAAGCAACAGCGTGTTAAATAATAGTTAGCAGCAAAATAATAGCGCATAAGTTTATATTTTTTATTAAAAGTAGCAGCTAAATTAAGTACGTTAAATAATAAAGCTAATAACTATAATAGTTAATAAAAATAATAATTATAATAAATAATAAAGCTAATAATTATAGTAGTTAATAAAAATAATAATTATAGTAAATAACAAAGCTAATAACTATAATAGTTAATAAAAATAATAATTATAGTAAATAATAAAAATAATAGTTATAATAAATAATAAAAATAATAGTTATAATAGTTAATAAAAATAATAATTATAGTAGTTAATAAAAATAATAATTATAATAAATAAAAAATAATAATTGTAGTAAATAATAAAAATAATAGTTATAGTAAATAATAAAGCTAAATCTTAGTAATTGTGGTAAAACTAATATATATAAAGAACAAAAAAGTAAATAAAAAAGTAAATATAAAAAAGTAAATATAAGTAAATATAAAGCAAGAAAATAAAAAACTTCTATATAAAAGCGTATAGACTTAAACAGAAATATTTACTAACTATTAACTTAATACCTATTTATAATAAATACCTCTATATTTATTGCTTTTATAATATTTATTTTTATATTAATTACCTTTTTCCCTACTAGGTATATATATTTAGCCTCTTCTTCCTACCCCTCCTACTCCTTATCCTTTTTTATTATTTTTATTTCTTAATTTCTACATTTAATTATAAACTTTTTTTACCTACCTATTATTATTATTGCTGCATTTTATTATTATACTTTATTACTATACTACTTTTGTTATTATTATTAATACGCTATTCTACTTATTATTATTATATTACTTTGCTTACTATTAAAATATACCTTGTTATAATAACTTTATTATAGTTTTAAAACGTAAATAATACCGCTATTACTATTAACTTTATTTTTTTTAGTTATTTTATATTTTATTTTAATAAAAATAGCGATTTAAATAACTATACTATATATATTGCTGTTAAATATATTTTATATAAAGTTAACACCCTAGCTATTAATAACCCGAAGCTTTATAAAGCAAAAGCCTGTTTTTATAAAACTTATTTAGTTTTTTAGCTTTATAGCTATATATTTAGCGCAAACTATTTATAAAATATAAGCTATTTTTTATTTTTTGTTTTTTATTTATATATTTAAATTTATTATATATTAACAAAAAATAGCTATAATATTTTTATAATAAAAATAACGTTTTAATTTAAAAAGCTAGTTATTTTATTTATAAATACTTAGTTTTATATATTTAAAACTACTTACTAGCTATATTTAGTTAAATTTTTGCTACTAAAAATATAGTAAAACAATAAAAAAAGCTTTAAAAAATTAAAGCTAAGTTATTAAGCTTAAAATACTTTATATATATAAATACTATTATTTACTAGTTTTAATATAATATAGCTATATTAAAGCTAAAATAATAAAAGTGTTATAATTTTATAAAAGTTAAGCGGGCAAAAATAAAATAAAAAAAGTAAAAAACAAAAAAAACAGTATAAGCAGCAAAAAAAAAGCAGCAAAGCAAAAAATAGTATATAACTAAATATATAATATAGTTAATAATAATATAAAAGTAATAAAAAACTGCTAACTTAATAAATTATGTTATTTTAAAGTATATATAAACGTATTAATAAAAAGCTTAAGTTATAGCATAAAAAAAAGGCTTTTTTTAATAATAAAACAAAAATAAATAATAAAACGTTTATTTTTTTATTTTTAAGCTTAAGTTATTAGTAAACTTTGCTATTTAGTTATAGGGCATAAACTATACTAAGTATAAAATATATTAAATTAACAAAAAAATAAAGCAGTTTATAAAATAATAATGCTGCTTAAGCTAATATAATATAAAAATATAGCAGCAAATTAAGCAACAGGTTAATAAAGCAAAAGAAATTATAAAAAAGCAAACTAAGCAAAAAAAATATAACATAAAAATTTTTTTAACAATCGTAATAGTGTTATATAAGTTAAAAGACCTAATAAAGCAGCTTCGCTAACAGCTTTTCTATTTATTAGTAATAAGTTTATTAAACTTAAATATATTTTAAATTTTTTTATATATATATACCTATTTAAAATTATACTAACCGGCTATTAAAAAATTGCTACTTTGTTTAATATATAAAAAATATAATTAACTTCGCTATTAATTTATATATTATTAAATAATACTATTTCTTACTATTTGTTGTTATATTAACCGGCAGGTTATATAAAATAAACCTAATACTATTAAAAACAAACTTATATATATTAAAAAAAAATAAAAATACAAAAAAAAAAAACATACACATATATATATATATATATATATATATATATATATAAAAACATACCTTATTTATATATATAAAAAACCTAACAAAATATATTAAAAATCTATTTATTAAACAGTTTTTTATTATAATAGCAAGTTTATTAAACTTAAATATGTTTTTTTGTTTTTTTATACGCTATATTATTTATTTAAAATTATATTAACCAGCTACTAAAAGATTACTACTTTGTTTAATATATAAGAAATATAATTAACCTTACTGTTAATTTTTATATATTATTAAATAGTACTTTCTTTTATTATTTATTGCTATATTAACCGGCAGGCTATATAAAATAAACCTAATGCTACTAAAAATAAAAACTTTGCTTATAATAGTAGTAAAAGGGCTTTTATCTATAATACCTAGTATTAATAGTATAAGGTAAAAGTTTAAAACAATTGTTAGGTACCTTTTTATAATATTTTAAATAAATACTAATAAAACTGTTGCTTTAGTATAATAATTCTACTAAAAAACTAAAACCTAGCTATATATATATTTTTATTATTAATAAAGTTTGTTAAATTATTTTTTTTAAGAAAGTAAAAAAGCTTATATATTTAAATAGCAAAAAAATAAAGCAATACTTGTTTTTTTATATAATATATAATATAAAATTTACTACTTTTATATATTTATTTATATTTTATACCCCGTAAAAAATATATAGTTCTACTAAAATTATAATATAATATTAACTTAAAGTTAATATTAAAAAAACTTTTGCTAGTAACTTATAAGCGATTAGTTTATTTAATAAGCATTTTATATTTAAGTATAACTTTTTTCCTTTTTTTTTTTCTAGCGATTATATATTTAATTAAAAGCTGCGATTTATTAATTATTGCTTTTAATATATATAAAATAATAAAATTATTTTACTATTATAACTATAAAGTTTTTTAGTATAATTATATAAAATAAATATTAAAAACAAAAAATATATTTAAAAAAAAAAGTATTATTTTATACTTTATATAAGTATATTTTTAAATATATATATTTTATAATACTTTTTACTTTTAGCTTTTTTTTTTTATTTTAAAATTATTTATTAAATAAATTATTTTATTATATTAATAGTAAATATAACGTAATTACTAATATAATTAATTCGCTGTTTTGTTTTTAATTAATATAATAGCAATATTTTTTTTTACTAAGCTCCGAACTATTATAATAAACAAAAAAAAACAAACAAAGGAAAAATATATAAAATTAAATTTCGAAATTAAAAAATATAATAATATTAATATCGAAGTTTTAAAGGGCTACTTATAATTTATTATAAAAAATATTAAAAACTTTTAAGTGCTTTATTTAAAAAGTTAGCGTAAAAAATATTTAGCTAATAGTAAAATTTTAACTTTTAATAGCAATTTTATTAAAGTAATTTTTATAAAATATAAAAAAATAACTTTTATTGCTGCTAAATTATTTTTAGCACTTTAAGTTTTTTTTAAAAAATTAAATTTTTTAATTATAATATATTTTAATACTATATTATACTAAAAGCTAATAAGCAAAGCTATTTTTTTATTAAAAAAGTATAATAAATAAATAGCTACTATTAAATAAATAAAACATTTTATTATAAATAATTTTAATAATATTAAAGTAATTATAAAAAATCCTTATATATTTTTTTACCCCCTTTTTTAAAATAAAAAATCTATCGCTTAAGCTACCTACGTTTAACTTAAACTAGCTTAATTTATTTTTTCTACGTTTTTTTAGCTATATTAAAGTTTTTTTTAAGAGTTATTAGATTTTTTTTTTTAAAGCTTTTAGACTTAATTAACTAAAAAAAAAAAAA
>JADKYC010000036.1:0-309996 GCA_019843955.1 Xylaria sp. 218_066 | reverse complement strand
TATCTGCAAGTGCAGATAATATGTACACTAGTCTGTGGGTCACATGACTGTCACGTGACACCCTCCTCCGGGGGGTCCCTGGCAGTCCTCACACACAGACCCAGACCCCATGGGGGTCTCTATCAATAATTTTATATTTTAACATAAAAACTACTAAATTTATATATTAATATTTTTAAAAATAATAAATAATAAAAAAGTTATACTAAAAATATTAATATATTTTAATATAATTATTTATTTATTTTAATTTATATTTTTTTAATAGCTTTTTAGCTAATATTTTTAACAATAACTTAATAGTTAAAACTTATATTTTAACTTATATTTATTTTATTAATATTATAAAACTAGTTTAAAAATATATAAACTATTTTAAAAATTTTTAAATAGTTAAAAAATAGGTTAATATTAATAATAATAGCTTTATTAACTTTTAAATAATAAATTATATAAAATTTAGCAGTTTTTATATATAAATTATATATTAAATAGTAGTAGTACTATTTTTATTAAATATTTTTAAAAGCTTTAAAGTTTAAAATATTAGTTAAATAACTATTTAAAATTTAATAAACAAAAATATAAAGCTTAATTTTATTTAGCCGATAGCTTAAATAGCTAATTATTTTTTAAAGTATAAAAATAAGCTTTAAAAGTTTTTATTTATTTCTTTTTTAGTAAGTATATTTTAAAAACAGCAGTATAAATACAATTAAAATATAGCGAACTATTTAATAGTAAAATAAATTAATAATTTAAGCTTAATTGCGTAAATTATAGCTTTAGCGTATTTTTTTTGTTTAATAGCTACTATTGTTAAAAAAAGCAGAAAAAAGCAATTCGATTAATAATAAAAAAAAAGCTGTAGAATAAAAAGTAGTAGAGGAATTACGCGTTAAGAGATAGCTATTTAATCTAAAAAATCGGGTGGCTGGGTGGCCCGTAAGGCGCCGGCCCGTGGCAGGGGGGGTTAACTTATCGATATACCCTGAATCAATAAGTAAATTGGCAGAGCTATCTCGGCATATATCGTCTTCAAAAGGGCAACCTGCTTGTGCATCTATCTGGGAGGGAATTCTATTTGAGACTAAACGATCACAGTCTAGTATTCCAGCAGCGTTACTTGAATAGCACTGCTGAGCATAATTAGCTGCAGTGCTTATTTCCCCAGCTATCGACAAGAAAGTGAATTCGAGGAAGTCTTGTAGGTCGCCGTCGTTCCATCCACAATTTTGAGTTTTGATCAGAACGTCGGTTCCAACGGCAGTAGAAATCTGCGAAGAGAGGCCACCTGCGACCGTGAACGCCGCGGTGTATATTATAGCCACTAGGATTGTTAGGAACAGTCGAAGTATGTTCCCCTTATTTTGCTGGTTGGCCCATAGTAAGTTAGCAAGCAGCCAAATGGTGCTTTGAGTATCTGAGGAGTTTCGCAGAATGGCTTGTTGTTGGTGATAAACAGCACCTTGCGGAGTAGGTGAAGTGTAGTGTCGATGAAAAGCAAAGGATGCAATCCGCCACCCACGAGTAGAAACCAAGGCCACAAACAAAGCGGTAAAAGCAATCAGAAGGTCGCCTTCTTGTCGCCTAAGTGTCAACGTGGGGCCAAAGATGGAACCACGAGACCAGTTGGTCCAGACACCCAGCTGAACAGGATAGTATTCGGCGTCCTGGGAGGTCGCCATAATATCTATCTGGGAGTATTCCGAAAGAAAATGAGTAATTTGTGGACAAGGGCGCAGTATCTGAGCTTCGGAGGGAGTTTGGAATACAAAATATTGATGGGATTGTGACGAGTTATATTTCTACACCTATCTATGCTTTGGCGTAAAGTCGAGGACGCTTATTCTTGTCGTTTAAGGTATTGAAAATGCTTGCAAAAGCCCCGGCGAGATTGCCACCCACATCGCATTGAGTGCAAGGCCCCCAAGCCTTAATGAACGCTTGTGAACTCTAATGAAAGCCCCGTGCCATTGGCAATTATATCTCTGCATAATCATCTCCCATGGTACAGCAGTGCCAAGAGATTGTCATGGTGCTTGAATCAAACCCAGGCAGTTATGCTGACAAGGATAGTCGAGCCTGGCGAACTGATAACTGGTATCGAGTGCACACTTGATGCATTAATGTACCATGTGGGTAAGATAATAAGCCACACAATAATGAGGGGGTTGGGGATGCAAAGTATTAATAGTCTGATATCAGCCCTTAATATGTTCAGGCTCAAGTGCCTACATGGTCAACTGAAACCCTTGATAAGGGACAAGTTACGACTGTATATATGACTAACTGCCTAAGTACTATCGCTCCGTAAGGAGAATGCCTTTCGTTAGGGTGAGACTTGATAATGTTGTGCCTACAATTGTAGTGTACAGAAAAGCATTTTTATCCATAAGCGTTAAGGTTTACTATTGCAGGTTAACATTGAATATCATAACACCGCTATTGGTGCTGTGCACACTACCTCGATGATGGTGTCTTCCGCACTTTTAACACTGTGCATGCGTCAGCGTTCCCGCGATGGCCCCTGCCCGTTAGAGCAGAAAAGGGAATCTCTGAATAGTTTCTATAAAATTAACAAACACTGATAAGCTGGTGCAAGCTTCGTCTCCGTCAACTTCGTCTGGTTCTCGGCATAATGTCGCCTGCAACTCGGGATCAAGTGGATTTGAAACAGGGAATAGGTGGGCGTAATCATTTTGGGACTTTTATGGAGTCCACATATTTTCTTCGTAGGTGGAAATGATCGCTTTGAGACGGAGCAACAGTTATCCCGAGCCATTGCTGGTAACAGGGGCAAAAGAGTTTCGCGATTGAAAAATGGTGGTAAGACAACTTGCCTCTAACCGACTTACCTAGTATGAATAAATGACTACAAGGGCTTGAGGAACCCGGTTGATGGATCAAAGGTAACGGAACCTTGCTAGAGCCCGCAGCTCGCAGTATTACCACCATACCATTAGTGCTAGGCTATGCCTAATTACAGTCATATAAAGTACCAGAGGCTGTTGGAAAATAAGCACTTACCTCTATAACTATTGCAAGCCTTATTTTTTAGCTTTCTCTATTATCCTAAATTAGTGCATCCTCGACGAGCTTACATATAATAACAATGACGTTTCAACGAATTGGATTTGCCTCTCTCTCAGACGCAGCTTTACAGGAGAAGGCGATTAAGATCTTCAGCGACTCCAAGAACACTCGCTTGAAAGTAAGTCTTTTTTATTCAGCGACAGTTTCCGCATCACCAAAGTCACTATTATTAAATCTTTCAGGACGGTGAACCCTACATTCTTGAGTCTCGGGCGGCCAAATGCAGAAGTATCCGTGACACCACTGGCGCCAACAACTGGAACGTTATTGTTTGGTTTACTTTTGCGAGCGAGGAGTAAGTGTCTCTTATCTATCTATATGTATCAACTAGCACCTTCGATATGTTTCAACGTTATTGGCTCACGTGTTCTTATATTTAGTGACGCCGAGTACTATCAAAACGAGGACCCCGTGTCTAAGGAAATAATTAAGCAGGGCGACAATGAGGGTATTGGCTTTATTGCTGTTCTTACTGAGTTTTAAAGTTGACGCGGTAGGGACATGTACAAAGGGCCCGATCACAAATTCATTATATGTGTAGAATGCAGTGGTTGAACCTCGGAATTGCGAATTGGTTACGTCACCTTAAATAAATGTTAATATTGACCATCCACGAAACGTCATTACGTCGTGTTGGTTGAAAAACAAACTTAACCATAATTTACTTGCCCTACATACTACTCTCATCATCTAAGAACCTAGAACAAGGGCTTGGGGTTAAGGATTTCAAAGGCGATCACATTACATATCATCTAGGTATTCAAGGGGACATGAAGGCTCCTCTCAGTCTGGGATATCTAAGGTTCATATATCCGTAATATTTGCGTTCGCCCACTTCGCCTTACCCATTCTCGTCGCGTATTGACTGTCTCAGTCAATTAGGCAGACATGAATAGATACCGGTAATCGAAGAACTGAAGCCTCGCATAACCTGCCTCTCATATAATTATTTACATGATGTGCAACACTTGGCCCGACGGGTCGGAAACTGTGTCAGTCGCTTGGGTCCATGTGATAGCCCGTAATTGGAGTCCATTCCAGTTGACAAAGGGTTATCCGACGCCTTACTTAATATTATGTAATTAATCTTATGAAGCGGCGATCTACATATTGAGGTGCCTGTCTTTACGAAAACAGACGATAATACGCGATAATAGCAGATAAACGAAAGCGTAGCTTCCGTGTATATATAGACCTAGGTTGCCGCTAGAGCTGAATGGAGGATGCTAGATTAGTATGGCCCCCTTGAAGCCATAGAAGATTATATAAATTTGACATCGTTCTAAGCCCTAGCTGTCACAAGTGACAAAGAGAGATCTGTTGTATATAGCCGGATAGCGTCCACGAAGGCTTTTTGGAGACCTTCCCTCAACAACAAATGTCTATTGCCTATCGCAAGCACAGGGTTCTGACACTGGTATTCTAGCCCTCGTTATAGAGGTTGAATTTGAGTTCCGCAACACAAGAGCTGGAAAACTGGGGTTTGGAAACGAATAATTCGCTTTCGTTCGGTTGATCTTGCCCATCTTTCTCCGTATTGCCTATCTTCGTGATTGGGCGAACAACGAGTAGCTGAGTCCGCAAGTCGCCGTCTCTAAGACTAATGTAACAAGGGATGAGGCTTGAAATTGGTGTTCTATTCGCATATAATCATCTATGGCCACAAGGGAACCATACTGAACGGGTTTCCTCCCTTCAGATCTGGCGGCAACTAGGTCTATATATACAAGAAAGCTACGCTTTCGTCTATCTATTATTATCACCCATTATCGTGTCTGTTTTCGTGATTAGGAAATCAAGGGGTGGGTGAATATGTAGACTGCCGCGTTATAGATGATCTAACCCCTGGCATCGGATATACGCATCTTTAATACCTTGGGTTATTCCGTATGACAACTAATTACATGATATCGGAGATGCCAACCCACGGTTTCGGGTACGTGTAATCCCAGCACCTTGGACCAGCCCGTGTGACAAAAAGCGATAATAGTCAATAACCCACTGGCGTGAACAGTAAGTCGTTATATATTGCTAATCTATTTCACAACCCTTGTTCTATTTTATCTGCAGTAAGCTTCTTAAATTGTTGATGACGTTGAAATAAATAACTGAAGCATCCTAGAGATGGTAGGGAAGGGAGTGACCCTCGGTAGTAGAGGAAAGAGCAGAAAAAGCATCCACAAGATCAGCGGGTAACGGACCAGCATCAATCGCGTCGAGAGTTTTGCGGAGCTGGTCCATGTTGGACGCCGTGAAGATGATCCCATCCCCGTAAATTCCATCCAGAATACTATGGAAAGCCGTCCAGCGGAGGGCAGCTGCATGCCCGCTGATACCATGCTTCTCAGCAGCAGCAAGGATACCGGTTACGCAGGCCTGGACCAAAGGGTGGCCATAAAATCCGTTATAAGTCTTCCCGATAACATTCTTTATTTTTGTTAGCAATATCAACTAGATGTATTTTGGAGTACTAACGTCGTTGTCCCATCGCTTGGAGTCAGTTGAGGTGCCAGCTTTTCCCGAGAAGAAACCGCCTGCTGCGGGACTGGTACAAAAGTTAGCCCAATTCCAGAAACCTTGCCACACTAACTTACCTGTAACCGTAGAACGGGATGTTGTGCTTGCGTAGAAGCGGAAACAGCTCCTTCTCGCCGCTTCTGAAGATCGCATTGTAGTGCCCTTCGTATACACTGGGCTTGACGTATCCCTTTTCCTCGCATATGTCAAGGAACTTCTGCACTTCAGCAGCCGAGTAGTTCGAAAGCCCAAAATGCTTGAACTGGCCTTTCTGGAAAGCTTCGTTCATCGCTTTGGCTATGTCTTCAAAGGGTGTTTCGCGGTCAGGCACATGCAGCATCATAGTGTCCACGGTGGAAACCTTGAGTTCTTCAAGTGATTGCTTGATACTAGCCGCGATTTTGGCAGGCTGATGAGACCCAGGGGGTCCATCGCGGACTTTGGTCACAATGGTGAAGCGAGAAGGAGCCCCAACCTGGCCAAGACGTTCCTCAGAATGAGGATAGTTGCTCGCAGTGTCGAGGTATCTGTGTCCACGGGCGTGAAACGTGTCTAGAAGGGCCTGGATATCCTTCTCGCCATCCCAGTGAACGATACCGGGTGATGCAGTCTTATCGCCGACCTACTATCCTTCAGTTCACGATAGTTTACAATGTTTGCTTGATATACTTACCGTGTGCGTGCCGAGAATGATCTTGACCGGTGCTTTGGGAGCCATTATGAGCAAGGCAGTTTGTTTTTGATCAACAAAGTATAGATGATATTTTAGTCTTAGGTTGCTGAATTGCTTTAGGATGAAATTATATGTAGCAAAGAGTGAAACCTCGAGGCGGATTCCCGTCAACTATATAGGGAGATAGAAACAATCCATAACTTGAAAAATAGAACTGCTTTGAAATCGTATGTCTGATCTACGCTGGGCTTGATATTATTCATGGTCTTGTTAATGACTAAGAAGCGGTTGCTGAGATTGAACTTCCGCAAACTCCCCGCAACTTTTCCGCAGTTGCCCGCCATGAGAATTCAGTGCCAACTATAGCCGAACCAACAATACGACAACATAAATCGCGACTGCGGTTTTTTTTTTTAACAAAAAACATTAGACACTTTAAAAGCGTACGAACAAATTAAGTTTGTGCTTATCAAAGCAATTGTATTATTTCATCCGTAAGCAACGCTCGGTCACTCCCACTAGATCTGACGACGGTATGAATTTGGAGATTTGATCATTTACTTAGCTATGACGATACTTCCAACTTCTTGACAAGCCTCGTATAGCTATAGCATAGGGAGATAGATAAATGTTTACCACAGCCTAAGTTACATATCATTCGCCGCCCCGGTACGTAGATAACTTCTCTATTCAATTTGGTGGCAAAATTGCTCTAAAGAGCCACAACCCCTGTATTCGTAAGCGACAAACCTGGGTAGATTTTTGACGATTGACATGGTTATAGCAATCGAACTCACTAGAAATTTGATGATCGAACGTCTTGTATGATTGACAAAATCTTGGTTCAAAGTTTTATAGAATCTCCCCTTTTTTAAAGTTGAGTTCGTTAGTTACCAACCCGGCCGCAGAATGGCCGCAATTCCCCGCCGTCAGAAAGCCTGCATTCCCTGCGCAGAATCCAAGCGGAGGTGTGATAAAGAGCTTCCCGAGTGCCGCCGGTGCATTGACAAAGACTTGGACTGCGCTTATCCGCAGCCTAAGAAGCGACGCCGAGATTTGGCACAGACTGCCGTCACTTCAACTGAGGAACGAGGACAAGCGGGGAATCTGAAATTGCCAGACTATTCTAGCGTCGACATCGGTAATAGAATCAATGCTGCGGAAGAAAACGATCTTGATTTCGAATGCTGGGACTCAACGGCTGCCGTTCATCTTGAGATGCCTTTCCTAAATGATGCTATAATACCATATATACCAACATCAACGGCTTCCGTTCCGAGTCCCTACCAAGATCATGAAGCCGGAATTGATAACAATGCCAATGCTCATAGCGAACAGTGTTCCCCTTTCTTTCTGAAGAATGAGACCTTCACGATACACCAAAAGCAAGTACAGCCAGAATGCCTGGCAATGGCGAACGTCGAAATGGAACCTTTCGTCGGAGAAGTAGAGAAGATGCTACAATCCTGGATCACGAATGGCTCGAACGGCTTCATCCATCGGCGATTATATGACAAGGGCATGCCCACATGTGTGCAGGATGCCTTCACAACATTCTCCGCATATGCAAACCGGACGCCGGCGACTAAGGAGACGATACTGCAAATCGCCGACGACCGCGCATCCGCACTCACCCAACACGCAGTACAGCCTGTCGCGAATGGTGTGCAAGAGATATGGGCTCATCTGGCTCGCGTGCACGCCCTTTTCATCTATGTATTTATACGTCTGTTTGACGGTTCGGTGCGGATGCGTGCATCGGCCGACCGCCAAATACCTATGCTCCGGTCATGGCTGACGCAGATGTGGGAAGCGGTGAAACGCCACCGATGGGACGACTATCAGTCGGTCAAGGAAGGTCGACGCCCGGTTCTAGGGACGTCGGGCGAGTTTCACAGTGACTATGATATAGCGACGGAGATTTGGCAGCTGTGGATCTTGACTGAGAGCGTGCGTCGAACTCACCTCATCATAGACACTGTTCTCAACACTTTCAGGATAATGACAGTCGGCTGGGCCGAATGTGAGGGCTACGTCATGTGCACTGTGCGTCATGGTCTATGGGATGCCGAGTCGGCGGTGAAGTGGTTCAATCTGTGTCGTAGCGGTACCGGATCCCCTCTGATGGTGCCGTCTTTAACGCCTCAGCCCATAATATCACAATACCCAGCCGAGGAGTTTGATGATTTTGCTAAAACGTGCTGGTCATTCGTAGTTGGTACGGATAAGATTCAGTGTTGGGTTGACAAGAGTAATAGTTGAATAGAATAGGATCCTTCACTGGAAAAAGTATATGCCTGTCGTGGTGCACGAGCACGATTTCACATCTACTCCCTGGTGTGTCAATATGATTGGCTTTTCTCGGCCGAGATGTGGTGTCTTTGCGTTTGAATTCCGTTACAGATTTTCAATAAACCATTGGAGTAGCGTGGGTAATAAGACGCTGTCATAGCCATTTATAGGTATATAAGGCTTACTAGTATCTGCCAGATCTGTCACGCCTAGACCTGTCGGGCCAGGTTTGATATCATGTATGCAATCATATGACCGGCAGTTCATGTAGGGCTTCGGCTATTCAGCTTTTACCTAATCGAAAGAGACTAATACTAGATGAGAATAGTTAAAGCGAATAAGCTTACATATACAGGGACCTTAGGTCGCCACCTAGATGAGAGAGAGGACTAGACCTTCGTGGTCACCTTCAAGCACTAGATAGATGATTATTGCAATTGAATCACTCTTCAAAGTTCTCGACTCCAAGCCCTTGTTAAACGATCTAAGAATAAAATCAATCACAGATTTAGAAGTAGAGAACGCAATATGAGACAAGGTATTGGGATAAAATTAAACGCATGCCACACGTACCGACGGGTTAGATCCCATTCTGAGACTATAGACCGAAATATCATGTATGTAGTTTTATGAACGAGAGCTCCAGATCTTAGCTTACTTGTAGATTGCGTGATCGTTTCGAAAGGAGCGAGGGCACAAGAATATCTCATGTGTGACTAGGTTGGTTTCAATAGCTTACGAGAACGATAATAACGCCTCATGTAGGATTTGTTGCGTAAAAACGAACCCGTGATCAGGATCGTGAGGGATGAGGTTCTAAAGATAACTGAAGATAAGTCGTTTCAATGCCGTCGTCGTGAGAACCTAATTTCATTGTCTAATCTATAAGCCGCAGCCATTATTTCCACTTCGGCGCCATCTGCGATCCCCCTTCATAAATGTAATCATTGCCCCGTGACTCCCCAACTCATTATGGAGGAGCGCGACACCTTGGACGCATCGCAACATAGAACCCAAAGCGGAAAGAACGGGAGAAATTTCGTTCGGGTCTTATTAGTCCCCTAAAGTCCGCGTGAGACACGATCACCTATATACCGATGTGTAACCATAATATATGAACTGTACTTACTAGCAGGGCGTGTGAGAGTGGCTGAGTGCTAAATCGGGGCTGACAGACAATCCGCTCATTTTATTTTATGTTGCTTATCATCAGTATTTCGATGGACTAATGTACGATCCAACCGACTCGGCCCCATCGACGGATTTCAAAGGAAACTGAGAAAAAACACGTGAATACGAATTGAAGCCAATAAAATAGCTTAACTATACCGCCAACCCCATCTGAATAAGCTTTGCGGGATGCACGTGCTGAATCTCGCTACCAGATTATACTTCGATGGTGGAGTAGCGCTAGGGGAGGATCTGGTTATGACCAATCGGGCTTTTTCCTTTTTCTTTCAATTTCCCCCCAATCATGTTTTCTATCTAATATGATAGTTGTTGGGATATTACTTGCCGTCTGATTAGCGCTTATTACCCCCATGATCTTTGTCGCGGAAGTGGCACCGTAACACTTATCATTAATGCTATGACGAGTAGATATGATAATGGACTTTGGAAACGTGGCTTTTGTTTTCTTACGGGTTCGGGAGTTAAGATCTGGGTTTGAATTGATCTGCTAGATATATACACGCATGTATAGGTTCCACAACCATATTCTAAATATTCTAAAGATACCTCATCCATAATCCCGTGAGAATTTACACCCAGAAATATGCCTAGAGAGCAGGGGGCATCCACGGCGCCCAGTGCTTCCGAGAGGACGGCCACCATTCGTCGTGTTTTCCCGACGGACCTAACGATGAAGGGTCGATCAGGGCGCCCATGGGATGCAGTTCCGGCTTCGTCGGCGCCCCGGTCAGGTTTAAGAAGTTGCGGTCATTACCCGCGGCATTGCCCGTCGTCGGGATATGTTGCCGGCGGCAGGCGTCAACATGGTCCTGTGGGATCGTGATTGTCTTCTGCACGACGTCCGGGGCCACAATGAGAGTGGAAGTAAGACCTAGGTGCGAGAATGTTAATTAGAATAACTCAGGGTATGTGATATGGGTGGACATATCGGACTTACCGGCTACAACGTGCCACTCGATATGACAGTGCATGAGGTGCACACCGGGGTTGTCCGCCTTAAAGCGCAGAGCTACAAAGCCGCCCGCGTTGATCATGACCGTGTCACGACGGAGTGGGTTAGGATGTGGCGGCGTTAGGTGCTGGCCTCCATAGTATCCTTCTCCTACGCCATTGCGGGCGATGACTTGGAATGTCGTGCCGTGGAGATGCCAAGGATGACCGCCAGTCTAGGGAGTGACGGAGATTTCCAAGTCAGCCCACCATTGTCGGTGCATAATCCGGAAGGGGGATGTGACGGTTGGTTGTGGAACTCACATCGAAGTTGTTGATGATGACCTCCACAATCTGGTTGTGCTTGATAACAAATGGGATGGAGTTCACTCCGTATACAAGCGGGTTCCAAGCATTGGAACCGGCGCTCAATGCTGTATACAGCGAAGGAACCTGGTGAGATATATAAGTAAGGCTCATTCAGGTTGTTTGGCATGAGTAACTCACAAGTTGTGGGATACTGGTGGTATCATTGAGCGTGGCGCTAACAAACCATGGTTAGCGAATCGACCGCCGTCTAGCAGAACTATGAGTGCTTAATTATCAGGCTCGATTACTCACCGAGTCTGGTTGTCAGCAATGGAAAAATTCAAATTCAAGATAAGCTGAAAATCGACGTGGTCATATACGGCTACTTGATCTGCTGTGTAAGCCGGCGACGTGGCGAGCTTGGTATCGTCTAAGGTATCGGGGTTTTCAGGAAGAGGAACCTGGGGAGGGAGTGGCTTGGAAGAATCGTATACTAAATAGCCGTAAAAATTGGGGTCATAGCCATCTGGCACCTCATCGAACATGTCTAGAAAATAAGAAAGAGGCTTGTTAGATGCCGCTCTCTTGAACACTATTCACAACAAGTGGTATTATATCAGCAACTTACTTGTATCAAGAACAGCCTGAATAAGGAAATTCTGGCTGCTTGACTCATGTGTTGTGAGCAGCACCGCATACCGCTGAGCAACAGTCAAGTATAAGGTATCAACAGTATAAGGCTCGGTATAAACACCATCGACTTCGACAATTGTCAAATTGTGGCCATCGATCTTGAGGTAGCTGCCGACGAAATTTCCAGGATTAATCACGCGCAGCAGATATGTTTTCCCGGGTTGGACGCTCACTGAGAGGTTCTGTCCATCGTTGAGCAGGCCGGTGTCTGGAATGGGCTCTGGTCCGCCGTCAGCGGCGTTGTCGGCCGACTGGTAGTATTCGATCAGGTAAGGAGCTTGTGTGTGATACCAGTCGGCAACAGTCATGACAAGTTCCCCACCAGTCACATTATAAGGTGGACTAGGGTCGTGGACGATCAAGGGACCTCGCAGTCCGTCTGCAATCTGTCCACTATAAGTAGGTGTCAGCAGTTGTCGCTTATAGCAAATATACAGAGGGCGCAGAAGCATGGAGGGGTAAGTGAAAGCAACATATTTTCTAGGACGAGGGAAAAAATGAACATGGAATTGCGTACGGGACGTGGCTATGCCACCAGTATGTTCCGACTTGTTGTTCGACCTACGGTTGGTTTTAGCTCTGATTCTTTCCAAGGTTCGGCAGGTGTTCTATTTCCGGCCGTGTTGAAGTCACCCGGAAATAGTTGGAGGTTTGAACTGACAGTGAAATCATAAGTGAAAACAGAGCCTGGAGGAATGGGACATTGTGTGCTCATAGTCGGCCCATCCATTTGATTCTGGCCGTTTTGATAGAGACCATGGAAATGGACACTGGCAGTCTCGTTGCCCAGGTTGTTTGTTACTTGCACAACAAGACGGTCCCCCTTACACATATCGATTGTGGGCGGCGGCCACTGGTTGTTCACGGCGACCACGGGACGCCCAAAGCCGTCAGGAGATATCCATTTCCATCCGAAACTCCATTGCAGTGACACAGTCTTGGGAGAGCCATTACAAGGATTAGCAACAGCAGAGGAGCAGATCGCCAGGAAGGGGAGTAGGGACCGCATATTCGCTGCTTAGAACGAGGAGGGAGAAAGGCAGGTGAAGAAAATAGAGGATGATCAGCTCGTGAGGTCTGTCAGGCTGCCATGATGAGTGAGGAAGCGCAAAACATAACAATAAAAGGGGAAGTCAATCACGGCTTTATAGGGACGAAACGATGCCGAGTTCAGCCCTCACGACGTTCCCGAGTATTTCCATTTCTATCGGGCCCATCTCATTTACACTACTTTCTAGGGCCATCCTATCCATCCTTGGTGGGTGATCTAACGTAAAGTGGAACGCCACAAAGCTATTACAGACGAAATTATTGGCGGAGGACGATGATGGACTAGGTTAGTGATAACGAGAAGCGGCTTTCACGGACGGGGATCATGTCGATTTGTAAAAATAGCCTTTGTCCCGGATATGGATCGAAATAAATTGTTACATAGTAATCTATCTCAGAGCAGAGCTATACTCGTGATCATGAACTTGGGTGAGAAACGGCCTGGGGACCGGCGACCCAGCCACACAACGTGGCGTCACTGCGGAAGAAGAGGACGGTTTCACTGAACGCCAGTCAGCCTTGCTGAAATGAAGCGTGAGACGGAAGTTGAGAGAGATATTGAATTCATAGGTAGTACATCTGCCCCGGGGTGGAAGCAGATTTGTTACATAAGTGAGTAGGTAGGTTATGATGTTGTTGTTGACTATAGATGCTTGGCAAAAGTTGCCCCTTGGCAAAATCAAGGTACTGTAACTACCTAACTATAAGGCCCCTGGCTCGCCTGGCAAGCTGGATATGCACCCGGTGTGCACTGTGCTGCCTCTTTGGGCATAGCGCCATCGACTTTGCATCACACCCTATCACCGCCAAGAAGCCGCCACACCCGCCTCGTATTCTTGGCGTAGGGGTGCGCACCGGTCCATCGGTTCAATCATGGGGCCCACTACCTACCTAGGTACCTAAGTTAGACTACCCTGGGTAACTTCTGTACAGTAGGTGGTGAAAACATTTCCTCACCGCTTCACGGATTCTGCCCGTTTTATTATCTCCCACCTGTCTGTCTGCCGCCTCGCCCATGCACAGGCGCCGCGAGCCGTAGCAAGATGGGCCGCCGACCCAATCCCCTCATCCTCGAGTTCTTCGAGCGAGGCGCAAAGTTGAACGACAACAGTAACCGCTACCACCACCGCTGCAAGGCCTGCGGTGAGGATTTCCCCAAGGGCCGCATCGACAGCCTCACCAACCACCTCACCAAGAAGTGCCCGGCCATATCCGAGGCGGATCGAATCAATGCTTGCCTGGCTCTTCACGGCATCAGCAGCGCTGCTGGCCGGCCTAAATTCGATGGGCTGCTGCACTCTGGCCCGAATATGGGGCCCAACACCGGCCACGACGGCCACAGCGCCGGTCTAAACACCGTTGACCATGTTGTCAGCCAGCCACAGAGCCAGATCTGGACGCCCTTGGAGACTCTGGCCGAGGTATCCCGCCAGATTGAAGCCCATGAGAAGCATGACGACGCGGGCGCCCACGATCCCACCACCGAGGCCGTGCAAACCACCCTCGCCGCCGCTATCCCCAACATTTCGTCCTCGGCGACTAACCCGTTCGAGCTTCACGAGCAGTTCACATTGGAGAACCCACCGCTGAGTTATAGCACCCAGCCTCAGCAGCAGGAGAAAAAAGGTGCGCAGCTTAATCTGCACCTATCCCCACGATGTAAAGCAAGTCACACTGACTTCTAGCTCCTAGACACTACGCCACAGAAGGCCTCCGAATTCGTGCACCACGACCTTTCCGCCGAGGAACAGCGAATACATCAGCTTTTGCAGTCCACACATTCATCTCCCTCACAAAATGCTCTCTCCGTCGCCGCTGCCGCTGCAACAGCTCGACTCACGTCCTCGTTACTCGATCCTCAATTGCTCAGTGATGCTGCTATTGCTGAGCAGATTGCACAAGTGGCGCCTTCAACCGATATGATGATCGATTACCCAGAGCCCGAGAGAGACCAACCTGCCCCCCAAGTTCCCCTCCAAGCTCCCCAAGTCGCCCATGTCACTCCACCTCCTTCAGCGCGTGCTGCCGACCCGTCGACACCGTGGGGCGGCATGACATACATGGCTGAGGATATCCATGGCCCTGCCACCGTTACCGATCATGCCCATCGGCTGGGACCCAATCTGAAAGGTGGCTATCGTATGGATACCACTACTAGCCCAGATGGTTATCGCTACAAGCACAGTCGCGCAAAGTTTGACAAGGACCGCCGAATCGAGGTGCAAGAGGTACGCCGCATCGGCGCGTGTATTCGTTGTCGAATTCTGCGAAAGGTATGTTCGAAGGGAACTCCGTGCGACACGTGTAAGAAAGTGCTTTCGCCGCGAGTCTGGCGAACGGGCTGCGTCCGAACCAAGCTCTCCGAGTTCATTGACCTGTACTCTGCAGGGGTGCAGGTAGTCATGGCCCAAAAGCGAATCAACGGGTATAAAACGTCCTATCACCTTGAAAATGCTGGTGCCGTCGTGGAGGCTTCACATTTCCCGGATTCTGGACATACCGTTACATTCCAAGTGTTTCAGGGCTGCCTTAAAGAAGCCGACGAAAGTACTATGAAGTTGGAACCCCATACACCCGTCGTTCTCCTTGACAATGATAAGGAAGATATTCCGAGCAAGGTAGAAACTTACATGCGTAACATGCTACCTGAATACATCACACACGAGCCGTCGCCACATGTCCGGGTCACCTTAGAAATAGCAGACCAAATTGCTAGAGCGACCAACGATGAACTCCTCAAACGGTCACTCGAGCTTTGGGGCATTGTAGAGATGATGGATCGTGAGCGGCAGTGGACGATGCTGGCCAAATTTCCTCAACCTGAAGTTGAGGATCAGTGGATCAAAGACGACACGGAGAGTGAGGCATACAGTAATATCTGCATGCAGCTCACTGCTGCCGCTGAGCGTAAGGCATCCGTAGCTAGTAGGAACCTGTTGAATGGTATCCAGCGGAGTTTGCAAGATGGCAAGACAAAACTCGGGTTTCCCATGTTTCTTACCGTCATGCTTTTTCTCAATTGTTTAGAGAAGACTACCTGGGCCTTCAAAGCTTGGGATCAAGAAAATCTGCGGCCAAAGTGGCCGTTGGAGCGACCACCACAGGGCTATACTAATCAAGGACATAACCTTACGGAACTTTTGAGAATGCTGCTCGTTATTCGTCACGTCCTCCCAAAGACGGTCCAGAACGACCCGGATGTGCCCATCGTAGCTGATGGGGAAGGGGCTGATGTGAACAAGTATTTCCATCTTCTCAACGTCACTCGTGAGTTGCTTCCCTTTTGGCAGTGTCCTACATTCATTGAAGATCTTCCGCTGATGTCGTCTAGCCCGCTATCTGCGAATGCGGTATCACGAAAACAACTTTCAGCCGACGGACTCGCGATCTTTGGAGTTTCTTTTTTGCGCCCAGCTTCTACTTAATGCGCCGCCACCTCACATTCAGCTCCGTCCTGTATCTCCAGCAAAACTTCCGGACGTCGCTCTGCCAAATACTCCTCCCCAAGAGGTAGTACCTCAGGTCGCTCCGCCAGACAACACACCGGAGGCGAATTCTCAAGAGATATCTCAAGACGCCTAGTCATCGCTCACATCTCTTGATGAGTTCCGAATCCCCTTGTCCATGTCTACCCAGGCTGACGACGAGGCACCTACTAACTGACCTCGATTTCTTTTTCCGGTACGGATCCCCACGAATCATCTATATCACAAAGTCTCGCGCTACGCTACGCCCCTCCAGCGCCGATTGAATGCGCAATTTCCCTGTAATAAGCGCATAAGACTTTCCTTTGTTTCTGTATGATTACGATGGCTTATCTCGCTCAGGCGGTAGGTAGTATATGAATTGGACTTGATCCACGACGGAATGAAATGTGAACTTATAGACGGATAGAGAAAACTCGACCAAAAAATCAAATGAATGGAATGGATGAAAAGGATAAGTAATGAATGATTGAGAGAAAAAAGATTACGTACTGCTCCGTCTCGCGACGGTATCTACTTCACTTTCAAAGTTCTTCTCAATGCTGGACAGAGATGGACTTGGACTCGCCAAATGAGGGGGAGATCCAAATCGATGGATTTTTAATTTAGATGTGCATATCAATCAGTCACTACATACATACGAAACTGTTTTGTTCTTGAGAGCACACGCATTTAGATCGTGATTAGAACATGATGGCTTTAGTCAGCTTGTCGTATACATAGATCACTTTCACTTTCACTTCACATATCAATCAATCGCAACTTCGGTCTCGTATTTGTTCTTTTTACAATTTTTTATTCGTCGTTTCGCGTTGTTTGCACATACACCACCTCTCGGCTCGTCGTTCATTCTTGTTTGTTGTACAAGTTGTCTGTCTACTACCCGCATAACCTGATTTCTATCTAGCCAGATTCGTGACTTCCTTTCCGTTCCTTCGTCCTTGTTGACCCTTGCCTGCCCTGATTCATTTATAGAAAAATAACGAAATACGGCATTTGGTTTTTTATGCATGCAATTATGGAAGTTGTTGGATGCGGATAGATGGATGGTGGAGTGAGTAGGCGAGGATGTGAGGGGAAAGCAAAAGAAGAAGGCTGTTTAGGGAGAGAGTAGGTTGATAGGTAGGTAGGTAGATGATGTATGGGTATGTTTCGGTAAGGTATCTATAGTTTAGAGATGATGGCGGCGGCGTATTCGTTGGTCTTGGCCTTGCCGCCCAGGTCACCGGTCAGAGCCTTGCCCTCGGCCAGGGTGTCGAAGGTGGCGCGCTCAATACGGTTGGCGTAGTCGGTCAGACCCATGTGTCGCAACATCATCATGGAGCTGAGCAGTAGGGCAGTGGGATTGGCGAGGCCCATGCCGGCAATGTCGGGGGCAGAACCGTGGACAGCCTCGAAGATGGAGCACTCGTCGCCGATGTTGCCCGAGGGGGTCAGACCCAGGCCACCGATCAGACCGGCGCACATGTCGGAGAGAATGTCACCGTACAGGTTGGGCATGACGAGGACCTTGTCGTTGTAGGGAAGGGGGTCGGTGACCATCTTGAGGCAAGTGTTGTCGAGCAGCTCGGCGTCAAACTCGATGTCGGGGTAGTCCTTGGCGACGTCACGAGCGACGCGTAGGAAGAGACCGTCGGACATCTTCATGATGGTGGCCTTGTGCACGACACGGACCTTCCTGCGGCCGATCTCCTGGGCATGCTGGAAGGCGAATCGCAGCACACGCTCACTGGCTTCGCGGGTGATGAGCTTGATGCTCTGAACAACGCCGTCAACGACGACGTGCTCGATGCCTGAGTACTCGCCCTCGGTGTTTTCTCGGATCAAGACAGTGTCAACGTTATCGTAGGGGGTCTTATAACCGGCAACGGAGCGGCAAGGTCGTAAATTGGCGAAGAGGTTGAAGGTTCTGCGGAGAGTGAGGTTGAGGGAGACGTGGCCCTTGCCAACAGGTGTCTATCCTCCATTAGCAGTTGTTTGGTAGGTGCCGAGGTTCAAGTGATATTGGTGTGACGTACGGCCAGAGGTCCCTTTAGGGCAACCTTATTTCTCTGGATGCTCTCAATGGTCTCATCGGGGATGACGGTCTTGCCATTCTTGAAGACAGGGGTAACGTCAACAGGCTCCCAAGCAATTGGTGTCTAAATGGGATAGATTAGCCTTGGTTTGGAGGGTATCGAGGGAAAAGATGCGAGACATACCTTGGCGGCCTCGAAGATGTCCTTGACAGCCTGGGAGATCTCGGGACCAATACCGTCACCCTCAATTATACTGACTGTGTAACGGCCCTATGAGGAGGTGAGTTAGTACTGACGGCACTGCTTTGGAGATGTATGTAGACGCGCGCTGCTTGAGAAATAGATGCCAAGGTTGAGTTATTTTCGTCATGATGTCGCAATGCAGATTTCGAGCGCCGAGAGAATAGGAATGATCGATAATGCACGTACATCGGCGTTCTTGGTGCCGTGGAACTTGGCGACCTTGTCTGAGTAGAATCTGCGGTTCTGCAAATCGAAGCATTTGTTAGCACGGAGTCTTCACATGCTTCGCTCGTGATAGCTCACCTGAAAGGACAGTGTGGCAGTGGCCCGGGGAACAGCAGCAAAGCACTGGCGCCGCGCAGGGGCGGCGACAGCTCGGAGGGATAGCATGTTTGGAGGGATTGGGGGAGACGCAGCGAGACAAAGGGTTGTGACGTTAAGATGTTGAGGGTGAAAAAAGCGCTGGCGCGGGAGAAAGGCTTGATTGTCGCACGCTGCGTGGGGAATTTTCGAATAGCGGTTTACCTGCAAGCCTCGGGTGGTGTCGGACAGAACCGGTAAACCGGAGCCGGCTACATAGTTACAGCCTTGAGGGCGTGTAACGTTTACGATTTAACATCTGAAAGTGCGCTATTGTGCCGCTATTATCCGCTATAAATGGGCGCTAATCTTGCTGTGGTATGGGTACCTTGGGTGCAGCATGAAAGAGCTCAGCTGCACGGACCAGTGAGTTAACCTAACCCACCTGCGATACAATCGAGAGACTCACCTGCAGACTGGCTTGCAGTAGGCAAGGAGGCATCCGGAGTTCGAGTGTGAGTTTCAAAGAATACTGCACTTTTAAGTGCAACATTCCCCATTCGACAATTCATCGACCCTCTTCCTCTAACCCTCTAACCCTAGAATGATTGACTCGAAGCTCGATTTCGAGAACCGATCCTTGAGAACCCCTCATATGAAATAGCTAGCCAGTTAGCAACGCCCAGCACCACCAATCCCTGGCCTTCAGCAGCTGTATCTGCCCAGCCTATCCGTAGCCATGGCCGACTTCGACCGCAGTGTCCTCGATTTCTATGGCATATCGACATTGATGCCAACCACTTGGCCGTCCGAGAAGAACGACAAGGCAGACGACTCGGACAGCGACCGCGAGCAGCAGCAGAAAAAAAAGATCAATCGCCGAAAGTCCCGCTACGATGCCCTCGAACGCGCCGTCAGCAACCGGTCTAGCATCGTTGCCGGCTCCGAGAAGTCGGCCAGCGGCGTCAGTAACCTGGTTCAGAGGGACGAGCCCGACCCGCTGGGCTCCTCGGACAGCGTCGTGAGAACCCTCAAGGACCTCGGCGTACCGATCCAGGATGACACTCGATTGCGTAAGTCTACCAGAGCGCTTGACCTAGACGCCGCTTGAATATGTAAACTCAATTGTCTTCTGTGTGTACAGGCAATCGCTTCCTGCTGTCCTCGACCAGCTTCTCGCCGGCCCTGTTTCTCTCTCAAATGCACGCCAACGCCGATACACAATCGTTATTGAGTGGGCTTGACGTTCTTTCCAGATCGATTGATCAGAAATCCGCGTCGCTAAAGGTCCTAGTCGAGTCGAATTTCGAGAGGTTCGTTCGCGCCAAGGCCACCATCGACAACGTCTACAAAGAGATGAAATACCGAGGCGAAGAGCCGCCTACACCACCCAAACATGGGCGAGCACATTCTCGCCACGCCAGTCGGGGTAGTTTCGGGGGTGCTAATGCGGGTGCGACGACCCGTGCGGCCAATCCTCTCCTTTCGCCTGCTCCGGGAGACAACAAGAAAAAGAACGCCCTGATCAAGGAAAGCGACTATGGTGTGTCTGGAATCAAGGGCCCACTGTTGGATGTTTCGGCGAAGGCAGAGGATGTCTGGGGCCCGGCGCTGGGTGGTCGCGAGAAAGAGGAAAATCTCAGGACTGTCTCTACCTCGTTAGAGCGGTACAAAGAGTACATTGAAACCAGCTCCAATATCACCGACAGTATACGGCGAAAGGATTACGACGCGCTTATAGAAGAATATGGCCGTGCTAGGAAATTTTCCGATGAGACGAAAAAGCTTGTTCAGGATCTGGGATCAACTCCACCAAGTGAGACGCAGACTTATCAGATTCTAATCGCGGCTCGAATGTGGTACGATGTCGAGGAACAGATTCAACTCTTCAAGCGCGAGGTTTGGAGGAAATTGACGCTACTTCATAATGTGTCAAAAACGGACGCAAGGGTCCCGGCCCAAGATCAGCACATGGAACTCATCGGTATGTTGTTGGAGCTAGGTGTGGAAGATAACCCGATTTGGGTGTGGCTCCTAAGCAGATACGATTATCTAAAGGGCAAGATCTCGCTGGTAGGAGATCGAGCCAAAGTTGAGATTGAGGTACTCAGGCGTCGACTCGCCAACGCCGACAAGCCTTCATCGCAAATTCTCGCCTCGCATCTACGCAGTCTAAGCCGACATTCTATAGGAAGCAAGCCAAATGGGCTCGACAGTTCAGACGTCATCGAACTATGGGAGAAGATGATGTCGTTTATGTCCAGCCTTTTGTCGTCCCAGGGTGTACTGGGAGAAGTTTTGGAGTTTTGGCAGACCGTCGAAAGTTTCATCGACGGAAAAGCGCAGAAAGCATTACCTACAGGTTATAACGGAGAGTCGCGTGAACATCACCGACTCTCGACACAGGGCACGCTCGACCTCCGGAAAGCCACCATCGAGCTTGTTGATATGATCCGTGCTCATGTGTTCGAATTCTTTGCTGGTGCCCCCCCTGAAGATCTATCGCTACTGTTTTCTCCTTTGCCCCCCTCACCAGGATCACCCATGTCAGCACAGCTGTCGCCTACAAATGCCAGAGATCCCCGGTTTTTTTTGGATGCCAATAATGCTCCTCCACCTTCCCCGAAGCGAGGCGAATCTTGGGAGAAGTTTGCTTTCTGGCCACCGACATCCAACTCTATTAGCGGCGTTCATTACTTGTCGAAAATGCTTGGCTTAGTCGGCACCGGAGCAGCCGAGATGGCTAGCGTTGCTCCTGTTAGTCAAGATGACGCAAAGCAAATGGAACTGTTGAGGACGTTAGTTGGGGCTGCACGAGAAAGGTGTGTTGTCGCTCTTTGTGCTGCATGGAATAAAGATGCCGAGAACATCAAGCTAGTAGAAGACTGGCAACGATCGAAGGAAATGGGAGATGTCACTTGCATGCCTGCCACTTTCGCCGCGTTTGAAGGAGCCCTCCTCAGTGGAACCCAGAAGATACTATACGTTTCTGAGGCAATCGCTAAAACCGGCCCTGGGGACATTATTCTGGCGCCACCGACGAAATTATTACAGATGGTTCGAAGTCAGTATGTCACAACACTGTACAAAGCACTCAGCGGCATGGTCGAGAATGCCGAGAAGGCAGTTAAGAAGGCCGAAGATGAGTGGACCACGGATATAGACGGTTCAATAGGATTGCACAGCGAGAGAGCATCTGTGATAGCCGGGAAGGGGACGATCGATGCTGGTGATAGAGTAAGTTGTCCTGTCATGAATTCAGAAGTATGGGGCTGACCAGCAACTAAAATAGAACGTTCGTATGCTATTAACTCTTAGCAATTTACAAGCACTCCGTTCCCAGGTCGTACCCAACCTGAATGCTCAGTTCGAAACGGCTTTCTCTGTCAAGCTTACCGATGAGTCGAAAACTATTAAGGACGTTCTCGGTCAAATCGATGCTCGACTGTTTCAAACATACACCCGACCGGCAGTGGAGTCCCTACGCAAAATCGTTCGCACTGGCCTGAACGATCCAAGCTGGGTTCCAACCACCAAACCAACCGAGGCTAAACCATATATCTATGAGGCCCTACTATCTCTTGTGCTCGTGCACACCCAAGTCTCCACCACGGCGCCCTCCCTCACAAGTCAGGTCCTCTCTTTCCTGTTAGAACAAATTAGCCGTGAGCTGCTTGACGTGTTCAAATCACGGCCTAAGTACGACTTGAACGCGCTGATGCAGGCGACGCTGGACGTCGAGTTTGTTGCGCAGACGCTGACCCAGTACACCACCGAAAAGGCGTCGGCCCTTCAGACAGAGATCTATGCGATCCTGGACTCGAAGACGGACAACGCGGCTAGAAACCGACTTCAGGACGAGCTTCCAGGCATGCGCGAGCTACTTAAGCGGTTGCGCGAGCAGAGCAAGACCGAGTTCGCCTGCTTTAAGAAACCCAGGCGCACGGGCACACACCAGCTGGAGAGGACGGCGACGGGCTAGGCGTCCGACGACAGCGATGTGGACAGTCTCTTGCTGAATGATGTGGATGAGATCAGTGAGGAAAATGATGAACAGCGCAGACAGCAGATAGAGGCGGCGAAGAGGGCCTCGAATCGCAGGGGCCGTCAGTTCTCTGCTTCGCAGCCCCTAGAGGAAATCCGTCGACGTAGCTCCCTCTCCCCGATTGCCGAGTGGCGATCCGCGTGAGTCAGTCGGGTTGGGCTGGTTGTGCATGTTAGATTAAAGGGGCTTGCCTTCCTGTAGTTGCCCGGCGTTGTGTGTTGAGCACTGGCAGGCGAGTTTTGGTATTTTGTTGTCAGATCGAATGACATCTTGTAATTCCCGGCTTTGTGTTGTGCGGCTTGTGAAGTGTGTATATATACTTATTATAGACTAGACGTCGAAATCATACCTACGGCCTGGCTCGGAATGAAGCTCGTGAATAATGTGATTGTTGGATATTCATGCCCGCCCCAGGCAATGCTGGGATTCCTTTAAATTTATGAGCTTAATTTTATCGTTCATAGATACATTGGAAAATTGTGTATTTCGTGTCAAGCGCGAATTCTGACTTGTAGGCAAACCTAAGGTTAGAGCCTAGAACGCTATCCAGCGTGGACGCTAAGACGGCAAGATTGAACTTAGTATTGTATAATCTAAGCCTTTAATCCTCAATTACATATATCTAGATCTCAACGAGCCGTGGAAGAATAGGGCGGGCCAAAAATGGCATGGCAACCCCATTTCCGCCCCGCTGAAGTCGGTCACGACTCGTATAGAGCGAATAGGAGAATGAATATCCCCAATGCATAGTGAAATCTTCCGCGGAGAAGCATGTCTATTCGGGAGGTATTAGCACAATCAATAGTCTGTCTACCTTGCCCCCTGGTTCTTATGTGCCAATACTGTATAACAGCGTAGCTAATAGAAGAAAGACAAGTTCGTCGACGGTATTCTAACCTCTATACTCGACTTCCTTTTAGATGCGGATAACCTTTTTCTGAGGGGGTCTATGGAGTCTTTCTGATCAACCTGTGTATTGGTGTGAAAAAGCAACTCTAGCCGCTTAAGAAACCTGACTTTTCCTGCCCTCTTCGACGTCACTGCAGGACGTGCTCTTGGACGCATCGATCATCTCATGCGGTCATGTCTAGGGCAGTTCTGAAACTCGTGCGCGATACGTCTGTTCGGCCCGAGTCCAAACACCGTCCTTTTCACGATTCCGCAGTTCCAAAAGACTGGGGAGAAGTAAGCCGGAATACTCGTCGCTTGCCTCGCGAGCAATCATAGTAGGGAGATGGTCGATGGCAATGATGCGCAGCTCAGGTCCGTCTAGTGTGCGTGATGGCGCAACAGTCGGGTTGTCAAAGGAGCTGTATCCGGAATATACGGGAATTGGGTTGTTCTCGCTGTTCGGGTCACAGCTGATATCGCATATCACGCGAAGCCGCCTCTCCGGCGTCGACAGCGATTCGAGTGTGGTAAAAGGTGGGACTTTGTGTGCCCCTAGATAGACGCAGTTCAGGAGGACATCAACGTCGACGATTTCGGAAAAGGGTCCGCCGCGGCTCGTCTCGGGCAAATCCCATTTGAGAACTGACTCCTCGGGGATTCCCGCAGCAACGCAACATTCGGTTGCCCCCTTTCCGCAACGTCCCAGGGCTCCAATGATCATGAGACGGGGGTACTTGCCACCATTCAGTGGTAGTGCTTCCGCAACGGATGATCGAACGAGTTCTACTAACGCAGAGGCAGAGTCGAATGCCGGTACGGCGCCTTGGGGAACTCCGGGGTGGAGAACTTGATGCGCCCAGGATAGCAAGGCCAGCGCAGCACCAGAGAAGCCCGCGCTGAAGCCGAACGCCGCTATGCGCGCACCTCTGTCATTCACGAGAAACTCGAGGTCATAGAGTAGACCCCCGCCCTTGGCAAAGCGCGAGAGCTCGGTGGCCCATCCATCCTGCTTCTTGAAACAGTGGGCAAAATGAATGTAAGTATGGGGCAATGGCGCTAGAAACGGTGTTAGCAACTATGTCCAGCTTCTAGGCATAGCATGATTGTACGTACTGCCGTTTGCTGGAAGCTCTTTCAAGCCCAAGATGATGTTGTCCGTGGGGGCGTCGACCCACGATCCAGCAGGGACAATCTCAGCACCGACGGCCTTGAATTCGCTATCATTATAGATACGATCTGGTGACTCTTCGACTCGCACAAGGTACCCGGCACCTATGAGAGCCTTGGCCGTCTCGGGCGATACTGGTAGATTTTGTCAGTTTGATACATGTGAACTTCGGACTCGGGTGTTGGTCGATGTGCTTGCATACATGGAGAACGCCGCTCAAAGGGCTTGGTCTCGGCCCTCAGGTGAATAACAGTTGACATGATGGCGTGTAACGAGTTGGCGGCGGTTTGACTTGCAAAAACGAAGGTGAAGGCCTCTTTCAGCGAGTGAGTTTTCACGACTTATATGTAAGGTATCCCTTTCTTATGAGTCAAGCCTCCAGGGTGGGATCCACATTAAATGGAACTTGAAATCGATTTTGGTAGCTGACGTAGGGCCGATGGCCGGCGGCTAAAACTTGCAGGCGGTCAAAGAGGGCAGAAAGATATCTACAGTAGATGCGAACCGCCACAATGAGCCACAATTGGTTAGTCAACAGAGACAGATGAAACATACATGTAGTAAAGCATTTGAATACGTTCCGAGAGGTCTCTTTAACTACTAAGCGCGGTTCAGTTTATTGCAAGAATAGATGATTTCCTATGTGAATTTATATTACCCTTGTTTGTCACTAATTAGTTGTATTTTGATTAATTTGTCGACCGAATGTAAGACACCAAAGGGGATACATAAACAAGTGACTATATTACAGTGCTCGACCAGCGAGACCCTGGAACTAAGCTAATTGAATATTAGACGTATATTCCTGTTTACCCTTGGGTTTGCAGACCCCATACACCTGTAGAGAATCATAACATCATCTAGCGGCCTCAAAAGCGGCCGGGAGGAAAACCGCCAGGCGGAAAGCGCCGAGGAGGAAGATCGCCAGGCGGAAAACGTCGAGGGGGGAAATCGTCAGCCGGAAAACGTCGAGGGGGGAAATCGTCAGCCGGAAAACGTCGAGGGGGGAAATCGTCAGCCGGAAAGCGTCGAGGAGGAAAATCGTCAGCCGGAAAGCGGCTGGGGGGGAAATCGCTAGGTGGAAATCCACTACGTGGAAAATCGTTAGCTGGAAAGCGGCTCGGAGGAAAGCCAAGAGGAGCCCCGGTGTCCCCGGGACTCCCAGGACCCCCAAAATCAAATACGGGCTCGGGGTACTTTTCTTCAGGGCCATAATACCCCTTAAAGCGAGCCTTTTTCCATTCCCTCGAGTTTGTTAGTTCCTCTACCCTCACTCCAATGACTCGAAGCATTTCACAGAATATTGGTCCGTGTCCGTTGTCCTTCTCTACACGCTCTTCATGCTTTGGATGATGCTCGTCGGCGAAAAGATCTAGGAACGCATGAATACATTCATGGATCAAAGTATGCAAAACTGACTCGATAGGGAATGTGTTGGAGCCCTTGATGTTAACGTATCTTCCTCTTAACCATACTGTTATTGTGCGGCAATTCTCTTTCCACTCACCGTACCTATCTCGCTCGCTTTTAGTGTAAGGACCTTCCTCGGTCTTCTGAGTTACGAGATGCTGCCACCCCTTTTTTGTCTTTACTTCTCTTGTCAGCGTTTTAAAGAAGAAACACTCATCAACGATAATAAACCATTGCAGAATTGCATCTTTCAGCCTTTCTGAGTAAGGGTGCCTGGAAGCCATCTCCTGGCAGTGACTGAAGCAATCTAAAAGTTCTCTTAACTTACTCGAATCTGGCCTTTGGAAAGCCAATGCCTCATCTTTGATTAATCTGAGCAACGACTTTGCATCTATTGATCGTTTCGGTCGCTTGCGTGACTCTATCTTGTCTGCGATCTCATAAAGAGATTGGACGTCGCTTGAGGTTGACATTTTGATATTGATGGATTGTGTACCAGAGTTAAGTGATCTTTGCAAATAATAGAGATAGAATATCGAGTCAATGCCTTTCTTATATACGGGTGAACAAAAGCCGAGACCTAACTCGTGTTTCACTACAAAAGGTTTGTTAGACGGCAAATGTATCTTTACAAAACCATCGTTTCGTGCATAAGGCTTTGTTTCTACTTTAAACAAAGGCATAGGCAGAAGGCCATGCAGAAGGCCCATTGCATAATTTTACATCCAGCCCCCAAGGATGATGTATGTTAATGATGGCGTGTGCCTTGTTGATGATGGCATATCGTAGCAATACTTTCACTTTCCCTTGGTCTAGCTCCCGAGGCAGTTTAAAATCTACAATGAAATACTCTTTCTTGTGTTTCGGACCTGGTATTCTATTCTCCCTCCCTCCCCCTTGCGCCGTCCTTAGTTTGCGGCAAAGCAGGGACTCAGATTAATAGTAGGAATGGAAGTAGAGAGCAATCTTTATGTTGCAATGAGGAATGGGGCTCCACGGCTAAGCGAACAGTCGAATGCAAGCAAAATGACTATTTCTAGGGGCTACACAGGATCTTCACCTGAAACCGAGTTGAATAATTCTATTATCGCAGAAATATTCTACGCCAATCTCTCTCCTGATAGAATATCCGTAGCGCTGGGTCTTCGATCTCCCAGAGCCATAGTTTTCAAATCCTACATGTTGATGCCCTCGTGTCTAGGCAAGAAGAACCACTGATAATTCCCGTCTTCTGCATTCCCGCGTTCGCGCGATTAATCAATGCCGTGCATATAAGCGGACAAAGCGCACTTAATTGCCCCCAGAGGTAAGTATGTCAGCAGTGCATGGCCCAGTGGCCTTCCCGATCGCGAAGGCCAAAAGTAAAGGTAAATGCTGATTACCTAGCTTGGGCGATACATGGCGATTTGCAGCGTGTAGCAAAGATGTGTGTTAGTATATGCACGTCTTTTCGCCGGTAGATTTTAGCTTATCCCTAGAAATGCAAGGATGGTACCTTGTAAAGCATTGAAAAATGGCTGGTTTAGGTATGTATGGCCAGGATGTTTTATGGGTATCAGTACATATGTACCACCTGCACTACATGCCTTCTGCGGTTGGCACCATTCAGCAGACACCATCTTCCACATCTCTGATCCACGTTTCCCATATGCCGTGGTCCGCCGAGAAATATGTCTGATGCACCTGAAGGCATCGTCGAATACGCGTACGACCACATCTCAGAATGGTATCTGCAGTGGGTCGAGAGTCAGAAACCACCGCGAGAGAGATACGCTAAGAGGCTTCTTGAGGAGCTGCAATCTTCACCTTCTATTCTAGAGCTTGGCTGTGGCCCTGGAGTTCCTGTCTTGGAACTTCTTCTCAAACAAGGCGCACACGTAGTCGCAAATGACATCTCGACGAAGCAAATCGAAATAGCCAAGGCCCGCTTCCCGGATGCTGAGCTAATTGCGGGCGACATGACATCACTCACTTTCGAGCCTGAGAGCTTTGATGGAGCAATTAGTCTCTACACACTGTTCCACCTTCCACGGTCCAAGCTCAAAGATATGCTCACTAAGATCCACAGCTGGCTAAAGCCTAACGGGGTCTTTGTTTTCAATCTCGCAACCGTCGATGAGGAAGAAATCCATGGCGAATTCTTCGGATATGGAATGTTCTGGAGTAGCTTTGATGTCGAAGGGAACCAAGCACTACTAAGAGAATCCGGATTCGACTTATTACAGGTGGAAGTAACCCAAGCAGGCGATGGGAAATTGGAGGAGGATGATCCAGACTTTGGCGCCGAGTTCATGTGGGTAGTGGCACGAAAGAAAAGTTCTCCTAGCAAAAATGATGCCGTAGCGATGGTGGAACCAGGCGAATAAGTCTTATACAATTCGTCCTGGACATAAGTCAACTGAGCCAAGGCAACAGCAGCGTGAACGAGACTTCATGCAAGGAATTTCGGCTTCCGCTTTCTGTTGTGGCCAGAGGCCAACCCTGATTGCCCTATGTCCTCCTTTTAAGCTAGCAAGCCTGGATAACTTCACTACAGCTCAATATATAACTGTCCTGATTTCACGGACCAGCTTCTATGTTATGAGCCCCCAGCTAATCTGCAGTGAGCTTTGATTGTTACTACGCATAGCTCCAGCGCGATTACTGATTTATTTACGTTCCTTGACCTCGCAAGGCACTGAGGCATTGAAACGCGACTTCCCGGAGCTCTGCAACAAATGTTATTGTGCTTTGCAATCACATATCACCGTCACTACCCGCACGACAGAGACGAACTCCATTGACCGATTAAAGAAGATTCTATGCCTATATCACGCCAGTACCCAGGTATTACAGCACACTCGCCGGGGATGTTAGTGACTTATGTCTCTAGAGTAAAGCTAGATCACAAATGGCTAGCAGTTAGCTTTAAGTTAGAGTTTACCTCGTAGTGTGAATAAGAATACGCTGTGCCCATGTGTCTGCTTGCCACTGCACCATGATATACGGTTTTTGTTTGTACATACATCATAATGTAACCTGAGGCTAACAACGCCTCCAGATAAGCTAGTCAGCAGCTTCACTTCAACTTCCTCTCAATTTCTTATATCAACCACCTCTGTGTAGTTCTCTGAGTCTTAGTAGATTATTGTAGACATGTCTGTATTATGTGATACACTCTGTATAAGAGGATGAAGGGACACGTCACAATTCAGCGTGCCATCCCTCACAGCGACCTTTTAGCAAGCAGTAAACACAAGAATTTGCCTACTGTTGGCTGCAAGTTTTTGAATGTTGCATATGATCTAGCTGTTTGATTGGGGATTATTGCAGTGTGTTATCTACGCTTACGCACGGCCTTTCTATTCACCCTGCGTGGTCATCATACCCCTCGGCCTCGAATCTATCTACTCTTGTGATCGAGAGATTCTAGAGCTCTAGTATGTTCTCTAACTAGGCAACGGCAACGACTCATCATCGCACAACACACAAACCCCCTCATCGCTGTGCCCTAGTCTCTCAGCGATACCCTATCGGTGTGAGATTTATTTTAAATTTCAGAGATCAAATGAGGGTAGGTCTGATGCTACCTGCCACAATAGGTTGTTGATGACCTGGCTCTGTAAATAAGGCAGATCGCATATATTGCCACGGGTCTCATGTCGTAGGCTTTTGAAGATAGGGCTAGAGATGCTTTACAACGTGAGATCAATAGGTTAATTTCACACAATATAAGTTTATGGTACTAATAAATGACGCATGCCGCCTAGTAGGTGCACTCCAAAATCACCATCACCTTTCCCCTGTATTGTCGACTACGCCAGCGTATACTCAAACACCAAGACCATGTTCTCAATAACATACGTGGTCGGAGGAGCTGTAGAGATCTTAACAGTCCAGTCGCCAGCCACCTTCAAGTCCCGATTCCCATCCTCCGACTGCAACACGATGCAGTCGCGTATAGTTTTGAAAGACTTCCAGCTCACCCCACCCCCGGGGCCGGTGAGGACCAGGGACCCCTGAAGGTCGAATTGTGCGGGCGCGATGGCGGGCATGACGACGAGCGACACTCTGTATGCTTTTGCCTTGGTGAATCCGCTGGCCCAGAACGGCAGGTAGCGGTTCATCCCCGACAGGGCAAGGCAGGCCTCCGTGGCTTTGCCCTCCTTTATCTTCTGTGTGAACGCATACCACTGGCTAGCATAGTCGCAGCTAATGTCGACGATAGCGGAAGGGAGGCCGCCGTCGGGGTCGCTGGCCGCGTCCTGGAGCGCTTTTAGCGTCGCGTCCGTCGCGGCTTTCTTCAACGTCTCGCCGCCGTTGGCAGAGGTGTAGCGCAACTGCATGACTACGTCCGAGATGGTCTGGTAGTTGAACTGTCGGAGTTTGTCGGGGAGCTCGACTCTCCACGTGGAGATGGCGCCGGCGCCCTCGAATGGAAGGTACTTCTCCGAGTAGGAACCAAAGTCGAATTTCCCGCTGTCGTGATGGCTGCTGGTGACGGCGATGGAGGTGATTGGAATCACGTCCGTGCGGAACACGCCTTCTTTGTCAGTCTGCCGATAATCGTCTCCGCTGGTTGCGTCTTTGCGTATACGGTATTTATGAGACTTAAGAGTGAGCGTACAGTTCAAGCTCACGTACGGGCCGACAATACAAGGGATGCGCAAGGACACGGACACGATTCGACGACAATAGTGTCCGGGGAAGTCCATGTCGAAAAGAGTCTTTTAAGGAGACATAATTAGCTCGAACACGCTGTAGAGTGGGCAACCAGGAAAGGACATACCTCAGGCAGACTAAACTCTATCGCCCCCGTTTCGCGCAACGTCAACAGCCCTAACGGGTGTAGCTGGCGCAGCGAAATGTTCTTTTCAACTTCGAAATCGTACGATTGACTATTCATATACGCCATCTCGATTCTTTTTAAATCCAGCGATAGTCTAGCGCCACTCAAAAGGCCATCCCGGCTACTATCCCAATACCCACCGGCCACCCGGTTCAAGTAGGCCGTGTCATCGCTAGGCTGTTCGAAACGATAGGCTTTCTGGACTTTATGAGCCAGCTGACTGGCGATCTTGTAGGTGTCTTGATAAACGGCACCATACTGATTTTCCAGCCAGCCATAGAGCTGTTTGTTCGTATATTTGGATTGATACCATTCGAGCTCTTGGGCGATGTTCTCGTTCTCCTGCTCCTGCGCCCGCATTTCCACTTCCAAGCGCTCAACTAACAACGTCTGAACGAGAACTTGCTGGACTACGATCTTGATCTCGCGACCGGCTTGATTGGCTTGCTGCCGGCGCTCTTGAAGCTGCCGGATCAAACCGGCCTTCTTACTAGCGATCATAGCTTGGTCCTGAGAATGTTGCACCGACGCGCGGAGGAGTCCCGCAGCCGCTTGCAGCGCTCGAGCGGCGATGCCAGTTCCGAGCTCCGTAGACACGCCCACGCCCAATGGCTGTGCGTTGATGGAAGCTTGTGGAAAGATGATCAGGTCCGCGGCGACGTTTTCGAGAGCCAAGGCAGCCGGTAGATTGGCCACAGCCGACTCGGTGCAGTCCATGTCCAGCTTCTCGCTGGATGACATGCGGAGGTCGTCGGTGGTTGGGCGATCAATGAGCTGAGGAATATCTCTCCACGCTGTTTCGGGTCCAGGAACGCCCCGGCCCTGGTCTCCGGTGAGTGCCAAGTAATAACCTAGCCGTTGCTCATGCATGCGGCGTGTCTCTTGTAGGACGTCTATGGCCTTGAGGGCCTCCTTTCTCTCGGCCTTCTTGCTTTCAAGAAGCAGTTGCTGGACCGCTTGGCGGTGACTTGCCGTGAGTGACAATAGAGCTTCGGCGTCCTTCTTCTCTCGGACCATCAGAATGAGTGAGTCCATGCTCTTCAACTCCTCGGCTAGCTGGTAAGCGCGCTGTAGTAGATACATGAATCGGTATTTCGGCATAGGTCCGCTGCTATCGTTGGCGAAGGCGGATGGGCTGATGCCTGCAGCACGGGCCCTCACTAACTGGCCTGGGTCAATTGGGGGCTCAAAAAGAGGCCGATCTTGGATATTGCCGTCAATGTCCATGTTGTTCCGAATCTTAAACATTCGATCGTCTATCGAATTCTTCAAGGTCATGACCTGTGAGTTCGACGGAATGCAGAAGTATCCAGTTTCAATATACGCCAAGGTCGTCGCGCTATTGCCCGTAGATTGTCCTCGGGTCTGCGGGTCCGACTGGAAGGGGAAATCAAGTTCAAGATCAACGATGGCATTTGAAAAGGTGTCAAGCTTCGATTCTAACTGGTTATACGTAAGGGATCGGCGTTTCTGCAGCTCCGGCATATGAATTGGAACGGGCCCGAAGATGTGTGAAGCCTCGACATAGCGTTGCAGGGCTAGTGGGATTGACTCTATCGTGTTCAGCCGGAAAAGATCGTCACCTGCGTCTATGAGAATTTCCATGTACTTGATGGCGAGGCGCTTCATATAAGCAACTGGGTGCCCGCGACCCGCCGCATGGATACTTGCTGGGTTCATATTCCACTCCATGATTCCCAACTTGTTCTCCCAAGTAGGCGCCGGGTCCAAAGGGGTGGTATTCACCGTGTCGTGATCGCGGAAAGGCGGGAAACGCCAGACCCGACCCAGCGTGGGATCTTCCCAGCCAGGATCAAAAGCGAGGCGGCCGATACTCAATGCGAGATCAAGCTGCCCTGAAGACTTGAGTCGCTCCATTAGTAGGCTGACGGCGTGCACAGCAATCTCCCAAGAATACAGAGCGTATGGATCGGCTTGCTCATGGAACACTTTGCCATGTTGGTTGCCGAAAGCAGGACCAAAGAGAGCTTTGGGCAGGTTAGAAAGCGAGTCACAAAGGCTCTTCAATCCGCCGCCGAGTGATTCGCTTTCGAGTAGAATTGGAGATATCCCATTGTGAAGATCGACGATGCTGAACGCCTTGTAAAATGGTTTACTCGGTGGATCCGGAATCACAGGTGGGTATCCCACCAGAGAGCGCGACTCATTCTCAGTTATGGCTTTGAAGACGAGGCCAGTCGCAGCAGGATAGTGGAGAAAATCGACTGAGAGTTCCCAGGTATACACCACGTTCTCGGGGCATCTATTAATTACAGCTAGAAGTGAACGTTCACCGTTACCGTACCGCTCGCAGCTTATTTCTGGTACTTCCCCCTTCGCTTTCACTCGCCATGACAGTCGCATGAAGTCGGTAGGAATTGTGGTCTTGCCGGTGAAGGTGAGATCAGGTCCATTGAGGATCACCTGCTGACCGCGGAGCTCAAATCGACCTAGTGGGTAAGCTTTGTATCCGGTAATATCATCAGGATCTAGCTCTTTCCCCAACCATCTGTCGACATCAATTGTTAGGATATCGATGTTTTCCTTGCCAAAGACTGGTTTGGCAGTTCTGACCCTGGTACTAAATTGGAAGGACTTGATATCTGGAAATGCTTTAGCCCTCACCTTGTCCGTTGGGTTTGACAAGTTCTGGTAAGCTGCGTCTGCATCCGAGGCTGCCGCGATATGCAAAGCTCCCTGAGCTACGCGCTTAGGGGACCATTTGCCGTTTCTGAATTCGGCCCAGCCCATAGTCAGTTCCCAAAATTGCTCTTGTGGTGCGCTTTTGGGAGTCGCGGGGTCATCCAACATCCCGCTAAATGTCTTAGACTGTCCGGTCTGGTTCTGTACAGCCTTCAGAGTGAAATGGGGGATGAAAAGGTATAAACGGCCTCGAAAGACGGCGGGTACCAGGTACACACCCGGTGTCGGAAGTTTTCGGCCGTCGCTATCTGTCTCCTGCGCTACGATTCCAACGTCCATCTTTGTCCACGACTTCCAGAAGGTGACTGGGCTGTCCAAGGGGCCGTGGATATCGACTCGTCGGTAGTAGTAGCTGGACGGGGCCGTAGCTGTGCGAGCAAAGAGGTGAATAGGTCCATGGTCCCGGTCAAATCCAGTTCCCAGGTCACGGCGCTCCCAGAGATATGCTTGTACTTCTAATTGTGCTACATCAGCGAGCGAATTGACGTAAGACGACATAGCTTCTTCGATGGAGTCATCTGTCAGCTTCTTTCGTACGATGGAAGTTTCCATTGCTGCGAACTGCTCAGACTTGTCGTCTCGGAGTGTTGGATTAATCCAATTCTCAGTGTAGAGAAAAGCCTTTCTATTTGCTTCCCATAAACGGTAACGCATCATCAAATCCCATTCTTCGCGTTTGATAACGGTCTTCGGAACACCGTAGGGCTCTTCCAACCCCAGCATGCACCTTTGCAAGTACAGCTGAAGGACAGAAATGGCTTGGTTCAAGCGCGAGGTCTTAAAACCCGAGCCCATCTGCACATCGATGAGAAAATACTCGAATAGCGAATCCGCGTCGGTAAGATGCTGCTGTACTCGGATGTAATCCTGCTGGAGGAGATATGTCACCAACGCTTGCCGTCGGTGTTCACGGAGTAGGTCATTTGCAGCCTGTACGCTAGACGAACGCCTTGATTGCGCAGATGCGCGTAACCCTTTCGCATTCTCAAACGCTGTGTCGACGCTATTCTTCGGATCTGCTGTTGGCTCGGTAAGAGCATAAAGAAGTTCGGGGGGCAGGATTGGGATGCGAAGGTTGGCAGTAAGCACAATAGCGCCGTGAAGTTGGGCCAACGCCCTCATATCGCGTAATACAGATATGATATCGTCGTCACTCATCGTTGGGTATTGTGCGTCAAGCACTTGTCTGACATGTGTCTCTGGCCAGTTGCCAAGCTTCGCCAGGCGTGTTGTCAGGGTGCTCGAGCCATCTGGGCTAGAAAACCACTTGCGGAGAGTAAGTAGTGATGGCTCTGACCCATCTGACGGCTCGACGGGACGCAGATTTGTGTAGGCAATTAGGTCCTCAACATTCTGGCGTGTAGGCTTGTCGAAATCAAAGCCATCAACGTATTGCTGATAGTAATGGACTTCGTCAACACTCAATGCGCATGTCTCAACGAGCCGGTCTACTCGTAAAATCTTGACCAGAGCGTCCGTTGTCATTGATACCGACGCCTTGTTTACAAGGTCCGTGTCGTTAAAGGGCACTGGCTTTGCAGTCCCGATATCCCACTGAAGGTTAGTGATGGGACTTCCCGTCCAATTGATATCATATGCTTGGCCACTTAATAGCCGTCTTGGCTGCTGAGACTTGTAGGTATTGCTCTCCTTGTCTAATGTAAAATCAACTGATACACTTGATATGGAGAGCTTCGGCATGCTACTCTGCCCAACTGCCGAGAAGCTGTATGTACCTGTCACCGGGGGGCAGAAATAACCTTGGAATGACTGCCCTGTAAGATCTGGCTTCTTTAATTGAGAGAGGCTCGGCACAATGTATACCCCGTCTCCGATAGTGAGAAGATCTGTTAACATGTATTGGATGGTCTCGTCAGGCAGACTCGCGAAGAATGATCGTACAATCTGGGCTAGAGTAGTTGGAGTCAAGTTCGATGGGGGCTGTTCTGCTATGTCGTCCACCTCTGGGCTCTTTGCAGTATTTAAGGCAATGATTTTCACGGTGGTACTCACCACCTCATCCATTTTAAGCACCGGTCGAGAAGATTCTGCAGGGAATTTAGCACCAGTGACCAATAAAAGCTTGTCAAGGGTCCAGCCAGCCTCGACGAGAGCTCTGAACCGTTCGACGGCCTGAAGTGTCTCTATCGGACTTGCAAGATGTTTAGTGTATCCTAGTGCCAAATATCGGGGATAGCTCTCAATTGGAATGCCAACAAGCTTGCAGAATGTAGAAACACGGTAAAGCATAGATAGGTTGCCGATTGTGAGCGCATTCTCAATCTTTGTTGTCGTCATAATAGCGTCGTATGCTACTGCAGATATATGCAACGCGGCCAGAACAACGGCGGTATGATCACTAAGCTTAGCAGGTGGACTGGGCAGAAATTCCCCATTCCTATCTGCCTGGAATATCGCGTTGGCTGGACTCAGCCTTGGAGATAAGAACAAGGACGCGTACAACGATCCAGGTTCGTACACATCAATGTCTCCCCACAGAGGAAGTAATCCGGCCGCTGTCATATCAGTTTCATCTGCTAGACGTTTGATTGCGGCTAGGTCATTCAGCGCTGCAGGACTTATCCAACCATCTTTTGTAATCAACTGGAGAACGACTGCGGTGTCACGCACAGTCCATCCAAGCTTCTTACGTAGACGAACAAAGGCTTGGAGCTGGTAACAAACATTTTTATCGAGCGGGCCAACAGTACCATCCTTATGAACTAGGCGCAATCGCATATCGTCAACCAAACCCGAGAATTTTGCAGCGCCATTGTACATCTCAATGACTATTTGCCCCTGTAGAAACGGAGAACGGAGAAGATCCAGTAACTGCTCAAAAGAGAGCTCAGAACGTGGCAGGAACTGTTCCTTGATGAATACGAGGCCTAACTTTGAGCTCTCATCGACCGAATTCATGTCGGTGTTACTTTTGTAACCCCAATAGGCGCTAACGGGCTGTAGTCCAATCGCTTGCTGATAGTCATCTTTGTTTGTGATGCCAAGAAACTCAGAGGTCTGCACCGCTTCCTTGGTCACGGCGATATAGTCTTCTTCTTGACAGCCTAGATACTCTGCAGTCGCAAATCGCTCCAAGACATCTCTAGCAAGCCCCCGATCCTGCGACGATAACCGTTTGACGACTAGGCGATAGGGGGATTGTAGTTTGCGCATTGATTCGTAGCGCGTGGTGCCAAAGGCGCGAAAATAGGAGCGTATACTGTCGACGGCGAGGTTATAGGGAAAGGTTCCAAGTGGGAAAAGCTGTGGCTGGATGATAGTGCGGTAGACTTCGTAATTCACATGACGTGGCTCAGCCACTTCGTCCGTATCGCAAGAATCGTCCATATCATATACGTCGGTTACGATGGCCTTGGAATGAGCGATGACAGACTCGAGGGCTTCATTGACAAGGTCGATATACGGGAGCGGCACAAGAGTGTTGGCGCAGGATAGATGAAGATCTCCGAGGTCCGGCCTGCGTTCGAAAAGTCTATCTAAAAGAGTCTTAACATTTTTATGACCATCTTTAGGCCACTTCTTAAGGCACTGGAGGAAGTCCACGAAATAGGCCGCGGGACTGGTAATGGAGGAGCAGTCTGAACAGTCCGAGGATTGTATCACATCCTTAAACAGAGTAGAGAGGTTTACTGGGCCGTCATCCTTATTGGTCACTGTCGACTTAAGCGGTATCTCATTCTTTGCCGTGAGTGCTGTTACCCAAATCTGCTCGTTGCGGCGGCTTACCAGGCTTGACTGTTGGTGGATCCTTGTCGCAGCCTTTAGATTGATTCCGTGACGCGCAACCGCCGATGCAAAAGACTCACGGGATGATCGTGCTATTGACACCGCCGAATAAAAGGACGCCTCAAAGAGTCTTGCAATATCATCAGGATCGTACACCACAGCCTGCAGTCGCTGTAGTCTGGCAACCACATCGGCAACCTTCTGGTGGCGTTGCTCTGGGATTCCCTCTAAATATACCCGATTGTTCAGCACACTACGCACCGAGTCCTTCGACATGTCTAAGCCTGCCGCCTGCATCTTCTTCAGGACGGCCTGGCAGCCGGCCCGAACTGTTCCATCAACTGGAAAAGCGTCTGAGTTCAGCATGCTATGAAGCAAAGCAGTCGGCTCTGCTGTCAGCAACCGACCACGGAAAGCAACAAGATTGTCTTTGGGAAATTTAGTTGTGGGGTTGGCAGACAAACTGGTCAACCCCAGTGGGCAAATCCGTTCAGCAACATGCCGTACCGAAGAGACCTGGCGATCTTGAAGAATATAATTCAGCAGATCTAGATCTTCACTCACTGCGTCGGCAAGACTCTTGATTGCTTCCCCTGACAGATCATTCCTCTGACTGATTTGAGAGATCAGAGTGTCTATCTTTTTGGCATCATTGGGAAATTGTGCCACCAAGAACGGCCTAACCCAGTCTTGAAAGTTTTCTTGTAGCTGATCTGTCTGCAAGTTGATGCAAAGAGACAGTTAGGGTTGCGATGGAACTAGAAGAGTCTTCAAAAATAAATGGAAAAGATAGACTTACCATAATGATGAATGCTTAGCTTTGGCAACAGAATTCGGGCTCGTGAATTTTTCCTGCGTTCACGCTGTTGAACTCTGCGATCCTGAATCACATATCCAAAACCTTATCAGTGATAAGGCCGTATTCAAACCCGAAAGCTCGAACAGTCGATGATGAGACGATGGACAGGAAATAGAACTGGATGATTCAACAGATGCAAACTACGTCATACTACCACAACCTGGGTTCATCTCAAGGCAAACCATTATTCAGAACCATGATACCGACTCGAAAGACTCAAGATAGTGCAAGGTGCAAGGGCGAGTTGTGTATGGCCAACCGCCCAGCTGGTCGGCCGTGTTGCTTCGCTTTGTTGTCTGCCGGGTTGTCTGCCGGGAAATCCGTCATCCGCGCTATCGATGAGCTGCACTAAAAACGGAGAGATCATGATGTAAATACTATAGGGAAAAATTTCTTTAATCAATTTATTATTTTATGTATTTTATTTTCATTTCTGTTTTTTCTTGATCTTCCACTGCAAAGCGACATTGATTTCTCAGTACCTAGGTAGGTATGTACGCGTTGGATTAGAGTTAGGCAGGGCCCCAAAAAGGAATGTGGATTCGTTGAGTACTAAGCTAGAACGGGCCGCTGCATGACACCATTGGCAGTCCAACAGCCGTTAGCGTAGTGTTGTGCATAGGGACAGTGGGGGAATGGGGTGAAACAGTGGGAGGGCTTGGTGGGGTAGCGGGGGTGCGGGGTTCTATACCAATGGTGGGGTAGGGTGGGGAAGAGGAGTAGAAGTTATCTACAAAAATCTGAAGGGTTCTCGAGTATCTACTTACATCCTGCAAAGTGTCTTCCCCAGTACGGCGCGGTAATTTGAAGATACGTAGTCTGGTGGACCCCACTGACTTACATCGGTAGCTTAGAGCAGGATGAGACCCTCATACAGTAGCTACCATCTGTGACAAATATTTATTGCCTTTCAGCTCGCATCTCAACTATCTACTAACCTCTCTTTCCCACTACCCACCAGCACTTGACAACACAACAACAAACACAATGGTCGACTTCCTAGACAGCGTTCTACCCGAGGAGTGCGTGCACATCATATGGACGTTGCTGCCGCCCAACGATCTGCTAGCGGTCATGCGTGTCTCCCCGATCTGGGCACGCTCGGCCACCCCATTCCTCTACCGTGACATCAACATCAACGCTGCTGAAAGCCTTGAGGTCCTACTAAAAAACGTACTGCGTCGGCCGGCTCTCGCGGCGTCCGTCCGCTCGCTTCGTCTGCACCAGCACACAACCGATGGCCCTGATTGTTCCCAGTCACTTGACGGTCCTGCCGCGACCCTGCTACGCCATCTTCCTGCCTTGCGGGGCCTGCACTTAGAGGGGGACTGGTCTGGATTGGACGCGCTGATCTCCGACGGCTGTTTCTCGGTGCCCTTCACGCATCTTCGCGATTTGTCGCTGGGCCGTTGGAGTCATCCTCTGGCCCACCTTGCTCCCATATGGGCCTTACCCAATATCGAAAGCCTTCGAACTAATGTAGCGGCAAGAGATACGACTGACCAAAGCATATTTACTACTTGGAATGTATCTCCTACACTCAACACGCTCATACTGGAGCTTACGAACTTAAGGGACAAGGATGTGGGCTCTCTACTGGAGCGTTCACCCGCACTAACCACATTTCGGTGGGATCGCTGGTGTGATGTGACAGGTAATATCTATACATCAGCTCCGCTCGTACCAGTGCCGTAGCTATAACAAGCTGCTGCCCGTAGGTTGAGTAACATCAGCTAACTACTCTTCAGGCGAACCCTCTCTGCAGGATTGTGACGAGCTGGGACGTGCGTTGCATCATGTTCGCCAGACAATCAAGGAAATTGATCTGCGTGTTCATCTGTACTCAAATGAAGCAGAAGAAGTTGAATTTTTGGAGCTCGAACCAGTGAGAGGCCATTTGCCATTCTTTTGCGACTTCACTAGTCTCAGGACTCTTGTTATTCCCGTTGCTACCCTTCTCGGGTGGTCATACAGCGAGTCGCCCGAGATTGTGGAGCATTTGCCGCCCTCTCTACAACGTTTGTGTCTATTTGAAGACCTGGGCATTCAGTTTAACTACGAGTACACTGAGGAACTCTTTGTGGGGAAGCTTGAACGGTTCTTCACATCCCTGCTTCACCGAAATCATGAACTGAAACGAGTCGAGATTTCGCCAGAAATGTCGTGGGGTGGGTGGAAACATGCCACGAAGCAGAGAATACAAGACATGGCTGCCGAAGCTGGTGTTGAGTGTATTTTCAACGGATAATTGAATTCAAACTCTAACAAACTACAATATAAATACGAAAAAGAAACAGTCTGTATTGTCTCATCACGTACACCATGAAAACTTTGGCTTGTCGTCAAGTCGGGATTTCCAATGTAATATGCTTATAAGGATGCTTATTCGTCCATAAAGCACTTTGAGCGGCTGTTAAATACTTGAAAAGTATTGAATCAGAGGTTATTAGGTATCTTGTCGATTCTGCCCGTGCGAGCCGCAATGTCTTATCCGCTGTATTTTGAAATCTGGTTCGCGCTAGCACTGCCAAGCCATTCTAACCCATAATTAGAAAAACGCCTGCATAAGCGAAGATCGCCGAACCCATTTTCTTGGGTATGTCTGAATGTCATTATTGGTTTCCTCGTATTAGATCTACATTGAAGAGCCAATAGTTCTTATAAATACTCCGTATTCATCTTTTCCCTCTACATATCGCACCACGACCATTGGGCAGTTGCTCCTCCACTAACCGAGTCTGTTTCTTTATCTCTTCAATACTCTCTCGAAATCGTGTACGATTTCGAATTGGGAATAGATCGCGCATACTTCACCAGAGTCGGCCCTGGATGTAGTGACGGCACCTCGGCCTTGGATCCCAAACTGTTTTGTAGGGTGGGTCAGTGACTTTTACTCCACAGTTTCTGGACAAAAGGGGTCACATACGATTTGTACTCGACTTTGGCGAGGACGTCGCCGGAGTTGTTGAATATCGGGTCGTTGTAGTGCAAAACCCCATTTCCGGGATACACCCATTGACCTGCTGTTTGGAAGATTTCGGCGAGATTTTCCTGTACGGGTTCCACTGTCGCCTCCAATGCGCCCTGCATATCTTGCATATATTCCTCGATTGTGTTCCGCCTACGTATCCAGCCCCCTGAATCGATTGGGTCGGCCTTCGTAACAGTGACCTTGGTATCTTCTGGCTGCCCTCCTAGTACGAGACGCAGACGGCCGTCGTCATCAGTGGTCATCGCAATGGACATCTTCCACGTAGCATTGTAGGATTCCCTACAAGCTGTTAGCTCTTGGTCAGCTCTCTGGCGCCAGGGTCCGTTGCTCTTACAAGAGAATATCCTGTCTGTTCGTTTTGTCTGGGCTAGTCCAATCTGAGTCTTCGTAGCAATATGCCGTCTTTGCGGCCAGTACGAGCCTGTTGTTTCCAGGTTGCCAGCTAACAGTCACCTGCTGGTCGCCTAACAGCGATGAAGCTTGTCAGAGGGAGTTATCGAAGTCGCCACATATCATAGAGACTCACTCGCGTGACTGCAGTATTTGTACGTTCCCCATTTGGTAGTGCGGCCCTTTTCCTGGAAATGTGACTTTGTCCAAATATACTGGTGATTATCAGGGTCAATTGTCGCAAGGAAATAGTCGTCATTCGGATCCTTGTGCTGGTTGTTATGTCCAATGTCGAACAAACGGTGTGTGTCGCCGACGTCGTCAATGATAATTTCCACGAGGCTGATCTCCATGAGGGCTGCCAAAGGTCTTAGATGTTCGAGGAGACCATCCGGTCTTTCGAAGAAAATTTGCCCACTGATCGCAAAAGTGCCATGCACGGCTGGATTAGACCCATGCTCCGGATAACACCAGTTTCCCCCATCCGCAATGAAGGTTGATTTTGGCACCGCACGATCCATGAGTTGCTCACAGTACAGTATGCAGTCATAGTCGGCAGCAATCTTCGGGTCGGTTTTGTCATTCTTATATCTGAACCCTTGATGCAGCATGGCAGTGGGTGCTACAATTACATCCAGTCAACATCAGAACGGGAGCGATTATTCGGAAAAGACTCACGATACGAAACTTCCAGTGGATTCTCTGGTAATCACCCATTAGCTCTATGCTCAATTAAACATGCCATTATGGGAGATGGTAGGTCGATGAACATACGCTCTGGCATAGAAGGTGCGACCACTTTGATACCCAAGGTTGAATACCCTTTTTTCTGCATAGCCGCTTTCCATGCGGCCATGAAAGCGTAGAGCTTTATTACCAGCTCTGGGTTGGCGTCTTGCCAGTCATCCCACGTGATTGGTTTGCCATCCTTGTCGGTCCCAAACGTAGATCGGTCAGGATCCATACTGTCGAAGCGTGCGTCTGATGGACGGTAGTGAGTAGGAGTTCAACGGATTAAGGTGTAGACATACCAGTAAGGTCGGCGAAAAGGCGAGCTATAGAGTAATCACCCGGCACCAAATAGTTGTCATCGATGTACTTGATCTGATCCGGTGTCATGTCAGACCTCTTCTGCTCACCGACACGAACGGCAACACAGAGGCACCACCCATCAACTGGTTGCTTTAGCAACCCGCTGACGTTTGATATGGTTCCAGTTTCGAACCTGAACGGCTGTTGTTCAACTATTTTTATCGCTAGCCAGGGAACGAAAGAATTTCCTACCGGATGTAGTAGTAAACCCTAATACCCTCCCTATTTTCTCCATCAAATGCGATTCTGCATGGCAGGAGGGATGCATGAATGGAGCCAACGTCAACATCTTCAATGTCTATGCGCTTGAGATCCGGCGTTGTCGAAGTTTTCCAAAGGTGCTCCCAGCCATCATTGACAATGTGAGCGCTCATGGCGAGTACTTGATCATAGTACTCCGACCCTACTGTTCTCGTAGTGACAGTGAGACGGGACTTGATATCGGCGTCAGACATCGTGGATTAGGCTTTAAGAGAGTTTGGGCGATGGTATAAGCTTGAAATTTGGAAAGACAGACGAATAGATCTGAAGCGGACACATTTAGATAAAATATCATGAAGCTATTCTGCTAGTAGAGATCCCCTTTCATGTCTTCTCAATCACCCAAGACACTTAATTAACATTCCAAACAGTCTTGCCAAACATCAATTGCTCTCGAAATCCAACGACGGATTTGTTCCTTCCATGGTGTGTTTCTGCACCGGCACACCGGCAATCGCGCTCAACTGTGACATCAGCTGGGAAAGCTCCTCTCGAGATCACTGGCGTGTTGGTCCGATAATACGCGTAGCACTGAGAACTTTAAGAGTGACAAGCTGAATATGTCGATCTTGCACAACTCTAAAACACTATGGCGCTTATCTTGCAGCGTGCAGGACATAGTGTGCATAAGCAGGCCTCCACTCGGGAACCCCTTTCGGCGACCTACATACTTTGCTATGGAGAAGGCAGATTTGGCTCTAGAGAAGGTCGATTCCCCTAATCGCGAAAAAACTTCTATTTGGGGAAGTGTGGAAAATCAATCTTCTTCATAGGCAGGTCGGCATGGTATTGATGTCCCCTGACTCAAAAGAGGTAAGTTCAGTTTCCTAAATACTAACCCCATCCCGCAACTAACTAGTTGGAATCAAAAAGACATTACTTATTCGTAGAAAGACCCAGCTCTCAAGACCTGGGTCCCGGAGATAGTGTAAGGCGACGTATCGCATGACGGGATGTTTGCTGTGAGAATTTCTGTTCAGAAACTCGTGAAAGCATAATAGCCACTGACACAGTGATGCATCGAAGTCTTCCGTATCTTGTTTTGGGGAATCCTTTATCGTAGTTCTAGCTTATAGGTTGTCTAAACTTGAGTGTTTTGATGTAAGTACCACCAAACCACCAAAACTAGGCGGCCCCGCCTGCTCTGTAATCGTGAACCGATTCATAATTACTTCTTGCCATGGCGCCGTCTCCTGAGTCCCGTACTGCCCTGCCATCGAATCCTCTATCCTTCAATATCAAATCCAATCCGACTACTCAGGGAGCAAACGACAAGCAGACTATCCGAGAATCCTCCTCTTCTCCATTTCGCGTGAACGCGGCAACCGGCGCCGTGACCTTGACTGTCCCGACAGTGATCCCGTTCGGACGGGACAATGGTTGTACACCAAACCCACAGCTGGTGTACAATTCACTCGCTGGCAACGGTCATTTTGGCATTGGTTGGACATTGGCTATATCAGGGATATTGCGGAAGACTAGCCAGCATGTTCCCTACTATACCGACGAGGATGTGTTTGTCCTTGCTGGCGCGGAGGACTTAGTTCTGGATATTACGACAGCTCGGAAGGCGACTACGAGAAATGGCTACATAGTTCGCTTCTATCGGCCTCGAGTACAACTAAATGCCACTATGATACGCATTGAGCGCTGGACTAACTGCACTGACGGGAATGATGAGTTCTGGCGGACCATATCCAGTACCGGAGTAATCACACTGTATGGTCGAAACGATTCTTCACGTGTGTTTGACCCTTGTTCCGGCACTCTAAGACTATTCTCATGGCTCCCGAGTGTCGTGTATGATATGAAAGGGAATAGCATGCTCTATTGCTACAAAAAAGAGGACTCTGCTAATGTAGATACTGCTCTCGCTAATGAGCAACATCGCTCGCCTAAGAGTCGTGGTGCTGAGGCGTATCTCAAAAAAATCAAGTATTGCAACCAAACTCCGTTCGAAGACTACAATACTTGGATCACGAAAAGATGGGAGCAGAATGAGGAGGACTACCTTTTTGAAGTAGTGTTTGACTACGGAGAACACTCAGAGCAATGTCCCACAGTGGATGAGACGTCGCCTTGGCCGGCCCGGGCCGATGTCATATCATCATATCGCGGCGGTTTCGAGGTTCGTGCATACAGACTTTGCCGCCGTGTGCTCATGTTTCATCACTTCTCGGCCTCTGTCACAGATGCCGCCAGTCTTGTTTCCTCTGCCGTATTGCAGTACAACGAATCACCTTCAGGGTCTGTCCTGATCTCGGTCACGCAGAACGGGCACCGGATAGTCCCTGGAACCGAAGACATCTACTCGGAATCCCAGGCCCCTCTCAAGCTAGAATATAGTTTACCTCGACTGACTGGGAGTTCTTTTGTTCCTATAACAGTCGAGACATCACATCTAGCAGCAATCCCTCAGACGGAGGATGTTCGAGCGCAGTGGATAGACTTAGATGGCGAGGGCTCACCGGGAATCCTGGCGCAGCACCCTGGGGGTGAATGCATTTACATTCGAAATGAAAGTCAAGGAGGGGAAGACCTGTCTGTTGCGTTTGGTCCCCCTAAGGTGTTGCGTGGAATGCCGAATCTTCTTGAGGATGGAGAGACGGAGAGAGGATTTTTCACTCATCTGGTAGCTGATGGAACTTTGCAGTTTGTTTATATGAACTGGAACCGTGATACGTATGGATATTACTCTCGAATCGAAAATGACTGGGGCCGATTTTTACCCTTCGCCGAAATTCCCTCTGTAGATATGGCCGGTATGCATGTAAGTTACGTTATGGTTATCGAGCCGTTTCCTTCATCCTCTGGTTCCTCTTCGCGTGAATTATCTCTTGTTTTTATTTTGTTATTTCTTGTAATTTTCGATTAAGCACTGACTTGGCGAAGTGGATAGATCTAGTAGGAAATGGGAGACAAGACGCTGTAGAATTCATGGTCGATGATCAAAATCATCTGAGATGGTATCCCTCCCTCGGCTACGAGGGTTTTGGTCCTGCACAGCTGGCAGGCGGCCCCAATGTGCCACTGCAGATATCTGATGCTTATGCGATACTACTGGCTGACATGACTGGCGATGGGCTGACTGATGTGGTCCATGTCTGCAGTTCCCATATAGCGTATTGGCCGAATTTAGGCCACGGTCGCTTTGGAGCGAGAATACGGATGGATCATTCTCCAAGACTGGATGGTGACAGCTATTTCACAGCACAGCGATTGCTCCTGGCGGACATCGATGGGACAGGAACTGCCGACCTGATATACTTAACCCCAGGCGGTGGTGCCAATGTCTACATGAACCAATCAGGTAACAGCTGGAGCGATCCGATTTTACTAGGCTCAGTGCCGGATTTGAGCGAGATGAACTCGATAAACATCGTCGACATTCTCGGCCAGGGGCTGCCCTGTCTCTGTTGGACGCTTCCAAGCTCACGTGGACATGGTCCTATTACCCTACAATACATGCAGTTAATGGGTCCCGAACGCCCTTATCAGCTTACTAAGTACAGCAACGGCGCTGGTCTGGAGACGTCTCTCGAGTATTGTCCTTCGACCAAATTCTATTTGGCTGACGAGAAAGCTGCTCGGCCATGGGCAACGAAACTCCCATTCCCTGTGCATTGTCTTTCTAAGATCACCCACATAGATCATACAGCGCAGACAAGATCTCAATCCAGTTATGCGTATCATGAAGGTTTTTACGACAGTTTCGAAAGCGAATTTCGTGGGTTTGGCAATGTTGACTGCTGGGAGTCGGAGGACCTGGCAGCAGCAACCGGTCTTTTTAAGGCCCAGTCACCCCCTAGGCACACTCGAACTTGGCATCATACAGGCTCACCTTTCTATGACACTTGGTACGATCAGATTGGTGACGGAGAAGCTGTCAAACTTGGATCATCCCAGATGCCTGCGGTTGCCCCAGCCGAGCTTCGGGAAGCCAAGAGGGCTTTGAAGGGAATGATGCTACGTAGTGAAACATGTCTTCATTCTGATGCTGGTGACATAATTCTTGAAACTAGCCAGAAAAACTATAATGTGGTAATGGAACAGGGGATTGTCACAACTGGGTACGTTCTCTCTATTGCATGTCACCCTTACAGCCGTGTCCCCCTGTGCAGGTATTAGTCTAGATACACAGGACCTCTGAAGAAGTTTCTCGCCAGATTCGAACCTATATCGTAGCTTATCCTTTCCTTCTCCAAGTGAGAGCTTTGTACCAATATGCGCCCTCTGCTCTGCGATCCTTCATATCTTACCTCCCTGACTGCACCTCCCTCATGCCATTCTGACGCCCTCCCCTCCCCTCGTAATTCAATTAGTCATCACAGCATGTATTCGGATTCTTACTAAGGCTATTATTACAGGCTACGGAATCCCTCGTCTGAACCACACCGTGGATGTTTTCGTGTCCTCGATAGAGAACTTCTCACGAAGATCTGCGAGCGGTGTGATACTGAAGATAGGGCCCGCGTTCAGCATCATGTGACACTTGCTGTAAATCAGAATGGGCAGCCGACTAAAACAGCGGTCATTTGTTACGGCCGCCAGATGATTCCGGATGGAATAGACGAGCGAACGAAAACTCTTCAGGGGCAGGTAATTATTGACTACCTGGAACACGACTATACGAATCCTCTCGACGAGCAGGATGTATTCGCTACTTCTCAACCTTCAGAGACACGGTCATACAGACTTCGAGGTGTTCAACTTCCACTCCATTCCTCACTTTTCTCATTCGAACAATTAAGCGATAAGGATGCGCTCTTTTTTCGGGAAGCCACTGACGTTGCCTTTGACCAAGACCCTGGTCCTTTTTCTTCTACTCCCAAATGCAAGATTCTCATCTCCCAGGAAAGAGCCTACTACCGATCTGGTGACATGAAAGCTCGGCTCGCTTTAGGAAATATTGAGCCATTCTCTGTACTGGAGCAGAAATACAATTTGGCTCTGACAAAAGGACTTCTGGGTGATGTTTTAGTTGATGAGAGCCAGTCATCCCTATTGGCTGGATTTTCTGCTGAAGATGGGGGATATGTTGACCTCCAAACCAATGGTAACTGGTGGATGCCGAGCTCTATAAATCGATACTGCAATCCAAACAAGCCTTGGGATGCTCTGACAGAATTGCGTACTGCTCGGTCTCATTTCTACATCCCCGAGTACACCATCGATGCACGAGGTGCTGTCACGTACCAAAGCCTAGATTCTTTCAATTTCCTAAGGACCAAGACAGTAAATGCTGTTGGAGATGAGAAACGCTTCAGCTACAGCTATCCGTTCAAAGAACCAGTCATGGTAATCGATGCAAATGACAACGTAAGCGAGTTCGCCTACGACTGTTTCGGTTCGCTAGTTGGAACAGCCCTGAAAGGGAAGACGACGGAATCCCTAGGAGACTCTTTAGATGGGTTTACTCCTATTCTCACCGAGGGCCAAATAATGGAGTTTATGGACAAGCCATTGGATGCAGCACCAGCGCTGCTAGGCCCAGCCGGATCACGACGCATATACCATCGGTCGTCAACCCCCGGCGTTCCGGTTTTCGAGGCCGAGATCCAGAGATTCAAGCATTCGAATTCACCACTCGCGCTGGGAGAACTCTCAGTGTCAATCCAATATTCGGATGGCAGAGGGAACACAATCCAGACCGCCATTCTTCATGACAACTCTCATCAACCACAATGGCGACTTGAGGGATGGCAGATCTGCAGCGGCAACCATAACCAGCCGATCCTGACATTCCACCCATGTTTGACGTCCAGTCACCAATATCGCCTCCGGACAGATACGGAGCATACGTTACCTCCAGCTGCTTTTTCAATTTATGACCCATTAGATAGGCTTGTCGCCACTCTCCGGCCTGATAAAACCTGGCAGACTTCTATCATAGAGCCGTGGAGAACGGTCCACAGAGATGCAGGTGACAATGTATTAGTTGAAGATATGGCGACGGACAGTGGTGTTGGTGTCTACGTAGCTGCGGCTCTTAATTCCCAGAGCTATATGCCAAGCTGGTATTCGGCGCACACGAGCAATGCAGCCTCCGATGCAGACAAAGCTGCGGCGAAAAAGGCGAGCTTATATAGTGGCACACCGGATATCTTACATCTTGATGCTAAAGGCTGCGAGATACTCTCTGTCACTAGTGAAAACTCAAGTGCTCGTCAAACCGCTCGTTCTGAGATCGACTCCGCCGGGAACGTCGTGGCGGTATTCGACACGCTAGACCGGACGGTAATCAAGAGCCAGTATGATCTCTGCCGACGTCGCCTCTCTCAATCCCAATTGGATGGAAGGGTCGATCTCGCGTTACCTGACGCTCTGGGATTGGACTGGCTCCAATGGGCCAAGGGAGATGAAGGCTATATTACTCGCCGGCGGACGGAATATGATGTTCTAGGTCGCCCCCAAAGAATATGGCTTCAGCAGAAGAGTTATGGTCAGAACGAAAGACTCATCATCCGCCATGAATACGGCGAAGGTCAGCCAAACGACAAGGCAAAGAACCTTCGCGGCCAATTATATAAAACATTAGATCAATCAGGGATATCGACGAACGTCGAATACGACTTCAAGGGGAATTTGACGCAACATGATACTAAGTTTGCCAAGGAGTATAAGTCCGTAATTGACTGGTCTACGGACGACCCCCTAGAAGGGAGATTGGAAACAGAAACCTACACGAGCAACGCCACTTATGACGCCAAAAACAGACCATGTCTAACGACGGCGCTTGACAGAAGCCGTACCGCCCGATCATACAATGCAAGCGGCGGGCTCATCTCTCTTCAAGCTGTGCATAAAGACATTCCCGATTGGAAGAAGTATATCGCCGCCGTTACGTATACCGCTTCAGGCCGAGAGGATACCGTAACATATGGCAATGGGGCCTGCAAGAGCTACACTTATGACCCCTTGACATTGCTGATCTCGAGATGTACAACCTGGAAACAAGGCCGAGGGGCTAAAGTCATCTTTAGAGACCTACACACAACATACGATTGCCTCGGCAAAAGAGTCTACGTGGAGGACCAAGCCCTTCAAGACGTGTATTTCCGAAACAGGTTGATTCAGCCGGTCAACGATTATACATATGATGCACGGGGCCAGCTAATCATCGCGACCGGCAGAGAGAAGTTCGATGCGGAAACAAATACCGTGCAACCTTACGGGCCGCGGTACGACTCCCAGAGCGATATACCTAGTGACGACCAGCTTTGTGCCTACACTGACAACATCACTTATGACGCAGTAGGCAACATCACAAGCATGCAGCATGTGACCGGCGATGCCAAGGTCTCGGGCTGGACGCGGAATTACGACTACGGGGATGGAAATCGCCTACTGAGCACCAAAGTCGGGCGTCTAGGGGACACTTACACCTACAACTCAAGAGGATGCACGACATCTATGCCCGGCATCATCAATATGACATGGGACTTCGCGGATCAACTCCGCTGTACCACAACACAGAGAGTACGCGAAGCCGGCGACGGCTCGCCTGAGACTACTTGGTATATATACAATGCTGCCGGCACACGAGTACGCAAGGTTACGGAGCACGGTCAGCGGCCCGAGCCCAGACTCCGGGAGACTCTGTACCTGCGTTCACTGGTTGGCTTCGAGGTTTATCGAGAGTTTTCGGGGCAAGAGAACTCTCTGAAATCACAGAAGATGACCCTGGAGATAGCCGTATCAGTTCCCTCGTCCGACTCCAAGCCTATTGCTCTTATTGAGCTCATAGAGAGCAGCCTGTCTTCATCTTTGTTCTCGTCTTCATCTTCGCCAAAGCAGGTATTGCTGGATCGCTATCTTCTTGATCAGGGTTTGGAGGTTGACAACGAAGGAAATCTGTTATCTCTAGAGGAGTATTCGGCTTATGGAGCAACCACCTTCCGCGCGGCGAGTAAGAATATCCAGGCCCCTTCCTGCTACCGATATTCTGGGTATGTCAGAGATACCGAAGAAACAGGGTTCTACTTCTGCGAAACGCGCTACTACGCAGCATGGCTGGGACGCTGGATCTCACCCGATCGAATCCTGGCCGGACTGAACTTGTACCGTTATGTTAGCAACGATCCAGTGAATTCCGTCGATCCCCACGGTACAATGGACGGGCCAAGTGGCGGTGACAATGATGGGTTCATACCGGCGAGGTCGCGAGCACCACGAAGAGCGCAAGCACAGGCGAGTCCGGATCTAACACCTAATTTGCGGTTAACGCGTACCTTACTGCCGTCACCCAATCAAAATAGTCGCGTACAGGCGTGGCGGTCTACCGTCAATTTTCAGAGACCACTAACCCACGGGGAATTACTTCTAGCGGTGAGTAAGGCATACACGCAGATGGCGAGGGACCGTGAGCGGTTAGGACAGGAAGAAAGGAGGCAGCCAAGCATCATGACAGCCTTCGCGCCAACCGCGATGCCCGGTACCGTGTTTTTCTCCTCGTCCGCCAAGGCCGTAGACCGCCGCGCCGAGGCCCGCTCTTATTATGAAACTCAAAGCCATCCGCGGCTGCAGACAATGCTCCAGGAAACGGCCGCCCGAGCCAGGGCAGATGTAGCGGCAACGGGGAGAGAGCGCGAGCATCAGATGAAAGAAAGGGGTGGTGGGCACCGGACGGCGGCTTGTGGTGAGCTAGGCACCATCGACCTGGCGCTGCAGACGGACCCGAGCATTAACCTGGCCGGGACTATCGTCGCCTACGGGCTAAGAGGACGAAACGTGCTTGGAGAAGCGAATGCTAACCTCCAGGAGCCGTCTGTCGTGGCCCCTTGTGCGGGCGGAAACGAACCGCCAAAATTTGGCTGCAAGCAGCTTCTGCAGACAGCCGGTATCACGGACGTCATCACGCCGACAAACACGATAAAGCTGGCCGAAAGTCTGCCAAATTTTAGGCGGTAAGCTCTATATATGTTTGGGGTTATTCAATTGAAAGAGGGGTACTTATAAAATAGAAAAAGCAGTTTAGCTGTTTAAAAGGTAGACTCGGCTTATTTAGTTTAGCTATGTTTTTATGTTTAAAAGTAGCAATGTCAGGATGGCGCCCTGTTTACCACCATGGCGATAGACGAAAAGATACGGCGATGCCTCCAATCTTGGAGACATCTAGGACATGACAATGTGGTAGTAACACTAGTGGCATGACATGCAACAAAAAATATTTATCAACTCAATTACTTATACTACATTTAGCTCCATACCTGTCAGAATACTTGCTTGCGGTAGGCATTAGACACTCCTTGTTACGCGAAGGTCTCCAAACCCTTAATAAACGCTCTCGGGCTATATACGACAAGACTTTCTTTATCTCTTGTGTTCTATGTAACAATACCTCCGGTTTTCATTTTACTTTTACTTTTATTTCAGTTAGTTTAATCGCGTTCCATTTTATTAAGACAATATCCATATAGTTACTTGTGCGATGTATGTCAAAGGTAGTACTTGGTAATCACGTTAGATAATCTAAAGGTCCAAGTTCCAAAAGCTAGTACTACAGGGTAAACCGTAATATATTATTTTTACTGCGTGTCGGTCAGTAAGCATCCCGGCCTTCTAAGCTTATCAATATACCACAAGGCCAATTGAGTTTACCCAGTCCAAGTTACTCTACACTTTAACCTGGCCTATCAAGCTTCCCACGTGGCACTATCAACCATAGAAGTGCCATCGCTCCGCATATCCCAACAATAATTGGGTGAAAAGCCCCAATACTAGTAGCTTGTACGACAGCCCCGACAATGAAGGGCCAGATAGCTCCTCCAGAGCCAGCGAAGGCCGTTCCAAACCCAATGGCGCCGACATGTAGCGCGCGAGGCATTACTTTAGTTATTGACAACACGGCAGTTGGGAAAATGGGACCTAAGCAGCTTGTGAGAATTTGTCAGCACAATGAAGAACTTGAACATACCCATGGCCACGCCAAGCAATGCCGCAGCAACTGCGCTCGCTACTAGATTCGGTACAAGCCAAAATACTAGCTCAAATGTAATGGCAAGACCGAGATATAAAATCATGGATTTGAATTCCCCCAAGCGGGCAGTAAGGAAGCTGAGGACAAGGCGACCAACTGTCATTCCGCCCCAGAACCCAGTAGCTGTAGCTCCTCCGACAAAGTTAGAAGCGCCGCGAACTTGTGTCATGAAAACTACGACCCAGCCACCAATCGAGACTGTTTGTGTACACGAATTAGCATATCCATTGAAACTAAAACGATCTAGCAAAGTCGACAGCGTTATACCTTCCGCGCCATTATAAGCAAATATAAAAATAGAAAATAGCCAGGTAAGTTTATTTTTCAAAACTTGACGAGTTCGACCACTTCCATCAATGGTGTTATGAGGATTTTCAGAAAGATACACCGCCCCTGTTTGGGTCCAGAAAAAGAAGGTCGATGTGACGGCTTCAACCACTGAAACGCCAACCTATTCCCGATAGAAGTCAGAAAACCATATATACTGAAAGGATTATACAAAAGTAAAAGAGGGAGCAGTAATACCATGACGTAATAAAATACATGCCACCCGAGACCGCCTTTCGTGACGATGGCCTCAACAATAAGAGGAGAGATTGTAGCGCCCAAGGCGTAGCATGCTTGTGAGATGCCCAACAATTGGTGCGAATTCACCATGATACCTAGCCAAGCACACCAAGCAGCGTCTACTAGGCCATTTCCCAGGCCGACAAATATGAAGATCACAACCTAGCAACTTTAGTTACTCAGTCTTCTAGTAATGGTGAGAAGCGAAGCTTCTAGTGAGATTAGAAACAGTCTATGCAAGAAGAACGTACAAGTACAGGATATGGAGGGTGAAAAGAGATTATAAGATAAGAGAAGACGTGGCATAGTGGTGCAACAAACGCGACACCTCGCTGGCCGAAGCGTACATGAACTAAATTGTTCACTATCGACGCAATAGTATAGCCTACAAAGGGAGAAAGGAATACCAGTGAGACGACAGTATGGTTTAATCTGTAGTATGTCTCAAGCTATAAAGTATGAGCTGCATCTTGTATCATTGTGTGAGCAATCTTACAAAGGGAATTAAAGCCTATCGTAAACTGTCAGTTGGCATCTTCGCCTTACACATTTCAATATGATAATTGGCTTACCCCGTATGATCCATCATTTAAACCTAGTATCAGGAACGACCAAAACGTTGCCAAAGTCCGATACTTGTTGATAGGTGGCGAGCTCCAGCTGTGGGGAGTATTTACAGGGTCGGGATTGTCGCGGTTGTTGTTGCCCCCGTCTGGGAGTTTCTCGGTGTTTGTTTCGAGCTGTATTGAGTCGTTCTCGTAAGAGGTGGAGCCAATCTCGTTACTATCAAGGTGCGACGAGTCTAGCCCGCAACTATTGCTATGCTTTGACATCTTGACAACAGACTGCAGGATGGATCTGAAAGAGTCACGAGAAACCATTTTTGATCAAATACCACGGGCTATATGTATTATTACACACATTAGTTGGTCACTAAGTACCGTAAGATTGATATGTGGCGCCTGGTGACTTACTGCCGGGCCAATGGGATAAGGGTTTGCAATATAGACTCAATATGTGACTAACATGGCGAATTGTTGACTAAGATTGCGATCTTAGAAGTTTCTGACCTTTATGGCATCTCCGACAGTCTATTGAGGGAATCTGACGGACTAATTACGTATGTTGAATCTCCGCTACATGAAACGCGCTTGAACGGTTCGCAAACTACTTCCTATTAAATTTCAGGACTCAATAGATTTTCATATTATTTTCTCTCCTTGGCATGTTGTGTAACAATTAGCTAGTTTCCTTTGTCGATACAGGTGTGATTCAGCGGTCTCACGTTAGATCGGTTGGTATACTTGTTGCTGACATTATAGATCTCTAATACACCTTAGTATGTCACATGTATTTAAACACAGCATTATGTTAGCATGAGTTTCATCTCCTCTATCTACACCCCTTCTGTTAACCTTATTCCCGAAACGTTCCAATAGCCTATAGGCCCACGAGATCTTACAAGATGATTATCAAGTCCTACATGGCTTAAGCAACAGGCAACACCATAATATATTCTTCATATACCAGGGAGTACTACAAGATTTACGTAAACGGCAAAGAACAGATAGGAAGAGCGGTGTGATGGAACTTTCCTTGAGTATTTAAAGGAAGATGAGGCCAAAGGATGAAGGATTTGCCCATGCAGATCCTGAACTCCAAAGTATCGATTCATTCTCAAATCTTTAGTCATGGAGCCCATTACCGAGTCGTCTTTATTCTACCAGAGTGCATATCCTTCATCGGCTCCTACTGCCTTATCGGCTTCTGGGCTGTACATCACACTGGAAAATGGTCAAAAAATACTTGATTCAACAGGCGGCGCTGCTGTGTCAGCCATTGGCCATGGCAACCCGCGTGTCAATGAGGCTATCATTTCGCAACTGGGACAATTGACGTACGCACATCCTGGGTACTTCCAGAATATCCCGGCCCATCAACTTGCCGACACCTTGGTCCAATCAACTGGAGGGAAGATGTCAAAGGCGTGCCTGCTTGGATCTGGTATAATGCGACCTACCCCCAAGTCTCAACATCAATCTAACCAGGATTATAGGTTCCGAGGCTATGGAGGCCGCAATTAAGCTCGCCCGCCAGTACTGGCTACAGATTGACCCCAAATCCCCTCGAGTTAAATTTATCGCAAGACGCAGTTCGTGGCATGGATGTACACTAGGAACACTATCAATTGGAGATTTGAAGCCCAGGAAACAACCTTTCATGGAGCTACTCCATGACAATGTCAGCTTCGTGTCTCCATGCCACCCATACCGCAATCTTGGGAAAGATGAAAGTCCAGAAGACTACATCAAGAGACTTGCGCAAGAATTAGAAGACGAGTTCCAAAGGGTTGGTCCTAACACAGTATGTGCCTTCGTCATAGAGACCATGGTGGGAACAGTGAGTATACTACAATTAACGACTTTTCAAATAATAGGATATCTAACAAGATATTACAGGCTCTGGGATGCGTAGCTCCCTTACCTGGGTATCTGAAAGCAGTGAAGGAAGTTTGTGATCGTCACAAGGCTCTCTTGATATTCGACGAGGTTATGTGTGGCCTGGGCCGAACAGGTACAATGCATGCGTGGGAGCAAGAAGGCATTGTGCCAGACATTCAGGCGGTTGGCAAAGGCCTAGCTGCCGGATATGGCACCATATCTGCATTGCTGATTCACCAACGTGTAGTTGACGGTCTAAAGGCAGGTAATGGTGCGTTCGAACACGGGCAGACTTATCAGTGCCACCCCCTGAACGTAGTTGCTGCCTTGGAAGTGCAACGCATTATCAAAGAAGATTGTTTGGTAAATAATGTCCGTCAAATGGGTGCGCTCTTAGGGCATCTCCTTAAGAAGCATCTCGATGACCACCCTAATGTGGGGGATATCAGAGGCCGTGGCTTGTTCTGGTGTGTCGAATTCGTGGCGAACAAGGACACCAAGGAACCTTTGGACCCGAAGTTGAATATTGCCAGACGGATGCGGATGAGAGGACTCCAAGATGGGTATGACATCTGCCTTTTCTCTTCAACCGGGTGCGCCGATGGATGGAAAGGTGACCACTTTTTGTTGGCACCGCCTTATACTGTCGGACCAAAGGATGTGGAGGAGATTGTTTCCCGTGCTACGCGAGTTGTCCGAAGCGTCTTCGACGAAGAGAAACATCTCTAAAGTCACAAAATCTCATTCAGAATCAACTCTCCAGTGTCGTATCGAACCTAGTTAGTTTGGAGCTGCCAAAGGCTAGGATGACACCTACAGGTGTACCTAGGTAGTTTACTAGCGTATAATTAGTCTGAGTCTCACACAATATATGCAGCGGCTCATGCGCTTGTCAAAAATTCGAAGGACTAGGTCGAATATATTGGTCACACTGGTTTATAAAATTTAGATCTTGCAGACCTAATTGTATCGGACCCGGTCATCTCCTATCTCGCTGTCTAGATTCTTTTTTTTTCTTTTTTTTAAAAAAAAAAAGAAAAAAGAAAAAAAGGCTTCAAGGCATTTATCATTTTAATAGTCTTATGAGTATGACACTGCTTGTTAAACTGTAAATAAGTAGCTGGAAGAAAAATAGATGCAATACCTGTATTGATCAAATCGCGAATTTATAACAATTCAAGCAGCTCTAGATAAACCTACACCTGCAGGTAGGTATTAGCATTTCATATTATCAACGACAATTAGATTTCTATGTACAATATAGATCTGTACAATATAATATAGGTTGAATAGTGACTATTAGTCAATGTTGACCTATTTTTAGTTTCAAAATCCTTGTTAGGACTCTCATTGAGCAACCAATCCAGAACGCAAAGGCACAATTATGACGGTATACTGACTCTCTGACTCCATCTGTGGCGTTTGCGTCACCCGACTACGTTCAAGGAATCGCAAGATATGTCAATTAATGGAAACCCCGCGATGATATAAAATTCTTCCGGAGAATCAAATTGCTGACTTGAATCATGCCTTGGAAGTATTCTTATACACTTTGCTGAAACCAGGGTGGGATAAGTTACATGTCTCACGATAGTACAGAGTATGGAAAATAATATGTAGTCAGCCGCTGCGCCTTGTGTATTAGTCGAGCTTTCGCCTCTTCCGTCAGCTGCCACCCGGTGGGCGGCCAATCAACATATATTCTTCAATCCGCTCGGACCGATGGGAACCTCTTTAGGTATCGTGGGCTCAACCAGCCTTCAGCTGCATCATGCTCTGAATACGAGTATTTTTCGTCAGAGGGATTGCCTGGAGTAAGGACCTGCCAATGGGCCGACATAAAATCATCCCAGTGGCGTAAGTTGTTACTTGGCTGCTGTATGCGTTTGTATATAAGAGCAATGGCATCCTTAGGGACCTCGATTCTACGCCCTCGAAAACTTCACATTAGCATCTGCAGAAGTTCTCTTTGCCGTCTTCATCCGGCATTCCACGGTGGAATACTGTAGCATGAGGCCCAATTATCTCTTACATTGTATCTGGGCATTAGTCCCGTTTACTTTGGCTGAATATGCCAGCGGCAACAAGACATCTCAATCTTTCCTTCTTGAATATGACTTCATCATAGTCGGTGGTGCGTTCTTCTTCCCGTCGATTGTACGAAACTTCAAATCTAAAATTCAAGTGCAGGTGGAACGACGGGCCTTGTATTAGCAGACCGACTGAGCGAATCCGGGACCCAAAAGGTCCTCGTTCTGGAGGCCGGTTCGAAGCCTGATGTTGTAGGTTTGTATGAGGCTCCAGGTGCGGTTGAGTTTCTTGGTGGTAAGCCTAATTCCACCGATGCCTAAGTGGCTAGGAACCAAGTTACTGAAGCTAGATTAAGGTACCGTACTTGATTGGAACTTCTATACTGAACCACAAAGTTATCTGAATGGGCGTAAACTTGCATACCATCGTAAGTATTGACATGTCACGATTGCGAATGTTTGCTCGAGGACTCGTACAATTGCTAACATCTGTAGGTGGTCGTGGCCTTGGTGGAAGTAGCGCTATAAATGGCCTGTTTTATGGACGCGGCTCAGCAAGCGTCTATGACCACTGGGTCAAACTTGGGAACCCGGGTTGGGGTTGGGAAGACGTGTACCCGTCATTTATTAAAGTAAGTTTTAGTCTAAGAAGTGGTTACTTAGCATTCGCTTACTGAGTTGTAGGGCACCCGCTTCAATCCCCCTAATAAGGACGTTGGGTACGATCAGAGATATCAGACCTGGGATCAAACAGCGTACTCCGATGGTCCTTTAGAGATTGGATATCAGGGATTTGTCCCCCCTTCCAGCATTGGGTTCATAGAAGCCTGCGAATCTGTAAATGTTCCCATTGTGAAGGAGCTGAATTCGGGAAATGGAACTGGTGTCAAGCAAGGAACAGGCTGCTTACAACCAGATTACCGACGCAGCTCAGCATACGACAGTTACTATAAAAAAAGCGTAAAAAGAAAAAACCTCGACATACTAACCTATTCACCTGTTCAACAAATCATTTTCAACAACTCAAGCGGCACGCCCGTTGCGGACGGCGTTGTCTTCATCCACCAACCCACAGGTCTTTATCACGAAATTAAAGCCAAGAAAGAAGTTATCGTCACTTTAGGGACATTTCAATCCCCACAACTATTGATGGTTTCTGTAAGTAAAGCCGCCGTAATTTTTTTAAGTTCGGACTGCACTAACAGGGCTATAGGGCATCGGGCCTTCGGAGACACTATCAAATCAAGGGATCGATCCGGTATATGTTAACGAGAACGTCGGAAGACAGTAAGCACAATAATTAAGAACGAGCTCTACAATCTTACTAACATCCAAAAGCATGAATGACCATAATGTGTTTAGCATAATGGCCACAGTAGTACCTGAGGCTTCGACCAACCAATGGATTTTCAATCTTACCAATCTCGAGGCTTCCCAGGCCGAATTCTATAAGAATGGAACTGGACGGTTCACGGCACCGTCTGGAATAACAAACGCTTTCCAAATGATTACAGAGGAGCAGCTTGAGTCGATGGGTGCCGGTGCTGTTGTTGAAGCAGGTCTCACAAACCGGTCAACGGTTGAGTTTCTCTTCGAATCAATCTTCTACCCAGAGGGTCCCACGCCGGAATATACTTGGTCACTAAACCAATCCTATATTTCAATTACTGCGTCAAGTATGGTCGCCCTATCACAGGGGAACGTGACCATACAGTCAACATTCATGTCGGACTCGCCAATCATCAACCCAAATGTGAGTCCATTTCCTAAATACGAGAATCAATCTTTCACGCCTAATTCTTTAATATCACAGTATTACTCTCACCCTACCGATCGTGTGATAGCGATAAATGCTTTCCGGGACCTACGTAAGATCCTTGCTCATCCTTCACTCTCGAATTTCACAGTTGGACCCATGAACGGAGAAGTATCTCCAGGGGCCTCTATTTCCTCTTCAGACGACGATGCCATCTACGAGTACGTGAAAGCAACAACTATTCCGAACTGGCACGCAAGTGGCACGAACCGCATGCTTCCCTTGGCAGACGGCGGTGTTGTGAGTCCAAGACTTAATGTATATGGTGTCGACAGACTGCGGGTCGTTGATAGCAGTATCATGCCCACAGTACCGGATGTCAATATTCAAGGGCCCGTTTTCATGATTGGGGAGCACGGGGCGCGTATCATTCGTGAAGACTGGAATTTTTGATGACTCACGATCAGAAAATTGGCGAACTCGTAATGAGGGAACTGATTGAAACCCGGGAGGTGGGGCAAGTGTTGGGCCAAGATTGAATATGTGGGCAATATAGTTCGCTCGAGAAGCCTGCTAGGTGGTATGTTTATAGTTATATACTAGTCAAAACTGAATCAGCCTCAAGATAGGCGAAAAGTCATGTCAAGATGTCGCCACAACTCCCAGTTATACAGCTTCGCTAAGCGATGCAAGCCAAAATGGTTGCCCCGATTTTCTGTGTCGTATAGGTCCTATGGTTGATTTACATTCGTTGTGAAATGTTTTTACGGAAGTTGCCGAAACATCTAAATGATCGCTAAAATTGTTAATACAGAAATGCTAGCTCAGGTATTAACAAAGTTCCACCCTATCCAGGAGCAGCAAAATGTTATTGCTGACGTGGAAGGAAATAACAGCCATAAACCTATTAGTAGTCGACATGAACGCGGAATATCTTAGACTAATTACAGAGCTTCACACAATTAATCGATATGTGCGTTCAGGAATGACCGTCTCTTTTCTATAATCCAGGTCTACTAGCGGTTTATAATTCAAGTAGAAGTGCTTGATTGATAGAAGAGTATTTTGGAGGCATGATATAAGTGGTTAACTGGACACACGTAGTAAACCCAAAGTTTCGGATTATCCGCGGTGATCGACAACGTGTGCCCGCGCATCACGGCAAACGCCACTTCGGAGTTCGCTTCACCTTCGCGCTCAACAGCAAGAGCTTTGCAATCCGGTTTGAATGTTGCGCCGTTCGACGGGACAACCATCTTTTGCGACACCATAAGCCTCAAAATAATAGGCCTATGTTTAGGATAATGATCATCCGCTTCACCCTCCGCCTCACCCTCCGTTCATCCTCCGTTCACCCCCAAGAGTGGTTTAATCAGCCTGTGATCACCGCATTGTCTATTTTGTTCGTGCTTATCTTAATAAATCCGATCACAGCGTAATCGCTATAGCTCCTACAGGCATCTTTCGGTATAAGGCAAGGGTACGAGAGTCCGTCGTCGAAAGGACTACCAGCAAGCTGAAGACCATCTCGCAACTCCGGGTTCTTGTGCTGATCGGAAAGTCGCATGGAAGCTAAGTCGGCTAAAGTGTGAGGCTGGTTAGCTACCATTCTACCGTGGGATGAGAGGATTGGAGCGAAACGCGATGATTGTAGCAGCGAAAAGCTTTAGTGATATACTTGTTAGTAGGGTGTGATTGGAGAATGTACTTTAATGCAACGTTGGTGTTTTTTGGGGGGGTTTGCGGCTCCGCGGTCACAGTTGAAATCTAAGTAGGTCTATCACATCATCGACGTTTCAATACCTAATTTAGACTAGTTCATTAACTGACGAGAGCTTCATATTAGGCCGACCGAAGACTCGCTTGATAAGCTTCGTGAACCCGTCACGCCACTCGATTATTATTAATCGGGATCCGCCATCGCTACAATCAATAGCCAGAAGAAGTTATAGTCAACCTGCGGTCTACATATACTGAGTCGCAGGACGCATTCAGGAAGGCAGTCTTCGTTTCTGTATCATGACTACTCGTCAACAACTCCATCATATCTAACTTCATCATATTCAACTCCATCATGCCCAGCACACAGAAAGCACTCATCGTGTCAGAAGTCGGCAAGCCAGTTACTCTGGCAAGCGACTGGCCGATTCCCGAGCCCGGCCCAAACCAAGTGCAAGTGGAGGTGACCGTCGCTGGTCTCAACCCTCACGACCAGAAGGCTCGTGATGGAGGTCTCTTTGTCGCAGACAACCTCCCAGCAATCCTCGCCAACGACGTCGTGGGCAAAGTCACAAAACTAGGCCAGGGCGTCACCGATGTCGCAATCGGCGACCGGATCGTGTACCAGGCGGGCTTCACGCTACGTTCCCCGGGTTCGCCGAGTTCGACACAAAGTGGCCTTCAAGAGTACGCGACCGCAGACGTCGCGTGGCTAGCTAAGGTCCCGGACTCGGTTACGGACGACGAGGCAGCCACCCTGCCCACCAACATCCTTGCGCCTCTGGTGGGTTTGTTCGACACCCTCCAGATCCCGGCGCCGTGGTCGCCGGCCGCAAAAGAGTTCGACTCGGCTGCCGCGGCGATCTTGATCGTTGGAGGCGGATCCAACTGCGGTCGATTTGCCGTCCAACTGGCCAAGCTCGCGAGAATCGGGCGCATCGTGGTCGTGGGAGGCAATGAGGCCGAACTGAAGTCTTACGGGGCCACCCATGTTATCGACCGCCACGCTGGCCAAGATGCCATTCTTGCTCGTATTCGTGATGTAGTAGGAGATGACTTGGTTTACGCTTTCGATGCGATTAACCCTCCAGAGGGTGTGGTACTCGGGCTCAATGCCCTTTCCAGCCACAAGAAAGGCGCACTGGCCCGTTTGATCCCCACTGGTGATGTGGATGAGTCGAAGGTTTTGGGGAAGAAGGCAGGGTACGATTTGCGTGGTGTATTTGGCATCCCTCAAGCGAGCCCCGAGCTCGCAGCCGGCTTCTGGTCTCGGGTTCCGAAGTATCTTGAAGCTGGTCAGATTAAGCCGCTAGCTTACACGGTGAAGAAGGGGCTCTCGGCCAGCAACGTTAACGAGGTATTGGACGCTTACAAAGACGGAAAGGCGGTCATCAAGACGCACATTCACTTGTGAGCTGATCGTTTAAGAAGCATTGATTATCGCAACCTCGGCAACCATATGTTTTATGCTTTTCAACCGGTCGTTCGATCGAGACTGGAGACATACATAATTATGGTTACATTTATTTCTCAGTATAGCTTACAATTCATTGTCATCTTGAAACAGAAAAGCATTGTGCCTATTTGGGAAGGAAATAATCGTTGCTCGTTGGTCTGTTTCTCTGAAATAGCTGGAAACATGTAAATTTACAAAGATATACCTGCTTCGCTTTGTTACAGTCGCACTGTTACCTGTGTATATTTCTCGCGGAAGTGTGGAGCAGCGATACTCTCGTTTCAAATCAGATTTTCCCACAACTTTCTAGAGTTGTATAGTTTATTTGTTTAAGCTTGAAACCAGGTCTCGAGGATTTGAAAATATTTTATGTAAAGCTACTCTAATCATCAACATCTACCTACAAAATGCACATATGCCTCACAACTCGACAGAAGCTCAATGATTACTACGTCGCAATTATTTCCTCCTCTACCAGCACTACCAGCATCACTATCTCCCCAACCCCGTTAATATGTATATAAGTTAAGCCTGTTACCTGTGTCTCTCTGTCCACCTGTATGTAAAGCCCACAACATGTTGAACTGGACAACGACTTAGTAGCAATATGTCTCTGTCTCATCGAACACCACCCACCCGTGGACTCAGAGGACAATGCATGTATTCCCCGTTCTAACGCCTTCCATCATATATAAAATCCTCGGAGAACCGTCATCTACCCTTGACTCACTATGCTAGACGGCTATGAAAGGGTGGGTTCGTTTTCAGCTTGGTCAACGAATCGCGCCATCTCACTGCCCAAGCAAATCGCGCGCCATCACGGTTTTCTCCTCATCACTCAATGTCTCCGTCCCAGCCTTATCCGCCTTAGCGGCGTCGAATCGCCACAGCCCGCCGGTGCGATCCGCGTCTCCATTCGAGGCGAGTCCGACGTTCGCGGCCAGGGTCCTGAGAGCGTCGTCGTCGGCTTGAGCAGTGAAGTACCGCCTCTCCCACTGCTTGCCCTCGGCTTGCTCCTTTTTGCGTGTCGCGCGCTGCGCCATCTCGATCTTGGTCTTCTCGCGCCCGACCTGATCCATGTCGCCTTTCGCGATGCCGTCGGCCACGCTAGCCCACGCGCGGCGCGACTCGAGGGGGTGCTGCTGCTCCGTGGGTGCAATAATGAGCTCGCTCATGTGCGTCGTTTCTGGGTCCCAGGTATCAACCAGCGTCTTTGCGGAATTGTGCTTCGCGGGCCCGCTGTGGATCTCGAAGGCCTTGGTCCATTGCCCGGAGCAGTTATAAAGCACATCCTTCTCGTTTCCTGTTCGATAAAGCGTTGCGGTAAACGAGTTCTTCTTCCCGCTTACCCATCCCTTGCCTAGATAACTTATCTTGGCTGTGAAGCCCGTCGAGGAGGTAATGTACGACACGCCGTCGAGTTCTGAGAAGGGGGTGCCGAATATGAGACCTTCGATGTGCAGTGAGGGTAGCGTGAAAAGATAGGTGTCGGTCTCGCCTGGTTTGTTGGGCACTGGGACGGAAAGCAGGGCATGGCCGATCTGCTTGATGTTGATGGTTTTGGAGAAGCTCGCTTTCTGCGCGTTATATCCTTGTAGGTGGACACCAGAGGCCTGATTTTTGATGCTGTAGGCCGTAGCAGGCGGGTGGTGACTATTGAACAATGTGTCAACATGATACATGTTCTCGGTCTAGCAAGCTGGTTTTCGGCACTTACTTAACTTGCTCGCTGATCAAGTCGGTTGTGCCAGCGTCGTCCTCCCATTTGCCCAGGAACAGCTCACCCAGGAAGGGATTGAGGGGCTTCTTCTCATTTCCGTATTGCTCGCTTCGACTTGCGTATTGTTGCTTGAGGGTAGTCAGGAACCATTTGAGCACCAGCAAAGCTCTCTTAGCGGGGTCTTCCTCCTTGGCCGGGGCAGCGAAGACGCCAGGGTGTTCGCACCAGTACGAACTAAACTCGGTGAGGCTCGTCGCGGAAAGTATGAAGGGTGGTGCGGTCAGAGACGAAAGATCGCCATTGAAGGAGGCAATGGACTAGATGGTGCATAGTAGATTAGCCATGCAAGAGTCGAATTACTGCGGTACGCCACGAGACGAAGATGGGCTCGACAATGCAGCTGCAATGCGACAACCGGGGTTCTTTCTCATTCACACTCACCTTGAGGAACGAAGACCAACTAGATCCGCTCGCTAGAGGGTTCGGTGACGGGGTCGGGTCCGACATAATTGTGGCGTCAATTCTATATGGAGTAGTACAGAGTGAAAGGCCGGTCTGGAGAGGTAGCACTGCAAGCCGAGGCAAGGATCCGCGACAATGTGGATGATGTCAATAGGTAGCGTTTAAGACCGGTATCAATCGCTATCGCGAGAATAATACCGATAGGGCAATGATGATAGCTCGTCAAGAGGGGCAGAAAGGCAGATCGCCTCAAGCTAATAACAGCTTAGTTTGAGCAATGTGCCGGTAGGCCGATCCAACAGGCTCGGGTTGGTTGCCGAGATATCCAGAAGAAGAGACGGGAGAAATATCGGTGAAGCTGGGTTGCAGATATAATTCTGTGGCGTATCTTGTACTCCCTCCCGTATGTTCGGCAGACACGGCAAGGTTGTAGAGAAGTCGAATAGGTCAAGTAGATAGGTAAGGGGTAGTACTAGTCTAGGTTGCTTGGTATTTAATTTCGTTTATTCTGTCTCCGGTTACTTGTTCAAATGTCCAAATAATAATCGAATGAGACTGGCGAGAGGTTTGGATGTGTGCATAAAAGAGATTAGGTAGTGAGTTAGGTACATGTAAGCAGGAGGGGCGAACGGGGTTGACGTCAAAAGACGATACCTACCCCTCCATGCCAGGTCCCAGAGGCTAGAGGCCACAGCCAATCCCAGGCGTAATAGCAAGCCCCACACGTCATCGACAACCCAAAAACCCCATCCCCTAAGCCACCCCATTCATCCCATTCCATTTCACAACCCGCTCTTCGAGTGCTGCAGGCGTTGCAGATGCATATTCGTAGGCTCCAATACCAGCGTATTCGATGCCTGTCATGCTACCTATGTCAATATACCGATATCAACTGCATCACTGTTGTGCAGGTGATTGTAGCTTGTGCTTGTACTACACTGCAGTTGACATAATAAGAGATGATAGATGAGGGTATTCGGTTTCAATCATATATGATATGCTAGGCAGATCCTGGGCTGTACCCTGATAGGCTGACTTGTCGGATGGGTGACTCGATATCACTCGACGAGACTTCAAGACGATCTTATGGGATCGTGACTACGTAACTGGATTTCCGAGCGCCCCTGCGTCGATCGGGATGACGATGTCGCCTAGGCCGATGGTACGCCAGGTGACACTAATGTAAGTATGACAGGGGCATTAGGTGATATTGTGTTGCAGGTTGGGGGCAAAAATGGTAAACGGATGGATGCAAGAAATATGCGTACGGGAAACATCTAAGATAATTTTTACATTTGCAGCTGTCACTTTTGTCACAGGGTAGCCAAACGCGAGTTAGTTCGTTGTATACAGCATTAGACACCACATGCTAGCATCACGAATGCTCTATTGCGAATAGTCATTTCGCCTTTGTGCTCCATTAGGATTACACACTGTCCTCGAGTGTCGCAGTCTAGGTATTACCATTACAGGACCAAAGACAACCCCCCGGGTATCATTCCAATTCGTCAAGACCTATCCTTCCCGGATTCCAGTCCAGGGGTTTGGATCCTCGTCAGCAGGTGTTGCCCTGCCTATTTTAGTTACTGGGTTCCAGCTGCTTACCTTATTATGCACCGACACCAAAACATACCCATACAACTATCTATATACATGTATTCTAAAAAACAAAATCAAGTGGGAGACGAGGTGTCGTTATGTGAATGAGTGACTTTCTAGTATGGCGCGTGACACCTCTCGGTGACTCTCTTGCCCAGCTTGCCGTTGACGCCCGAGAAAAGTCCATCCGCCAGGTCACCCAAGATAGCCCATGGGGCGGTATGGCATTGTTTGGTGTTTGGATCATAGAGCCATGCCAAGCATTTTGTCGAGTGCCGGTCGCAGATGTCGAGACAATCCTCTACCTTAACCACGTTCTCGACTGTCGTGCTCATCTCATCGAGCCGCCCAACATAGTTCATGTTTGGTCGGATCGGTACGTCGATGAACGTTTGGTAGTCCGGCACCCCGTATATCTTGGCCAGTGAGCTCCATAACACCGGACCGGGCTGGTCTTTGAAGATTTCACCGACCTGTTCCATCGCTTCTGTTTCGCCCAGGCCATGGAAACCCATCAAGGGCAGGCACATCCGGTCCAACCACATTCGCGTGATCCAAGGGTGTTCTCCGTTGAAGAGACGACGGTACGTCTCGTCTAAGTATATGGCAATTTTCATCAACGTCGTCGACAACAGTTTGTCGCCCCATATCGCGAATGGGGATTCCAGGTTGGCTTGGGCTACAATTTCAGGGTGCCATTCGAACAGGTTGCGCAGCGTGGCGCCAGACATGACGACAGACGAGCCACCGTGAGGGAAACGGCCCTTGTAGTCTCCCACAGGGTTTCCTATGTAATGAGGCTGACCAAAGTTGAGATGGCCCAGTAGCAGGCTAAGAGTGCTCTTAATGACGTAGGTATCGTCGTCTATCATCAGATACCACTTCTTTTTCGGCATAGTGTTCCATGCATACTCAAGTGCTGGTAGAAACTGGGAACGTGTTGTTAGTTATGCGATTTAATACTTTCTAAAGATAGAGCGGGGTGAGCCGTACCTTCATAGCGTCAAGCTCCCATCCGATGGCCCTACCTAGGCCTTCCGACAGAGCCCATTCTTCAGCCTCGATAGCATCGCGGAGGTTCTTGTACTTATAAATGCGCTCCAAGTGCTCTCTGCCTTTGAGCGCACCTCTTTCCAGGTTCCAACCAAGAATGTCGATGATCTCCAAACCTTTGCCTACTGTCTTGCCATTTGTCAAGTTGTAATTTTGCTGCTCCGGTAGGACGGGGAAGTCCTGCACCACGAGGGTGTCGGGGAAAAAAGATTCATTGCTCAAAGCCCGCAAGGAAAGAGGCATGCGGTGCTTGGTTCCATATCCCGTCTTGATTATGACACCGATATCGTTATCGGGATCGATGGGATAGTGCTGTTTCCTGTACAGCCAGCCATCGCTGGGGCGTTGACGCTGATAGTAATCTTGGACCACGGTATGTTGGAACCGGAAGAAAGACCGTAAACTGCTATCGTACGGTGATGTGATATAAATGACAAAGAAAGATATGACGAGGCCGAGCGCGATCTTCTGCCAGCGTGATAATCGTGCGCTGAGAGAGCGAAGCTCGTGTCGCCCGACCAACCCCATCGTCAACCACAATTACCTTGGGGCAGTGGCGTGTGAGGCTAAACCGGGATCGGTATCGGAAACGGACGACGATGGGTGCAGAGTAAAGAAGGCTATGGTCGCCAGTCGGTGTGCGGCGCGGCGTAAACGAGAGTGGGCAAAAGTGCACTGATAAGACGGTACCGGCACCATAAGCGATCGACGATCAGAAACGATTGTAAGGTGTGCAAGTAAAACAAAAAACCGCTCAGACTCTAGACAGGACGAAACCACGCTGCATTGAACGACAGTAGGTTCGCATCGGATTACTTGACGCCGCAGAATACGCAGAATACGCAGAATATGAGCATTGCTTCGGAGCAGAATGACGAATGGACGGTTCAGTGGGAAAAGGAGAAGAGACTTGTTCGGGCTGCTGCTGCTGCTTGCTGGTGGACGTTACGCAATCCTCATTGAAAAAGGAGATGCAGAGCGTGCATTTGAACAAGGATCGGGCGTTGGGTCTTTGATGCAGATGGCCAATCGATTTGTCGCACATCGAGTCTAGACCTGGACCGGCGGCCTGGTTTAACTGTTAGTACTATGTAGTTAGTGCTGGCTACCGCACGCTACAGCACGGTGCAGCACTGTACTATTACCTAGGTAAGTATATACGTAGCAGATACGTAGTACCCACAGTACAATTGTATAAGCCCGGCACCGGGCTTGTTTGTGGGCTTGGCTTGCTTGGCTTGCTTGGCACTTCAACTTGGCAGATTTCCCGCGACGGCTGGGTCTGGGTTTGTAGCTGGTTTTCTGGCCCGTTGTGTCGCAGCAGGCCATGTCTACAGCAGGATTAGATCCCTCGCTAGCTCGGCACTATAGTGAGTACAGGCAATGATTGACAAACCAAGACAATCCACAAACAAGCCACATTGCAGGGGGGCGAAGAACCGCGCTATTGCCAAATGCCGGGATGTAAGGAATGAGCAGGGAGTAAGCAGGGAAACAGGTGGAAAGGTGATGACTCGGTAAATCGCAGTGTACGGAGATACAGTGTGATGTGCATGAGAATTTCGAAGGACTAAATAACAAATGGGTTTACGTAGATATGCTGTGCATGAATCGATTGATCGCGATGAAAATTCGGTAGGGAGAGAGATTCAAGGTTCCCTCGACGTGCAATCAATGTTTTCATGCTGGGTACTTAATTAAGTACCTAAGTACGGTATTTATGTGCGACGTGCATAGCCGCGTTGGCGCTTAAAAAGTACCTAGCTGGTTAGGTAATAGGCGTGCAGCAATGTATTTGTAGCGCCGTTAGGGCTCACTCCAACCGGCTCGTTGCAAAATTTAAGACGAATTGCCTGGGACTATATGGTATATGGCAAGAAGGTATGGAGTGATTGACATTTAAGTCTACTTAATTTACCCTGAATTACATGGTAAGTTTTTACTGGGTATAGTAGGAACTGCCTAGAGTGCAATGATCAACAGTCCGGCGGATCTTGACAGCTGACTGGCTGCATGTAGCTACCACTATGATCAATGCACACTCCAATCTCAAAACATCAAAGTGGCTTAAACTCCTCAAAACTAGCCAAATTCCACGTTTCGTGAGTTGCTTTTCCAGGAATGCCATACAAACAATTTATCGGAAAGTTACTACTTGTACCGGAGTCCTCTGTGTTGTGTTACTGACCCGACTGGGGTCGGTGGGTATATGAAAGAGGAGAGTTCGAAAGAATTCAGCTCGATCACGAGTGTTGCATGTCTGAGAGTAACCCACCAACTGGGGGAACCAGTGCATGCCACCCACTGCTAAACCTGGATTACAGCATATTACAGTGGGTTGACCATACACTAATTGAAGCGTTATGTTGCTGGGAATAGCTCTCAGGGGGTTCGCATTTACGAGGTATACCGTTGGCCTCTTTGGGGATAATAGTGATAACACCTGGTCTATTTCTGGGCTTGATAACAATTGAGCAAAGAGGTAAGTCCCTCCAAGGCATGAGGTTAAACTACACTACCCGCTCCGCGACACACGAGTAAAAACTGGGCGTCTCAAGGGTATCGAGGTTAAATGTACTCCTTCTAGGTCAACTGAAGTAAAACTAAACCCCTCTAGGCGGCGAGGCAAAATCCAACCTACTCCCGGGCATTGAGTATATCCAGAATAACTGCCTCGTCCTCGGTACAAGCCACGACGTTAAAAGGGCCCCCCAAAGGGTTGCACGGGGTTATGGACCCCCTCAAGGGTATATCGAGGTTAACTGTACTCCTTCCAAACTGACTGAAGTAAAACGGGCTCCTCTAGGCGGCGAGGTAAAATCCAACCTATTCCTGGGCATTGAATATAAACAACTGCCTCGTCCTTGGTACGAGTCATGACGCGAAAAGGGCCCCCCAAAGGGTTGCGTGGGGTTAGGGACCCCCTCTAGCTTCTCGAGGTTAAATTGAAGCATCCTCCTGAGCGATGAGGATAAACTGCTCCCTCCAAGGAACTATGTGAGGCTAAACGACCCCTCTGAAATGGCGGAGGTTAAACTACCTGTCTCCTTTGTTATTTCTTACATCTTTCCTTCGTCTTTCGTTTGTCTTCCCTCTGTCTTCGCTTTGTTAAGTGCTTTATTTTCCTATTCTGTGCCCCCGTCTTGCCCAAACACACCTTGTATATTACATTAACTTATTATTACTTATTTTCCTACCCCCCCTCCTCACACCTCTTCCCACACCCCGACCCCCGCCATTAAAATGTATGCCCTAAGTTTGTGTAAAATGTAGACTGTAGACTGTAGACTGTAGACTGTAGGCTGTAGGCTGTAGGCTGTAGGCTGTTCTCGTGACATGGTGTTAACGTAGGTATAGGAGGGAGTGACAGGGCTATAGGGATTGAGGTGTTAGTTGATTGTCGGAGGAGATACTTGTGTGGTGGATGGCAAAGGGGTCATAATGTAAATAGCTTAACTGGAGGGAGGAACTTCGTGAGTCCTCGGGTGTGTGGCGGGCCTCCAAACTATGTATACTGTTTTACCTACATGTTAGCTTGTAGCAGAAACGAACATTGAAAGGATAAAGGGGGACATCTGGGAAAGCAAGGGATTGACTGGGCGGAAAATCAGGAACTCTGTAAAAATAGATGGTTAGGAAGCTGAAGATCGATCACAGCACATCTTGACCAGCTGTTTATAAAATCGTATATAATGAGGGGGGCTACTAGAATCCCAGGTATGGTGGTGGATCCCTGATGCCGCAACAATTCTGGTACAAGAGATTATAAAGATAGGTCCCTGACAATAGAATCTTGATCGATGTCTCAACTAATAGACTTGTAATAACTAGGTAGTTGTGATATATAGAGAGGAAAAGAAATGGGAGAGAGAGGAGGCTTGTGATAATTTAGGTAGTTGGGGTAAAGGCAACAATTCCTAGCAGACTGGAGGGGCATTTCTTAGCGTACTCCTCTGGCACATTTACAAGCCTCTAGCAAATGTATATACGTATGTAGTAGTTTTAAATACATAGGATAATCCGATCGTGTTTCATGTGTTCGATTAATCATTTTGGTGTGTCCTTATAAGGGATAAGGTGTTATCACATAATGGTGCAGCACAGAAGTGAGGTAGTTGTGCATTATCATCATGATAGTATTTTCATTAAAGCGTGCACTCCACAAATAAATATCCTACAGTAACTCCACCTACATCAATTATTGATCATTAAATTCTTTATGTTAAATCTTTAGGTTATTATTAATAAATAATGACCGCAAAGTGAATAGGGAATATTTTATAGTTAAGGTGATAGTTAGGGCTTGATAAAGTGAACAATCAATCCTTGAACCTTTGGGCTGGCCAAGGGGCGGCACCGCGTAAATCGACATGAATCTGAATATGCAGTTCCTTTGGTTTAGGAGCAGTTGCTGTTGGGTTCTTTTAAATTGCAATCATTCCGCTGTTAATTATATTTTCTCTTGAAAATAGGTTGCTCATTTACTGAATGGATCATGGTAAGTAGTTTTGTTCAAGCACATATATTATGAGAGATAAGCTACCAAGCGAGACCTAGTCGTGCGCTGTTGTCGCCCTTCATGGAATGTGGAAATGCGAGGTGGCGAGGAAAATTTCTTGTTACAATCAACTAGGAGAAATTATCAAGTCGTCGAGTTCTATTCGGAAGCTTTCATCTGATTGCCAATTGTTCGACTTTGCGAGAAGGCACCTGGATTGATAGCATCAAGATCTGTGGATTTGGTTGGGTCATAGGGTGGCGCTCCCGTTGGATCGCCGAATACGAGACCAGACTTGTATCGGGACTCATCTGCGAGCCTTTCAAAGCTTCGAAAGATTGCCGTCATCTCTTCCAAAAGCGCGTGATTTCCTAGTTCCGGGGGAGTAACCTGCTGGTGAATGCCAGGCCAGCGACCTCTAGTATCTAAGGTATGCTTTGCCGATAGCAATTCCTCAATGCTGTTCTTGTCTTAAATATAGAACGCAAGATGAAGATCTGTAATGCTTTCAAAATTAGTATAACCTTTGCAGTATGCTAGTGAAGTAGCCCTTTTGTAACTCCTAATGCTTCTGTTCTCTTTAAAATACTGCGAGGTGTAATGCTGTGATTCAATCCAAACTCTAATATGAAACGTCAATTACATGGTGTATAAAGAGCTTCAAAGTTGATAAATGGCCGCCTAAACAGGCATAATGCGCTGGAGTAAGCCCGAGAGTTGACTTCACAATCGGCTCCAAAGTTTGAAGATGATGGGCAACCGTCTCATTGTCTCCTCGTATTGCAGCATAATGTATCTGATCCAAGTCGTCGACGTATAGGTCGTTGAACAGGGCTAATTGAATTGAAGTGTTCGGGTTCGAATGGCCAGCCGCCAATTTTGAAAAATCACCAAGGACGAGGGTGTTGGCTAGCTGGATTCTGTTTATCGGATATAACTCAGGAGGATTATCGGAAAGGTCGTCCTCCAGTTCTTGGTCTGAAAGGCTATAAGCCTTAACACTATCCTCAGCCCTCTGTCCAGTAGCGGTACAAACACGACAATACCACAGCTTTGATTTACTAAGGCCTTCAGCTGCTGCTACTCTAAGCTAATGCAATAGTTGAATAGTGTTATGCGGCTCTCTAAAACCTATTGCATAAAATTCTGAGACAGTCATAGCAGCATTGGTACGGGTTTTCCGTGGTGTCATGGAGGATGTGGCTAATGCCTTCATTTCCCGAGCAAATTGCTGCTGTACTTTGAATGGAATTTGTCTCTGAAGAATAGTGCTGGATTGTCCAAATCGCTGTGACTAAAATCAGGACTGGGCTAGAACAAGTTGGAGAATATTGGGAAGCTTACTTCGTATAGTGTGCCAGGGAGAATCCAACATAACGGTTCGTTGATTCCACCCAACTCGCCGCCCCCAGCAATGCCCTCCTAGACGATGCTCCTAAATAAATTAGTATATATTGATATCATCAACACAGTACCTGTTACTCACTCCTGGCCTGCTAAACGATTGCCTTTGAGCAATGTTTGAGCTAAACTTCCCATGGATCCCCTTTCTGAGGGTTCATCCCGCAAACATCCCTCAAAGAAGTCCAGGAGTTTGTCATGAAGGGACGTCACTAGATCAAGTCTTCCAAGAAATTCTTTTGCCAATTGAACGAGTCCATCGGTAGGAAGCCCGTTAAGAAAAGTTTCGGCCAACTCGACATCAAATCTGGATGGATAATCTAGCCACTCTTTATCAAAGAAGTTCTGGTCGTCGTTTAGCGTCTCCCAGACCATCAGTCCAAACGAAAATATGTCCGTCCATATGCCTGAGTCGATATTGAAGTGAATATCTGTCATTGGTATGCCCTCCCTTATTTCGTGAGCATTCAACAATGGCGTTCCGTATGGGATATTGACTCGAATTGTGAGTCATCTTCAAATGCTACAATAGATTGTGCGAAATCAGATAGCTTTGCAATTAATAGACCATCCTCCTGAAACATCAAGACATTGCTCGTCTAGACATCTCCATGGCAAACCTTGATTTCATGCAAAGCTTGAAGCCCGAGACTTATCTGCTGCACCAAAACAATTCGAGCATCAATATCGATGGGTCGGGTTCCATTCCTGAGTAATTCACAGAATGTGCCTGATTCGGAGTATTCGAGAACAACCGATAAAGGGGGGGAACCAGACAACTCATCGAGACAAACCCACACAAGGTCGATAATATTTTGATTCGCTCGTAGATTTCTACGGGCGAGAATGCATAGTTCTAGAACTAGCTGGTTGAAATGCCTCTCAAAAGCGACAGGATCACCGGTTTCTAAAGTGGTTGACAAAGCGCAAGACGTCTTAATAGCGACTACTTTCCCGCTAGGTGATTCTCCACGCTCCACAATAGAATAGCCTCCTGATCCCAATATTCGGCGTTCGGCTTTGTATAGATGGAGATGAGTCGGCGAGTAAGTTTTGACGTCGGTTGAATGACGAGGAAATTTAAAGCAGTCGATGGCGTAGGTCAATCACGACGAGGGTGAACAAGGGAGTGGGAGGTGTTACCAATGTCGAAGTTCCAAAAAGAAAGAGACATGATGAGGTAGAATACAGAAATGAGTTTGTTTCCGGCAATTCGGTATTCATAAAATGATCTGATGCTGAAAATAGGATGCGCTCATCGTCATTTGAGGCCCAATTGGGGGCAGGCAGCAGCTTTGAGTAAGACGCCGATTATTGGTTATCGTCCAATGCAATAAGATAGCGATGTATGTACTAACATGTCATACTACCTGATTGGTATAGTGACCTCGTACAAGAAACGGTCCGTACCTAATGTAAACGGTCCAGAGCAAGGAACTCGCTAAATACATGTAATCGTCGATAATTTTTAATGTTGAAGGCCAGCGATGCTGATGCTGAGAAAGCAATTTCGTCTTTTACGTACTGCTATATCGACTCCCTAATAGACATAATATATTGATACAATGAGCTCCCTCATTTGGAATACTATATATGAAGCAACTTAGTCAGTGGATCGCGATCCATCGAACAAATAGGCACACAAGCTCTCTGGACAGAATTTGGGGCAAAGTTATTCATAGAAACTGGTCAATGACGTAACACTTTTCGATCTAATATAATGGTAAAGGCTGCGTCATGATGAAGTTATCAGTGCTGCAAATAGGGCCTGACTACCTACCTAGGTAAACAACAATCGAAGTAGACACAAGCGAGAACTCCATCCGCGGACTACGCCAACTCATGGCAAAACGGAGCGCGAGCTGTTCGATGACTAACCTAAACTCTATGCCGGGGAATACAAAAAACCTAGAGAAAAAGAACAAAAGAAATAACAACTCTAATTACCCGCACCCGCACACACACATATATATTTATGCTTACCACTCACTTTTGTTGGCCATAACTCCGGCTGCAGGCGGTTGGGGAAATAAAGTTGGAGCGCGTCGGGGGCCACCAAGCCCCTACGACGAGTCACTGTATGAAATGGAACCGACTATATATAGTAGACCGTCTATGTCTAGATATGTACAACAGTTGCATCTAGCTGATTCATATACAATCGATTAGTTGTATTGACGAAATCCCGTATCAGCGCTGCTAATTCGATCGCAAGACCTTGTCAATTAGCATAGAGGTTATATGAGCGATTGGTTAGACAGTATATTCCATGCCTCCAAACTGCCGGTTGTCCAACGCAGATCCGGTTGAATTGGACGGCACCGTGGTTGGCATCTCCCATAGGTTAAGATATGACATGGCTATATTAAGCTACGCTCAGTTTTGATTGTTAGACATCGGCAGTGAGTGAGGAGAAGGCACGATAAGGGAACAATCTTCTTCTCTTGTCTTTTGGTGGTGCTCTTAATTTTCCATGAGTGTTTAGCAGCCCCTCATGGAGGCAAGCCATTGGTAAAGAGTTTGCCTTCATCTACTCTGTCTAGCAAACCCCTATGATAAGTCCTTTTCTCTCGCTGAGCTCCTAGGTATATTAGTTTCCCGACCGCGTTATTCTGTAGCCCTTCACTACTGTTACAAGACGACACTTCTTGTCGCATTGGTTCCATTAGTCTCTGAATTTGAACAATTGATCGTGGTAGCACTACGCAAGATGTTTTGGTCCGGTCTTCTCGCCTTCCCGGCCCTTGCGGCAGCAGTCCCGCAGGGTTATGGTGGTGGTGGCTCTGCTATGCTGCGTTTCGGCTGCAGTCAGTACGTACCTCAAAAGCCAATAATCTATTAGAACTGTGCAAGTAATGGGGATCCTCTCTTGACTATTCACTTGGACCTCGGTTGGGATTTATAGCTTTTATGCTCGAGCGCAGCTTTTACTAATTGTTCGCCGGACAGGGTTGTCATCGAGCGGCTCGATCCGTAGGTCCTTCTGAAGAAGCATCTCATGATAAGGAACCGAATGTCTGATCCTTACTAGCCTAGTAAATCCGGGCGTGAACCCATCTCCACATGTCCATCAGGTGGTAGGAGGCGTAAGTTCTTAATGAATTACGCCCGCTTCCGCTATATGCTTAACTGGTGACCCAGAACGCGTTTGGCGCATCTATGCCGGAAGACGATATTTCGACACATTCCACATGCACCACTTGCTCTTTCAACCAAGATTTCTCTAATTACTGGACGGCAAATCTGTATTTTAAGGCTCGTAATGGCACTTATAAGCGCGTGCCTCAGATTCCCAACCAGGCTGTCAGCGGCAACAATGGTGGGATTACTGTCTATTATACCTCCCCTGGCGCGAAGCAAACGACTGCCTTTAAGCCAGTAAGTGTCTCCAGCCTGTAACTGCGTGGCATTCATGACGCCAGAACTAGCTCATTTCGAACTAACCCTTTTTCAGGGGTTCCGAATGCTTACAGGCGAGTCTACGAGACGCAACTCAACTGGCCTAGGAAAGAATATGCAAAGCTGTTTCCGTTGCTACACTGGTCCCAACTTTCAAGGAAACGTCTATTCGCCTTGCTTTGACCCTAAGCTAGATACCGAGCATTTCCCTACAGGACCGTGTCTTGGCGGCATCCGTACCAACATTATTTTCCCATTGTAAGTTCGCTTGTTGTTCTCGTTGACAGTGGGATAAAATTGACTGATTCATGACACAGATGCTGGGACGGGAAGAACCTGGACAGTCCGAACCACATGGATCATGTCGCGCATCCCACCGGCGGTCCTACCTCATTCGCCGCTGTGACGGGCACATGCCCGTCAACTCACCCGGTGAAGATCCCGCAAGTTCATTTGGAGGTATGCTTCTCTTCCCGTTGAGCTATTATATATGATGGCTCATTCTGGATCGGCAGATAATGTGGGACACAACTGCATTTAACAATAAGGCGGAATGGCCCGAAGATGGCAGCCAGCCATTCGTCCTGAGTACCGGTGACAGGTACTGTATCACCCATTCTCTCTGGGTTAATAACAAGGGCTAATCGGCAATTACTATAATAGCACCGGCTTCGGACAGCATGCTGATTATGTATTGTAAGAAATGCTTCGATCCATTTTCTTGTTGTTTTGGTAACTTTCAGAGCACAAGGTTGCTATTTTGGGTCAAGAAGTGTCTAGAAGCCCCTGAAACCTCACATAAAACGCTCCAAATGGCGACAACTGACTCTAAGAGTTGTAGTGGTTGGAAGGACAATACTCTTCAGCAAGCCATGGACAACGCCTGCTTTGGTGCCACATGCAGGTCACTCACGACGCAGCCTGATTCCGTCAGTGGGGCGTGCGCGGTTAAGAATACTGTGGCCGAGACTACGGAAGGATGTAAGTGCTATCCGACACGAGTTATTACACAAGATGCTAATATTTTCTACAGGGCTCAAGGAGCTTCCTGGAGGTGGCATGGGGGCTTAAAGGTAGTAAGTAAGGATAATGTGGGAAACTCAGAAGGGAGGGAATCTATGTTTGCAAAGAAAATGATGTAGGAACGAATAATCATTTGTCTCGTATGCGTCTTCAAACGTACTTACACTGTAGCCTTTTTATGTTAATAAGGGTGCATTATTTAAGCATTGGTTAGGCCAACCATACGGCAACCATCAGACAGCTGATTCGCAGACAGTGTTTGCTCTGGGTGCGTTTTCTCAATTATCGCCGGCTCACCACATGGATGAGTCGTTCTAGAACTTTTCCCCATTGCAAGCATCAACTAAAGCCAACCTTCCTCACATCCATTCCTATAACATTCGCCTCCATGGGAGTACTCCTATTCACAATGACTATCCCTGATGAGGTGGTCGATATTGTTAAACAACGTAATTTTGGTAAACCTGTTTTATTCATTGGACCATTGTTTCTTATCGTTTCCGTTAAACAGCGGCCTAAGCACGAAAGGTTCTTTGTGTAGTCTTCTAATTTATGTATAAACTGTGCGTTTTTCTACATACAACTTGGAAAAATTGCCATCCTAGAAGGTCATATATATAAGATTTTTCTATCATGTTGAGTAACTCCTTGACTTCGGAACAAATACCAAAGTCAGTATCTCAAACATCCACCCAAGCCCAAGTCCTGGGTTCATCCAACTTGGATCAGTACCAACCTAAAATTAGTATGAACACATTACAGAATAAGTAAAGGCCATCACTATGTGTATTGTATGCCTATTGACCGTCTATGTTTGCCCGATTGCCGACCCCTTGAATTTTAATAATCCTACGATGATTCCGCTTTTGCGTCGGCAATAATCATCTCGCTGGCCTTCTGACTCATAGTGTAGATAGCTGTAGCGATATAGAAGCCAGGAATTCTAGGGAAAACCGAAGCATCAACGACACGTAAACCGTCGACACCACGGACCTTCAGATTCGAGTCCAGCACGGCCATCTTGTCACCATCGGCACCCATGGGGCACGTGCATGAGGCGTGGTGTCCCCACGTCTCGTCGCGCAACCACTGCTTGATGTCGGCCTCACTGGTGTAATTCTTACCCGGCCAGCTCTCCTCGAAGCTGCCAAAGGTGGGGATGTAGTCGGCGAATGCCCTGCGACCCCATTGAAAGCCCTCGTACAAGGCTTGAAGATCCTCGTCGCCGCCCTGCGCAAAGTTGTTGAAGGTGATATTCGGCATATCACGTGGGTCCGCCGACACCAGCTTCACGGTGCCTGCCTGGTTGCGGGTGTGTGCCTTGAGCAAAAGCCATGACCAGTGACGCTTGTCGCCTAGTGTGTAGACGGAGTAGCCTGGGAAGTAACCGGGAAAAGCTCCCGGGGCACCGAGAATGATCACGTCCGAGTCTTCATCCGAAACAGACGATTTGAGCACGTAGGCCACAGCGCCGCCGTTGGTTGCGTACACGCCTCTGGAGATCTCGTCGTTACCGGCCTGCCACTTCTGAAGACAGGGATCGGGGCCGGGGGTAAATCCGAAGGTGCAGTCTTTGGTCAGGTCGAAGTCTTTACCGGTCACACCAATTACTGCGTTCTCGTATCTATCTTGCATATTTGTGCCCTGTCCTTGCAGTCAGCATCTTGTGGAGTTTATTGGAAATGACATTTGGAGCAGCAAACTTACAACACCGGGAAGATCCACGACCACGGGAATGTTAAACGACTTAAGCTCAGAGGCAGGACCGACACCGCTGAGCTTAAGAAGCTGTGGGGTGTTGTATGCGCCGCCGGACACGACAACTTCGCGCGAGGCCTGGACAGATCCTGTACCGGTGACCGTGGCAGTTGCGGAGCGTGCATCAGCGCGATATAGACTCTTTCCCTCCATGTATTCGACACCGGTGGCTCGGGGGACGTTGCCTGATTCGTCGAAAATGATTTTTGTTACCTGTAAACTGTTAGTTCCATATTAGGTGTTGGGTTTTCTGAGCGGCATTGGGCTAACCAAGGTGTTGAGCTTAATATCGAGATGATACATGCGGGTTCCATCGGAATTGACAGCATTAGCAACATCAAGGATGTGATCCCTTGGAGAGGCCCGAACACCGTCTTTCATAGCAATGGGAACTTGATATAACCCGGGCTTGCCAAGTTGGCCTGGGGCGTTGATGTCGAGAGTGAGGATGTGAGCTAAGCTTGTTACGGTGGAAATGAGGCCTGCTAGAAGGCCCTTTCCAGCTGCTGTAGCCCCCGATAGTACTAGATTAAGGAACTTTCCGTCTTCTAGGACAAGGCCTAGATATGTGACTGAAGTCGTAAGCCAGCCGCCGTAGCCATGACCGACAATGCTGGTCGGGAGGTACTTATTGTCCTCTATCTTCTCGAAGTACTGCCGCATGTTCTTCGCTGCCCAAGAGTTGTCGCCAGTCAACTTGGCAATGTTATCCCAATCTTGGTCGAACGGGTACATGGTGATCATGGCATTGTGTCGTGAGCAACCACCGAGTGTACCAGCGCGGGGATAAAGGATACCAAGTGGTTCGGCGCCCGCTGGCGGGTAAAGCCCTCTGTACTGAGTGCCATCGGGTAATTTGTAGATCATCTTGGAATCTTTTCTTTGTTGGCCGATATTGTCAAAGTGATTAACCCAGAAACTCCACGCTGTGTCTTCGAATTCCGAAGCCAGGAAGTGTAAAGCGGGAACGACTTCCTTCGTAGCTGTTCACACAAATTGTCAATGAAGGTAACGATGCACAAGGGGATTGATTCACTTTACCATCTCCAGAGTCACCACCAGCATCAATTAGCAGAACCTTAAAGCCAGCGATAGCGAGGTTAGCAGCGACTGGGCCGCCGCCTGGTCCTGACCCAACAACAACATAGTCATAGTCATACTCCGAGCTATCATTACTGGCACGCTTCACCTCCCGAATGAAAGGACTATGCTTCTGCCCATGGTGAGAGCTGTGATGAAGTTAAATACGTTGCGACCAAATTCGTGGGGGGCGACCTACAGCGATAAGGCCGCTTGGACCAATAAAGCCAACGAAGCCAAGCCAGTGAACCTCATTTTGTTGTTTTGGTATCAAGCTGAGCTATGCAAGCCACATGCAAAACAGACAGCATTGGTATCCAGTAATTATGAGTGTAGGTATAACGAGAAAGTCCCAGCAGGAAACATACCAAAAGTTCAACAACTTTGGTTCGGACCCCTAGTGAGTAGGGGGCAAATCTGCAGCTTGGGACTAACTCTATGCAATGCATAGGCCAAATCCCGATTTGTAGAATCGCCGAAAACAGAGTAGCCTATATTAGTGTGATTGCTTGATTCGAGAGAAACCCGTGGCAGGACCCGTGGTAATACTAGACATGCAGGGGTACATGTCAAGATGTGGAGTTGACAAGGTTTTCTTGCTAGAAAAGCCTCAAGGATGGGGGAACACATGGTAAGCCACCGGCTCTGGTTTTAGAGAGATGCCTTGGAAATGCTAAATAGTACTACTATTACAATTACTGTATGCTCAAGTCTAGAACCCTGCAAAGTCGCACGTGTTAACCTGCTTCTTTAGTTGTCTCAGAAATGTTGTTACTAACAATTTGTTAGTCTGACGCAACGAGGCTAGGAGAGTCTGGAACCGGCATAGTTGCACGTGTTGTCCCCCCGAGATAGACTACTCAGTACTCTAATGGAACATCGTCTAGAATCTCTTGGTGCTGGTGCTAGAGTAGTGCAGCCGGTTCAAACACGAGTCCATATATGACGCATTTGCATACTCAATAGAAACTAATACTTATAATACTAACTACACTATCACTAGTACCAGAGGTGACAGGCTGCTGGTATAATACTATTGTAGTTGCTGTTTAAGCTGGGTTTTACTTAGGAGGACGAGAATTGCGGCGTAAATAGGCCGTCTGGAGGCTAGTTGCGCAATGCCTGTCTATAGCAACTCTGAGAAACTTTTTAATACCTTTGACTTCAAGAAGAGGATTCTTGCCAAGTTTACACGCTAACTAATGGCCCACCTCACGGAAGAAATCTCATCTCGATCAATTGTGCGAAGACCAAGCTCAAAGGTCAAGCATTGCATCATCCGCGCTGAAGCCTCGCGGGCCCGCAATATACAGCTATACACAAATTATACTCCTATACCTACATTTGGGTAGTTACCAAAAACGTGGTTCCGGAGGCTTGAAACGTGGTTTCTTGGAGGGGAGGTGGGCGAGAGATGATTCTGCTGAAAATAGCGCTGCTCGTCGATAAAGCAGACTACCTTATTTTCCGACAGTTGCTACGACTAGTATTACATACTAATCTAAGTGAAGCTACACGTGTAGTGTAGAACCGGAACTATTCCGGGAAGCTAGCTTACGCTACTAACAAACCGTCTTCACGCCGTCACGTAATGGCGTAATCAGTTGTGGGGGGTGTTCCATGGTCGTGTTGTTCAGGCTGTCAGCAAGCATAATCGAACTAAAACGGCCGCTTCATTTCAAGCCCAGTCAGAGAACCAGGCAAAGAGTATTGAGAGAAATTAACATTACCTCATTTTTTAATAATGTGGCTTGATTTTATACGCTATGATACTGAGCTGACTCGTTGATGTTATGCATAGCAATAATAATTATCCGAGCGTTGGTACTATACAGTCGATCCCTTTGGACAGGTTGCAGTGCATCCATGCGGGGATTGAGGCTTGCAGTACACTACTGTAAGTCCCGAATTGGTGTGAACACCGTATTGAGAATTCTATAGAGACCATTACGAGACCATTGCACGTCGGCAGATGATTAGCCTTGAAAATAAAGATATTACACTTTGGTTCTACCCCATGATTGAATAGCAAGACTGCTCCATTCGAGATTTCGTCCCAAACAAGCGACTTGGTCAATACTCTGTTTTACCTTAGCTAGCTTAGATCTACCGACGATTAGTTCCGTTATTAGTAACTGGGGAACTGATCTGCAATTTGCGTATGTACATAGTTGCTGTCACCACGCTAGCGTGCACGCCAACAACTCCTACCAACTCCTGCCAACTCCTGCCAAGTGACAAACTTCCAAAAAGACCCTGGCCAGAGCTCTAGCTAAGTATGGGGGATCATCAAATTGTGTGCAGGGGCTCCTGGTCACTGGATGTGATCTCTCCAGATGGGCTAACTGAAATATCCTCGTCCGCGGCTTCGGGACTGTGGAGAGATTGCCGGCTCAGTCTCGGTCTTCACAAAGGTCTACTTTTTATTCTCGAAGTTTTTAGACATCTCGAGATTCATTGAATATCCATCTATGTTGAGTTATCCGTCAACGTCGGTGTAGCGAGCATGCTGGGAAGAATACTTGTCGCATGGACTGTGACAGTTTTTGCTTCCGTAGCATTCGCTGGGGGCCTCTCTGCTGTCAATCTCAATGACGTCCCTCAATGCGGTGTAAGTATCCCCTAGAAGGTTTTCTGTGCCCTACGAATCATATTAACATCGAATTGCAGCTCCTCTGCATAGTCAACACAGTAACGGAGAAATCGTCGTGCTCAGTAACCGATTTCCCTTGCATCTGCGCAAACGCTGCTCTAAACAACGAGATTGAAGCATGCTTCAACACTCAATGCTCTCCGAGAGATGCGTTAAGTAGGAATCTCCGAACTATATCTCTCGGAAAATCGTCATTCTAATATGAAATCAGCGACGGCAAAATTCGCGAAGGACTTATGCGGTGCTCCAAAAAGAAATAGTACGAAGGCCCGGCCTCATTATCCTCTATCTGGCGGTTCTTAAACTCTGCTGTTTGTTTCTGGCGTTGAAGTCACGAAGAAAATCTATATACGTTGCTCGCTAACTTTTGGTTTTAAAATAGGAAAATTGATAGTATGGTTGGTACCACTGGTATCTATCGTTCTCAGCACGGTTTTCTATGTTTTACGACTGGTATCTCGATTTGTGCTCAGTCAGAGGATCGATGTTGCCGATATCGTTCTAGGTATAAGCGTCGTAGGTCATACGATGCCCGCGATGATATGTATCATGCTAATTTAGAATATTAGGCCGCTACGTTTCCGGTGCTATGGATAGCCTTCAAACTAGCTGCGTACGGCTTGGGAGAAGACATTTGGGAGATCCCCCAAAATAACATCACGCAAATTCTCTACGTATGAGGACCTAGCTTTTGCTTGAAGCGTACGATCTTTGAGAAAGACTAACACGGCAATAGTTTTATTGGTGGGCGGAGAACCTCTACATAGTCGGACTGCCACTCACGAGAATCTCGATCCTCTTTTTCTATCTCAGAATATTCCCGCAAGACCGTATTCGATGGGCGAGTTTCACGCTTATGGGACTGAACGTTGGATACCTGGTCGCCTTTTTGATAGTTACGGTCTTCCAATGCTTTCCAGTTTACGGGGCCTGGACCTCTTGGGATGGGTCGTTCAAGGGTCACTGTAACAACGTCCACCTCCAGTCGTGGGTACAAGCTGGAATCAATATTGCCCTAGGTATGTTATTCGTCAAGTTATATTTTCCCCTGTGGTTTCGAATATCATAGGAAATAGAGTTTTACTAACTCCCGGGTTCGGCAGATCTTTTGGTCGTCATTTTGCCTCTTCCGGCATTAGCAAGCTTGACTGCCTCGGGACGCAAGAAAGTTCAGCTTTTGATTATGTTCAGTCTTGGATTCTTGTGAGCGGCGTTCCACCATTCAACTTGATCATCGTACTAATGAAGACATAAAAACAGTGTTACAGTTATTAGCATAATTCGCCTAAAGACGCTAGTAGTGTTTGCGGATTCCACAAACATTAGCTATGATTACGTCGAGCCCGGCATATACTCCATCATTGAAGCCTCTGTTGCGATTACCGTCTGTTGTTTACCCGCCGTACGAGCTCTTCTGAGCACTCTAATGCCCAGTGTTTTTGCGACGACGGTAAATCGTTCCCCATTCTCGAGCGGCAATACCCCACCAAACGACTCCTCACGTCAAAAGTTTAACCGGCTTAAGACGCCCGCCAACTCCTCCGATGAACCAAGAGGCCCTATCGTAACTAAGGAAGAATGGGCGGCCCTTGGTGGCAACATCGTGAAGTCGGAGTCACATGTCGAGCTGATGCCAATACCGCTCGAGGGAGTCGAAGCCAATAGGCAAGGAGGACAGGATGCCGCCGCGACTAGGATTTTGAATTGGAGCAGGCCTCTACCGCGCGGGCGCGACAGCGACTCGAACTGAAAGCAGTATTGGCTTGACACCGCTGTTCTGTTGTTGATTATGGTATTGGGCAATTTTTAGCGATTACGGCATGGTGTCTTGGTCCTGGTGTATTAAGAAAAATATTATCTCGTCCAGGTTGGAATTTCCCGCAATGTCCCCTTCCCCTTGGGTTTCAGCAGATGGAAAATAATGGCAGCAAGACGTCGGCGAAGAAAAACCACTGCTCTACTGCAGATGATCTGAAAGCGACCGAGCTCACGCCAAACAGCAATCCTTGATGACCTGTCACAGTCACAGTGTTTGGCTTGGGTAATTCTTGAGGCTCAACAAACGGGAGGGTAAAATTGAACTAGTATTGTATTTGGTTATTGAAGCGATCGGTTTAGACTAGACTACATAGAGCACAATAGATACCCCTTATCCAGAGCATATACATAGTTAAGTTACAGTAATAACCGAAAACCTTGAACCTACAATGAGTAAAAGCCTGAAGTAGGTTAGCGCTTAGATCGATCGACTGTACAGGGTAAACAGGGTAAAGACAAGGGTGCCATTCGCAGTTTGTTTTAAGTAGTCTGTATGATGAGCTTCTCCCAACACAGTTAGGTCTGCCTGCCTACTGTCGTCAACCAAAAAGCTAGCTAGCTCAGTGGAAGAGCGCCGGGCTCATAACCCGGAGGTCGATTGATCGAAACAATCGCTAGCTAAACAATCATTTCTTTTTCAAGGTTTTTTTTTCATCTTATAACGCACATGCACAACACTTCACCTCCTATTCCTTTCATTTTCCTTCATCATAGTAGCGCCTTTTTCCCTTGCACTTTTATCTTTTTGTCTCTATGCAGCTGCTCTGTTGGGTTGGTGCCAACATCCTATTTATGTGTACAGTGCGGCACAAGTACCCAAACACGCTTAGCGTGGGTCCACCTATTCCTGCAGTTCGATCTTAACACAGACTAGTTAGTTAATCCTGCACCTCTTTTCATCTACACTATTGCGACCGTGGACAATACAAGTAAGCCATTTCATTCATTCATTCATTCATATATTCATTCTTCTTCACGGGCTGCAGACGCAGAGCTGTGTATTTACGTGCATGCAAAGGAAACATGTGCGGTATTCACGCGACTCTCACGACGTCTTCCCAGTCTGGATTAACACCCGATCTCGAGCAATCTCTAATCAACCGTGGGCCAGATCATTTTGGTCAGGTCGAACGCAGGCTTCCTTGTATCAACCCTGGTCATGAGCTTCGTCTCTACCTTACCTCAACCGTTCTAGCTCTACGAGGTGATCATGTCGCGAAGCAGCCTCTCGAGGATGGCGTAGCCAACGACCGAGTCGGCTCAGTCCTATGCTGGAATGGAGAGGCTTGGCGGATCAACGGCCAGCCCGTTTGTGGCAATGATGGCGAAGCAATTTTCTCCATGCTGCAGTCTTGCGTCTCGGTCAACGACCATCCCATTTGTGGCAATGACAGCGAAGCAGTTGTGTCGATGCTGCAGTCTTGCGTCTCCCCTGACCAGAAGGCCCGGGAGGCTCATGTATTGGATACACTGCGGAGTGTCGAAGGCCCATTCGCTTTTGTTTACTATGATTCCGCTGCTGACCGGGTGTATTACGGCCGTGATCGCCTCGGAAGGCGATCTCTCCTGATTAAGCCTTCGAGCGAGACTAACTCTATTATGCTCTCTAGCATTGCCTCGGTGCCAACATCAGGCTGGGAAGAAGTCAGCTCAGATGGAATCTGGTCAATAGACCTTAAGACATTTGACGGTATCTCGAGCGAGCTACCCTTGCAGGATCTCGCTGCCAAGCATGCCTGGTTACAATCCAGTACAGATGAGATGGTAAGTTGTAGAGACCCATGGCTGAAATCTAAAACTCAACGATTCAGGTTTCGAGTATTGGTATTTTCAACAGACAATTACCCCCACCAAAGCATGAGTTAGACTTCAACTCGCCCTCGCTTCAGGTTCTCAAACACAAGCTTATTGAATCCCTGAGACCCCGCGTTCTTGATGTACCCGAGCCACCGAACATGACATCGGACGTAGATGCACGGATCGCTATCCTTTTTTCAGGTGGCCTAGACTGTACCGTGCTTGCGAGACTCGCTCACGATCTTGTGCCTATAAGCCAAGGTCTAGACCTGATAAATGTCGCGTTTGAGAATCCACGTCAGGTAGCCTTAGAGGCTAAACAACCACACTTACGAGCTTCAGACACGTACGAAGGGTGTCCCGACAGGGTCACAGGGCGGAAAGCCTTCGCTGAACTGAAGTCCTCCTGTCCTGGACGATACTGGCGTTTCATTGCTGTATGTGGGGCTCTTTTTTCTCGCACTCATTCCGTGTACGTCATCCCCGAAACTAACTCGTCTCTTAGGTCAATGTCCCGTTTGCTGAAGCGATGGTGCATAAGAAAAAGGTACTGTCTTTGATCTATCCACATGACACTGAAATGGATCTGTCTATTGCCTTTGCCTTGTATTTCGCCGCGAGGGGCACGGGCGACTGTTATGTCGATCAGGTTGAGTGGCAGTCCTCGCCCCCTGTAATAAGTACCTCGGCGCGAGTGCTCCTCTCCGGCCTTGGTGCAGATGAGTTGTTTGGTGGTTATTCTCGGCATGAGGCGGCTTTTAAAAGGAGTGGTTATGGTGGCCTTATCGATGAATTGAAGTTGGATGTCAGTCGCATTGGACAGCGTAACCTCGGCCGAGATGATCGCATCATGGCGCACTGGGGAAGAGAAGTGCGTTTCCCATATCTCGATGAGGACTTTGTTAGGTTCGCCATTAGCAGCCCCGTGTGGGAGAAATGCGATTTCGAGAACGCGTTTCACCCTGCAGTCATCGACCCGGCCAAGCGGATTCTGAGGTTGCTGGCTGACCAGCTAAACCTCCCTACTGCTGCACGACAGAAAAAGAAAGCGGTAAGGGGGCTTCCCACGTAGACTAGGCTGGTTACTTACTCGTTCACAGATACAGTTCGGCTCGCGAACTGCCAAGATCGAAAGTACGACTGGTCGTCTTCGAGGTACAGCCCAAGTATCCACATGAGTCTTGGCTTAATGAACATTGAGTGAGTTGAATTTGGAATTTCATACGTCGCCGTACTTCTAGGGGATGATTAATACTAGTTCCTTTGGCGATGACGATAACCAGATACTTCCGAGTTGGTAGTACTACAGTTCGGGTTCCCTCCCAGCTGCGTGTTTCGACTCTTCGTCGTAACCCTCTAGGTCGTGATTCACCCGATGTACGCCGACGATGACGTCGTTAAAGGCATTTCTGAGCCACCCTACGTGACGCTGTTCACTGGTTTATTCGCATACATTGTATACATGTTTGGTGCTGACTTTTATAACTGACACATTTCATAGTTCTTATCACGACGATTGCCTACCCAGCCAAGTAAGGGAGAGCAGCGCGTCATGTTAATAAAATACTATACGAATGAATACAGTACTTCTAATAAATACCTAACGGTGAGTCCGATTTGCTGTCTTTCGCTAGACTCTTAGGAAGCTCTAAGACTTATTAGCCTTAGTAGTCCACAGTCACGGAAATGGACTGATAGCCAGAGTTAGTGGTAGAGTCTGTCATTTGAGGGGAGCCAACTAGCAATTTGAATCGAATATGATATAGTAGTGGTGGCTCTGTCGCTTTAAAGGTTATATGTCTACTGCACCTAACTTGTTAACATCATCTTTACAATATTCTAGTTTTTCTGCGACACACACATACCATAAGGACCATATGGGTGGATGCTATCTGCATCAATCAGTTGGATCCAAATGAAAAAAACACAGCAAGTTCGTCATATGGACGAAATCTATTCCAGGGCAAATAAAACTATCGTATGGTTGAGTGGCCAGACGCCGGATTTGCCTGCTACCAACGACCCTTATAATATCTTCGCTCCTCTACCTCCGAACCTCGGTCATCAAGTCAACCAGTATGACCTTGTAGGCATTCATGTCAAGGTTCGTAAATTAGCACTGGATACCCCATGGAACAAGAAGCAGTTTTATTTGGGTCTACTTCTTATTCACTGTATAAATGCAATCATGTCCAATGAATGGTGGGAGCGAGTATGGACGATACAGGAAGCTGTTCTTCCACAAAAGCATCCGCATCTCATTTTTTCAGGGATTTGAATTCACGTTTGGCGACTTCATATACGCTATAGAATCGATATGGCGTTTTCAGTCTCATATGCCACGTGAACCTCCAACCGCTGCCGAGATACGGGATGGCCTAATGTCTGGTAAGAATATTCATGAAAAAAAAGAGAAAGACGCCAAGTTCCTTATAATTACTCGCCTTTCCATTTCAGTTTTATTATTGGCGACCAAACAATTGGGCACATCTCCTCCCTTTCCTTCGACCTGGGCTTGAGAATCAGGGTTTGTCCAGCTCTATACATAGACCATTCCATTTTCTTCTTTGCCAGACGGCAAGTCCACAGACCCACGTGACAAATATTTCGCATTACAGGGCTTAGTACCTAGGAGCAAAAGAAGACGAATGTATGTCGACTATTCTAAATCTGAGAGGACAATATTTTGGCACGTAACGGCACGGTGCTATAACACATCAGAGCATCTAGAGATGACGACAACATTGAAACTACTGATTAAATCCCAACCAGGCGGATGTGATGTGCATGACCCATCTTGGACGCAAGATTTCACGTATTCCAATGCTCCCTGGCACAATAGTGCCGGTAGTGGGGAGGTGACGTTTAACGGGTATCTATACACCGAAAACAACTGGCAACTAGAAAGCTAGTTATATATATATAAATAAAGTTAAAAGTTATAAAATTAGATTTATTATTTTATAGATTATATCCAACGTTAACGTTAGCTTTTTTTTAATCTTACTTCGTAAGCAGAAAACCTCCGGCCATAAGCGCCCGTATATATAAACCGACTTTCACTCCCCCATCACCTTGTACTCTTGACATCTTACCTCTCCCTCTTTCCTATATCGCCGCGGCCACTCCTGCTCTTGCGCCTTCTCTTTCGGCATGCGCATCTGCGTTGATCCTTGCCATATACGAGCTCGTCATTTCACTCAGAGACGGCGTGTTTCATCCTCTGCCACCTCTGCTAGTCTGCCATCCCGTTCATCATCTCCGACAAGTGGTAGCTACATCGCCCAGACCTATCGCCTTCGCAGCCGGCCTCTTTTACTCCTTCTTTGGTGTGAGAAGAATGGCGTCAAAGGTGGCGTCTATGTGCTGAACGTCCTTTTGCCATTGCACTTGAACCTATGTCCCCCTACCTTGTTCTCAAGCTTCCCCCCTCTAACCCATCAGCCTGGCCACGCTTATCTCCTAGGAAGCCGGTCAATCCTGATAGGCGATTGCCCTAGCACGAAACTCGGCGGAATACGGCTTCAACCTTGCAGCTGATTTTTGTCTGCCCCTTCTCTGCCAACCCCTTTTTTTTCGTCAACACTTTTCAGCGTCAACCAATCTCTTCTCAACCACTTTTCTGTCGAACACTGTTTTCCTCCAACACTTCTTTTCTCGACTCATTTCGCTTCCCAGCCACTATTTTCTTCAAATCTTCCACCCCTCCATCCCCGTTTTTCCTTTTCAACCTCTCTGTCCATTCTCCTTTTCGCGTGAGACATCTCACGCCTTGAGAATCTTGACCAGCTCAGCAACGATGGCATCTCCTGCTTCTATGGTGCCCGTGCTGCCGCCCATGTCCTTGGTTCTCAGCCCGGCATCGATGGCGGCGCGGACCGCGTCCTCGACGATTTTAGCCTCGTGGGCGAGATTCAGAGAGTACCTGAACATCATGGCCACGGAAAGGATGGTGCCAATGGGATTCTGGAAATGATGTCAGCTCTCTACTTGCAGCGAATGGATAGGAATCGCCCGAAACGGGGTCTTGACGCACGACAATCCCTTTCCCTGATATGTCCGGCGCGCTACCTGTCATCTGCGTTAGCGATGTCTACATGAGCGCCCGAGTGGAGGATAGGAGTCTCACCATGAATCGGTTCATAGATGGAACGCACTGCAGAGCCCGGGCCCGGAATCCCGCAGAGACTCGCGCTCGGGAGGAGCCCTATGCTTCCAGCTATGGCGCTCGCCTCGTCGCTGAGAATATCCCCTGAAAACTCATTAGCTAAATCGCCTTTAAGGTGGACGAGGGGCCTCGCTCACCTGCCAAGTTTGGCGCTATTATAACGCCATTCAGCTGCGTCGGGTTCTTGACCATGATCATGGCCGCGCTGTCAATAAGCTGATGCTCGACCTTCAGATCGGGGAACTCATTTTTGTAGACCTCCTCAACCACACGACGCCAGAGTCTGCTTGTCGCCAGTACGTTCGCCTTATCCAGCGAGATGACCCGCGAGTCTCCCCTAGTCCTAGCTAGGTAGCCGCCCAGCCGCGCGATACGCTCGATTTCTGCTTTCGTGTAAACAGCAGTGTCGAACGCATTAAGCCCATCGTACTCTTTTCGCTCTCCGAAATACAAGCCTGAGGTTAACTCCCGGACTAACATCATGTCGATGCCGCGGCAGACGGACGCCTTCAGGGGTGAAGACTCGACGAGGGCGTCGGAGGCGAAGAAGCAGGGACGGAGGTTTCCATAGGCGCACATCTCACTGCGTAGCTTTAGGAGGCCCTGCTCCGGGCGGACGGCGCCGGTGCCCCATTCAGGGCCGCCGATGGCGCCGAGGAGCACGGCGTCGGCGGCTTTGGCGGCGGCGAGGGCCTCGTCTGTGAGGGGGGTGCCGGTCTGGTCGATGGAGCACTGGGGAGAAACGCCGAGGTTAGCAAGAGACTTCTCTCGTGGATGTCTTTGGGCCCGTGTGATCCGTCGTCGGGGGACTTACCCCTCCGAGCAGGTGGTCCTGCAGATTGAATTTGCCTGCAGTCGGGCTCAGCTCCTCGACCGTCTTGATAACCTGAATCCTGCGTCAGACGTGCTCAACTGCAGGTCGCAAATACCAGACTCGTACCTTGATTGCCTCAGCAATAACCTGTCAAATAACCAAAGTCAGCCTCTCTCCGTCCAGAGTCAAGGGTGGGAAAGCTCGGGGGTAGTCAATCACCTCTGGGCCGCAGTGGTCGCCCGCAAAAACAACAATGTTGTGTTCCGCCATGATTGCAATACTTGTCCAACGGATTTCGTCCAAACAAGGGTCGGTCTTGTGTGGCGAAGCACGAGAACGAGTCGAAGACGAGGTGGGAGGTGGGAGGTCCGACGGAGAAAGTCAGAAGTTTAGAGTTATGACGAAGGAGGCTTGCGTTTCTCAACCTAGCCAATAAGCAAAGATGTTCCAAAAATGAGCAATGAGGGATATGATTGGAAAAGGAATTGAAGAGGGAATTGAAGAATATGTTCGACAAAATATATGGCAGGGCGAAGTCGGGCACAGCTTGTTCGTCCGAAACGGCATGCTTTCGATGGCAACGCAACTCGCCCCCCGCCCCCGCCAAAGTTGGAGGAGAACCCCACCCACCTGCCGAGATCGGAGAGGGAGGAAGCTTCAGCCCGCTTCAATCAATCCAAGGAAGGAACGAAGGTGATGATGTACAGAGCAGGAGCACATGAAGGCAATAGGTATGGATGCATACATAATGATCTCATACATATACACATGGCCGTAACGTTCCTCGATCGGCCTGTTGGATACAGATACGGAGATACACTTGTTCATAGATGTCACCTCGGTCTCAATTTGACGATGCAGCACTCCTCACCACTTCACATTACATCCGATATTACATCCGAAGGCGAGCTTCAAGAGTCGCCCTCTTAAGCACCAGGGATCACCTCTGTGAACCACATGAATGGCTTTCGCCGGTTACCTACCAGCTGCCAGCCCTGCTCCCCCGCAGCACCGTCCTCCTAGCAGTGTCGTCTTGTCGCAGGTCCTTCCAGTACGTCGGCGCTTTTGCGGCAGTGGTGACTCGTAGCGGCCGTGGAGGCTCGTATCGGCGGTTCACAAAGCTTTTTCGGAGATCATGGACAGCTTATGGAGCGCGGTAAGTGTCTCGCTAGCGGTCTGGCATCTTACCAGCGGGCTTGAAGCGTGTCGAGAGGGCTGGCAGCGGGTGAGAAACCCAACATCGAGCGAAGATCGTAACGTGTCGCATTCGATTCTGTCAGGGCGCTAGAGGGTGTCGACATCCGTAAGCGTATTAGCGAAAAAGTTGTCGCGAGGGCGGCGGACAGCGCGCTGTAAAACGTAGGAGGAAAATAAAATAGCGCTCAGGATGGCGTCGACCTGAGTAAGAATTGCCTGCCGCTTACATAATGGTCGCAGGCCTAGCCAAGTATATATATCTCCAAAGCAGTGTTTTGTATAGAGGATAACTGCGTCGACAAGGTTCGCAGAATAGATATCCGGCGAACCCCTCGTTGCGGGGTTCTTAAACAGAATGAGCGGCGGAGGCTTCGAGAAGTGAATGCTATTACCCCGCGATAGACTGCCCTGGGAATATCTCAGTGTCCGACGTTCGCTCGCATGACATGGAAACTTACCCCTTTATTGCCCTTCCGCTCTTTGATTAAAACAAGATGAGAAGCTCCTTTCTCTGCAAAAGCTTATTCCTAGTTCTACTGCCTCAATCAAGCCCGGCCTTCAAACCCGTGGATTGCATTGCTCGGACGGCTAAGGCACATGTGAATGGCCACCCTGGCGTCCCCGATTCTGTATGCGAGTGGTTGGGGATCCCTTACGCGTCTCCTCCAACTGGCCAACGTAGGTTTGCATTACCGGCGAAGGTTGACCTCGAGGGCTTCATAAACGCGGATAACTACGTACGTCCACTCGGTCTCTCAATATTTAGCACTCATAAGGTGGTAGGGTTTCGACTGTCCGCAAACTGCCTCCAGCACGTTTGGGTACCCCAATGCCACATCGCAGTATCCGAGGATATATGCCAACTTCATCAATCAGCTCAACAACACTCAGAGCGAGGATTGCCTTACGCTGAATGTCTGGTCAAGAACAGCCAAACCCCAGCGTATATTGAGGCCGGTTATTGTGTGGATTTATGGGGGCCGCTTCTCTGCTGGTTCGAGCCATACACTGTTCTACCATGGCGGGCACCTCGCGGGGACACAGGACGTCGTCGTAGTTACGCTCAATTTCCGCATGAACATCTTCGGATTCCCGGGCTCACCTGAGGCAACACAGAACCTCGGCTTTCTCGACCAGTACGCTGCCGTTGAATGGATCTACGAGAATATCGCGGCATTTGGTGGTGACCCGGGCCGCATTACCATCATCGGGCAGTCGTCGGGTGCGGTGGCAGTCAGCAACTGGGCCTACGCTTTTAAAGACAACTCCATCGTCGCGGGAATGATATCCCACTCGGGCAGCATATTCTCGTTTCCCATTCTCGACGCCGACTCGGCTGCTAAGAACTGGAATCATGTCGCCTCAACGCTGGGCTGCGGGGCTTCCGACTCGGTGCTCTCATGCATGCGATCTGAGAATATCTCTTTCCAATCGATACTGAACGCCGCTAAGACCGTGCCATCATCGCCCGGGAACTCCCCCACGCGCTCGGTGCCTCCATTTCAAGCCACTGTAGATAACGTCACCTTTTTCTCAGTATCCGAGTACGTTTCGCGACTGAAATCCGCCACGTTTGCTCCACTACCTCATTTCCAGATACACGGGGACCACGAGTCTGGTTTCTACAGGATCTCGGCTTTAGCGCAAGGAAGGTCGCTGCCGGAAAGCGACTGGGAAGAGTTCGAGCTCGAATCATTCACATGCGCCACGGCAGCCGAAACGTACTGGCGGTCTAGATCTGGCGTGCCTACATACCGCGCGCGGTATATGGCCGACTGGGAGAATCTGAGGCTTTATGATCCCCCATCGAGCGGTGCGTACCACGGCGTCGAGGTCAACATGGTTACGGGAAATTCCGAATTGGTTAGCGGCATTGCGCCTTCGCTATATGAAACCAAGCTCGCGGGTATTATGCAAGAGGCCTGGGCGGCCTTTGCAGCTGACCCAGCACGAGGCTTGCTCAGGTTGGGTTGGCCACACTACCAAGCCGACGGAGAGTCGCTTGTTAGGTTGGGGGTTCATACTACGCCGGTGGTCGAGGTTGTGTCTTCTAGGATGTATGACAGCGCATGCGCTGCGCTAAATCTCCCCTTTTGGGACGTTTTTATCCCTTCGTAATAAGAAAAGAGCCTGTCGCATTCCGAAAGCCCGTTTGAAGAGACCTGCCATTCTGCTGCAAGAAGAAAAAGGGGGAGCTTTACGCCGTATAGAGAAATGGGCTACACGGGTTTAGAAGTTTAACCAATCGCGGTAAGCAAGACCCCTGTATCACGGTGTCAGATTTGAGTCAATTACATAAAGTCTGGTCCGAATTGTCTCTGTATTTTTTCCTGTCGAGCTCTGTCTACTGGCTCCCTCTTTTAACCCGTGGGTGGTACGGCTCATCTTACCACCATTTGTTATGATAGCATGACTCTACGGAGGTATTCGTTATATCCGACAACTATAAATTTACCAACTCCCCTGTAACCCCCTTTCAAAGGTAGTAAAAATATATGACTGTATTTTATATACTAGAAAGAAAAGCGTGGGCTAAGGCCCTGCTAGCCCTTTTATAGAGAACTCCAAAGCTGGAATGAGCAAGATAATGCAATCTTGAAGGGAAAGAGACTGTCTTGACTGTGAACGGCGCTCAGCAACTAAGCAAACTGTTCCATCTGTTGCTAGCATCAGTGATCGACAAAAAAATGTCATTAATCTCTGAGTACTTACCTAATACGGCTTAAAACTAAGAAAGAGTGGGTACAGTTCACGATGTCCACGACACTAATTAGTCCTCAAGAGGTTAGCCTGGATCTGTGATACAAATCTATACTATATGTGTAACAAAGCCTAATGGATTTACCGGTATCTCGAAGATCAGTAAAAATCCACTGTTGGTGGGCTCGGGTGGTAATTTGGGATGCACCTGTCTGAAGGATTGGCTAGTACAAAACTAACCTACAAGTACCCAAGTCATTCTTTTATTCGTCAGATATACGACTGGATTGGGTAGCACTGCGCTAGTCCCCGCTCGGAAACGCGGGGAAAATCCACAAGCGTAAGCCGAGGCAAGAATCTAGACCAGATTAGGCCGAACTAGGCAAATTCATTAGCGGAGCTTCCCCTGTATTCACATTCAGAATAGGAGACATGTTGGCGAGGTTGGTCTGCAAGAAAGCTTTGTTCAATTTAGGAAATATGGTAAAGAGCTATTAAGTAATCACTCTTGCGATGGAGAAAATTAGGATCTTATGTCTGACATGATACCAAGTCTTCGGAGAACCAATCGTAGATTTTCCAATTGAGCCCGTCCCGCTGGTATCAACTATCAGTATCATTATTTCAACAATGGCATCGACCGTTGAGCGTAAGGCAAATGGCCAAATAATTTACGGGCCAGCCAATGTCTCAGATGTGCATAATGTCTCAGATGTGCCGAATGTTGATTTGATGACACTTTTGTTCGGTGAGCGCGGAAATGACGGATATTTCACACCCATTCCGACTGACTGACTTATGAGGCTAGAGTCGGAAATCTGTCGTGTGCCAACAGATACCATCATTCAGTCCGTAATAAGTCGTTTTATACTTCTCTGCCTACTTTTTATCACATTAATTGGTCCTGTGTACCTTCAAGATCTTCTCAAGAGACATAGTATCCATGACAACTACTAACCCTGGGCTTCCGGCAGCGCCGACGCTGCAGAGCCTTCCAATAACCTCACCAAGGCGAGGCTCCTACAGTTATCAAAGAGGGTCGCAAATGTGTTTAGATATCAGTATGGGATTGGATCCAATGGGCCAGACAAAGATGTCGTCTTCAACATCTCAACAGGCCACTTTATGATCCCGGTCATGTTTTACGCAGCGATCACAGCCGGCGGCATCTTCTCATCCACTAGTCCCGCCGCCACGCCAGACGAGCTCGCCTACCAGCTGCGGCAGACCGACGCTAAAGTAATCGTGTGCACCGCGGATGTGAAAGCGACCGCGCTCGCGGCAGCCGCAAAGGTCGGGCTGGCCCCTAGAAACGTCCTCGTATATGGCGGGACGAGGGACCTGGAATTCGTCGAGGCGGCATCGGGTGCGAGAGTGCCGATCTCGAACGTAGAGCTTGACTGGCGGCGCATTACAGACCCCGTTGAACTCGAGAATAGCGTCATATGTTTATTGTTCTCGAGCGGAACGACGGGTCTGCCGAAGGCCATGCGGCTGTCGCATCGCAATAGTGTTGCAGCAAGCGTGCTCGTACTCGAAAAGACGAAGAAGTATAACAGAGAAAACAAGCCGCCAGGTTATAAGTGGTATGTTTGATTACTATTATTCTTGACCGCAGAGTCGATGTTCTTTCAACGAAATGATGAATCTAATGCTGACCACTTCGCAGTGAGTCGTGTCTGCTCTCTCACAGCTGTAAATTGAAGAGTGTCATAAGCCAAGTTTGCGATTAAAGAAGAGAGATTTGACTTACCTGAAGCCTCGCTAACTGACAGCAGATATCAGCCTGGCTCATGTTCCTGCAGCTCACATCGCCGGTGTTCAAAGTTACCTCGTGAACAACTGTTATCTCGGTGGGACATGCTACTGGATGCAGCGGTTTGACTTCCCCAAGTTTTGCGAATACGCCAAGAAGTACAAGGTCACGAACATGTTCACGGTGCCGCCTATATACCTGCTAATCGCAAAGTCGCCTTTGGTGAAAGATCATTTCGACACTTGGGATGATGCGGTGTCTGGCGCTGCTCCCATGGGACAGGATCTGCAGGTGGAAGTTGGTAAAAAACTTGGTAGAGGCACTACCCAAGTGCGACAGACTTGGGGACTGAGCGAGACGGTATGGATCCCCTATTTATGTTCCCAAAAGATGCTTCTCGATTAATTGACACGTCCTCGTGTCTTTTCTGGACATGTGCCAAGTTTGGAGCCAGAGACAAAAACAGGATGCGACTAACCACACTCTCTCGTAGACTGGAAGCATCACAATAGCACCGGTAGGATCAACACAAGTCGCGCCTCCCGGTTCGGTAGGTTCTCTCGTAGCTAGCTGCTACGCTCGCCTCGTAGACGATAACGAGAAAGACGTCGAGCCGGGGCAGGCGGGCGAGATATGGGTGAGAGGTCCTGTTGTGACCAAGGGATACTGGAAGAACGAGAAGGCGAACAGGGATTCGTTTAGGGACGGCTGGTTCTGCACTGGCGATATTGCCGTGTTCAGAGACGGGTTTTTCTTCATCGTTGACAGGAAGAAGGTACGTAGCTCACGCGCGAAACGCGTAACTGAGAGCCTGTGGTGAGAGATTTCAAGGCTGGATAGTAATGCTTACCTTTCGCCAGGAACTTATCAAATACAAGGGCAATCAAGTTGCTCCAGCGGAACTTGAGGCCGTGCTGCTTTCGCACCCCAAGATTCTCGACGCTGCTGTGATCGGTGTTCAGGGTGAAGGCACCGAGCTTCCTCGGTAAGTACTTGCGTTGCATTCTTGAATTCCACCAGACTGTTCATGCTCACAATCCGACAGTGCCTACGTTGTCGCGAACCAAAAAGAGATAAGCGGAAAGGAGATTCTCGAGTGGTTTAGCAAACAAGGGCTGGCGAGATACAAATACTTGAGGGGAGGGGTTGTCTTCCTCGACGCGATCCCGAAGAGCCCTTCCGGGAAGATTCTGAGAAAAGACCTAAGAGAAATGGCGAAAAAGGAAATTCCGGCTGCCAAGCTCTAGCCTGATGGCGTTGTTTTTTGCTGCTTATTATATGCAGGCGAGCGGATTGTACACGTACATAGTATGACGGTGTTGCCTTTGATATTGTGCGATTTCGCAAATGAGATTGTTACAAGGCATCGTAGATAAGCATACAAACAAGTGGGCTAGCCGCTGATTATGTCTACGAGGGTGTTTCAGAGTCCTTCGCGTAACAAGTATCTTTGGCCTACCTCAAGTACAGGGTCTCTGATAGTGAGATTCTTTATCCGCTCTAGTGTAAGCCATCTCTTCACTTAGGTATCCCGGCGATGAGTCCCCTTAACCAGGCTTATTAGTCTTCGGAGTTGGTGTTTCCTACGCATTCACTAGGAGGGGGCAAAGGCATTGACGAAGGAGAATGTCTCTATTCCCGGTATGTGATCTACTAAAAGTACAGAGGCCGCCGACGAGACAGAAGGCTCCTCTATCCCCGGCATTACGATGCCACTTGTGATAATACCGGGCTACATGTGACTAGCCGGAGCCAGCTCACAACAGACCCCTTCTCGTGCAATGATCATAGTCTTTGTAGACCTTCTAGGCGACTCCTCAACAAGATCCTAACACGTGGATATAGAGCCGATCGAAGACGAAGTAGCAATTCGTTGTACAGAGGGAGGGTATCTCGAATCTGAAGTCTCTGATCGAATCTACTTAAAGTAGTCTTTCTTGAGGCGACAGACGATCGACTGAGTCGATCGGCGCGAGAGATTGGCCACCTGCATCATGGCAGAATAGTCGACCTAGGCGCAGAAACGCAAGTTAGCTGAGCACAATCGGCGGCGCCCCCCTTCCTCGCCCAGGTTGGTTGTAGCAGAGTAGGCCTACCTTCGGCACTTCGACGAAGCAGGTGATGATCGTAAGGATAAGTTGAAGATCTCGGCCGGTGGGCGCGGGCATGCGAGAGCGATCGCCGGATCTCAGCTCATACTTCTTCTTGAGGCGACACCACTGTAGTACTTGGGGTCAGCTATCGCGATCTTTGGTGCAGCGGCGAGTTGTCAAGGCGGAGTAAAGCCTCGAAAGGGGCCACTTTGCTGTTTGAGTGGCCTGAGTATAGAAACACTACTAGAAAAGACTTACCGTCGATTGCGCCGAGCGGCGCTTCAGGTTTAATTTAAGCATCATTCTGTCATAGTCCACCTAAAGTAGGTTGAGTGGCTAGTAAATCAAGCAAGGCTTTCTCTTGCTTCTAGGGGCATTACTTACATCGGCGTCTGCTTCAAAACACTTGAGCATAGCCATCAAGTGCCCAGTTAACTTTGGGGCTGGAGGCTTGATGGACACTGGAAACATGAGGTTAGATAAAATGAACTTGGAAATCACTGCTAGAGATATCGCTCTTTAGAGATAGGGAATAGGGGTTGGGTATGCATGGGACGAGGGCCAAGATGGGAAAAGGAACTGTGAGCGCAGATGTGGGATTCGGCGGGTCTTGTTGGGTAAAACGAGCCATGGAAGTTTGAGAAGGGGTCCAATGTTGCAGATATAGCTTGACAAGATAGACATGTTTAGTAACTAAGGGAATTCAAGACGATAACTTACTTTTGACGATAGCAGTTGGTGTTGAAAGATGCAGAAGGCAGGGGAGGTGACTGTATGGACGTTGGTTGTTGTTGAGCGTGAAAAAGTTGACAACAGATGATGAGTTGACAAGAATGGAGTGGTGAGCAGTAGCTAAATAATGGGAGAGTCTGAACGCGTTGACATATGCGGGCCGGATTCTCGCTTTCATTCACTCTGGGCTGCGTTTTGTTGTGTTGGGCAGAAGTTACTTTAGAAGGACACGGAATAATCATATGTGTTGATAGAGCCTTCCTCGACTTAATTGCCCAAGTTGTGAACTAACTAAGGCGAGTAGGACAAACATCTCAGAGATACTGTAGCACATGAAGTCTCCCATCTTTTGGTATATCAACTATCACTAAGCTCTAGGATTATTGCATACTATAGAAGATTTTCTATCGGTGCCTTGTATGTATCATGATGTGTGCTCCCAAGAGCCAGGTATCAAGTTATGAGGTAAGACTAGATAGATTATGAATACAATGATACATTGCTATGCCACGGTTGTCCTCTGCGGTACTTAAGAGAACTTAGGAAACTCCCATTAACCGGGCCTCGTGGTGGGGTATTTATTTACAAGTCGACGAGGTGGCTTCTATCCTTGAGGACTGCGGACCCGTGGACTATTGATTCAGGAGTTGACCCGGGGACCGGAGCCGGACTCAGAGCCGTGAACCGGGCCTGTTGTTGTTGTTGTAATACGGAGCTGCGTGAGTGGGGTCGGGGCCGTCTCCGCGGTGGAAGCCCAGCACAGGAAGCAATAACATTAGCAAACCTCAAGGTACCAAGTAAGTACTAATACTTTGTTTTCGAGCCATTGATAGGGAGAATGTGTTCACATTATGGCATGTGAACCAGGGGGGTTCTTGTAACCCCGTCGTGAACCACGTACGAAGGTATGGTGGTTACTTCAAACACCCCGCGAGTTATTATTCACACAACAGTTAGCCTTTTAGCACAGAGTGTCTTTATTTTCTTAGGCTTTCCATTTAGACGCATGAATTCAATTCTCCCTTAGAAACTATCCAGCTTTGTTTCTCGAGACGCATCTCAGGCACGGAGGAGCTTTTGCACTAGCTAGCCCCAACAACTAACCACTCTTGAACCGAAAAAGATTGTACGTGCTTAACAATGGTTACATTTGCCACCACAATGCAGAGAATATCACCAGGGTTCCCTGGGTAGAGTTGACCCCCAGTCCCTCCTCAAGTGACTCACAGCGACCGCTAAGCCAGGATCGGATACTATACTCATTTGGGCGATCACCTCAGGGGGCTCTCCCCGTTACCCGTTCTAAATAGTGTAGAAATTTCAAGAAATTTCAATTCATAGCCTACTGACTATAGAAAACCTATGCCCCCAGGGGTTGCATAACGGAGAATCATGGTTCTCTCTCAGAATAGAATAAACGTACAAACTGTTAAAGACCCATCGTATATCCCAATAATACCTAGACTCCTCCATATATTTCCATCATAGTCTCATTCCAATTGTAACACTGCCACCTGAAAGTGACTCAGTCAGTTTGCTCTTCGCTGTGACTAAAACGGACGATTCGCTTGTCACGCTTGTCTCATTTTTCTGTCACTACGCCTGTCAGGGTTCCCTTCAAGGTTTCCCTATCCTCCCAAACAGCTCTCTGCAGTGATGGGTATATCATATCCGCGCCATCATGCTGAACGCCGTCAATGTCTGCCAATAACCACTTCGCGCGCTCAAATCGCTTTAAGACACCTGGAGCCAGGTTGACCATTCGGATCTCGACGATGTCGCCCAACTGACGGCGTATGTCGTCCTTTAGCATTGCAAGGGCAGTGACACCTGTCACGTCGATGAAGGGTACCATAGTGAAGTCCCAGACGACAACTGATAGCGGCATGTCTTTCATCACAATGTTGCGCTCCTTACGTAGCCGCTCGAGACGTAGTTCTCCAGCCACACTCCACGAGCGCTCAGTGTCTGCGCGATAGTTGGGGTTCTGTATCGATGGGTACACGAGTTGTATCGATTCGAGGATCTGGGTCTTGGTTCGCTGGGCGTTGGGGTAGAACACCGCGTCCTGGAAAGAGACGACAACGGTGTCTTCGGGGATAGTAATGCCGACATTCTCCGTCTCTGAGTTTGTTACTCTCGCGACGGACTGGGAAACATTAATTCGTCCTCCGTTGTTGGTTGAAACTTGAGGCTTGACAAAGGCTGAGCGGAGAAGAGTCCAGACGACAGCCCAGCCGGCGGCCGATGCGATACCGTACTCTGAGCCTACGAAGATGGTAACAAACTACGTTCGAAATATTAGTGTCAGGGGTTGAGACATAGCGGAGGGGGGCAAATAGGATTTGACGTATACTTACGAACGCAACGTTGAAGGCAATGTAATCTGCGACAGAAATTCGGTAATATTTGTAGATGAGATAAAAGGGCCCAAATAAATGAATAACGGCCATGATCTAACTCAAAGTTAGCAATTGCTCCTCTGGCTAAGCCTTTAGTGGATGAATGACGTACAATGATGGCTGCTAGGGTTGCCTTAGGAAGCCAATAGAGAGCCGGAGAGAAGAAATAAATAGTTAACAGGATGAAAGCTGCTGTTATAACACCATTGAGAGGGCTGCGGACGTTGCACTCCGAATTGACTGCAGTACGTGACATAGCTCCTCCGCAAGGCATGGCACCGAAGAAGCTGTTGATCAGGTTCATTACACCGAGGTAATTGAACTCTTGAGTCTGATCAACGGTATAGTGGTTTTTCCTACCGAAGGCTCTGGCCACAGCCTGATGTTCCAGTGAAGCCGCGACAAATGGCGCTATAGCCCGCGCAGCAACCTTGGTAATTAGGCCACTGTCGTGAGCTTTCGGATGAGTGATACCATTTGTATCGACCTTGCTGATAGCCCAAAGCAGCTCATCTCTGTCTTTGTTGACCAAATATGAGATGAGAGTGAAGACGACAAGGACAATGATAGCTCGACTGCTCGAAATGTATTGGATCATGAAGTGTTTCTTGCCCCATTTCTTTCCCACCTTCTCGAGCAGGTAGAGAATGACAATAGCGCCGAAACCGATGCCAGAGGTTGGACCGTCCCATTTTGGGAGACGTCTTAGTACATCCCCAATAATATCAAAGACTGTGGAAGGGGTATCGTCAAGCCCTACGAGTGATCCTACTTGTCCGAATCCAATGGTGAGGGCTGTGGCCGAGATAAAACCAGTAAGAATAGGAATTGAAATGTAGTCGAGGAGGAAACCGAGGCCAAGTAAACCGATGACAAGACCATAGATTCCAACCATAAAGGCAACGGCTGCGGCGATATCAGAAGGAGAATATTCGCCTTTCAGGTCAGAGATAATTTCTGCGGTCAAAAGACCCATAAGTGAAGTTGGACCGCTGGACAAATCTAAAGTATGACGATGTCAGCTCTTGTCCATTATATCAGAGTTTCATGTTATGGGGAGAATTACCCTTTGATGTTCCGAGAAACACAGCGACGGCAGCGGGTATCCAGCTGCTATAGAGTCCGTGTTCGATTGGAATTGTGGCGATCTTAGCGTAAGAAAGTCCCTGAGGAATGAGCATCACACCAATGGTGAGTCCAGCCACTTCATAAAAGAAAAGTCAGTCAATATCGCTCCTATGCATTGAATTCATTTGCTCCTGCGACCTATCGTAGGTATCAATCTCAAACTACGATCCTAAGACCTGTTTTCACTCTATACGCTTGAAAAGGAGGCGTGAAATTTGAGTTACTTACAGAAGTCTGAGACAAGCCATGACGGCGAATATCGTGGGAGCCACTGAGCAATGGGGAGCTTGTCAAGGAGATACTGCTTGGTCGCGGATGGGAGTTTTTTGGGGACGGTTTTAGCATAGTGTTTCGCTCTGTGTATGTTGTAGTCCGTTCGGAACTCTTCTTTAAGAGCTTCGACTTTGCTGTCCATCCCTGGATAGTGGCGAGCCATGATGACAGGGGAAACTTGTGGTTGCTGACAAGCAGAATAAGCAGCTGTATTGCCAGCTCCTTGACTGGAAAGCTCTTGGCTCTCGAATTTAAATTAACGATCACTGCTGTACATATAGCATACAGAATCAATAGGGGATCTCTTTAAAGACAGATCAAGGTCAGATCTTCCTGAGATGTGGAGATGACTATCTTCACCGAAGGACACACTATGATCACGTATATCTCTGCATGAGAAACCCCTCCTTCGGTGGATTCTCGCGATCTGTCGGTATTGGAGATAGAGAGGTTGCTTCCTAGGGTTCAACTAGGTCCATCTATGCAGAAATAGGTTGGGGTTTCTTGATTTCAGGCACAGAAGACGAATCAGAGCATGGGTCACGGGCAGCTAGACTAGTGGGATCTCCGAATGGTTGGAGGTATAATGCGTCTAGTGACTCCTGCAACCTGTGTTACTCTCTCGCCACTTTGCAACCTGAACCTTGAACCAGTCACATTCGGGCCACTCTGCAAATCTGTAAGTCAGCCGGCCGACTAACAAAGAACCTGGAGTCTGAATGCTGAATGGTGGCCTCGAATGCGGGGTTTCCTCTAAAAGGGAGCTAATATCGACGCAGGAAACGATATTTATAGCGTGCAATGTGTTTAGGGCAACGGTATATGACACCTATGGGCTAGTACGGGAACGAACCCGTTGAGTAGTAACCCGAAGAAGGATAAGATCATTGTTGTTGCGCTCCGTTAAACATCTCCATACTGTACGCTTTGTTCTATGGCAATGTCTAAGGTCTGTGTGTGGCGCCGTGAGACACTGTTTAATGTGATACCCAGACTTTAGTGAGATTGGGGATTTATTTTTATAGTGCAATAAATTTATCTACCAACAATACTTAGCGAGTGAGCAGGCTCTGTATTGTAGTTTTCTTTTCTTCTCATCGGAACTAATCAAGGCCGCCACTCTAGCGTGAACATGGTGTCTTGATAGGCTGAGACAAAGCTGTAGCAAGGGTGTCGGAATGTTCAACTCAAGATCCGTAGCAAGCTCCAGGAACCTGGTCCTCGCCGCGAATACGGGGACAAAAGAACATTATTGGTTCCGCTGCAGGTTTTGGAGCTACCGCAGGTACAGCGTCCCCGGGCATTTGACCCCAAATTAGTAGCTCAATGCTGGACAGTGATAGAATGCACACCACCCTATTCTCTATCATAGACATATTCATTGAAACTCACGATAGTGTCGCCATATAAAAGCGATAACGTGAGTAGCGTGTGATCATTTCCTAGATATTCCCAAGCGACGTTATGGTAAGCTTCGCTGCATAGCCAAGACGCATGGCAGATGCTTGTAACTAACCCGACTAGGCGCTCGACCGTTCCATTGCAGTGACCAAGCCCTTGGCCGCCCAGAAATTCCCTGGCGCCGAGAATTCTCGGAGATATTGCTAACTAATTCACGTTAACAACATTGTGGGTATCGATTTAATTGCTATCTTCGCTGCTTGCCAAACGTCATGTCAATCTTCCCTATAATTCAACCAATGCGAAGGCGTAGCGCTGTGACTGAGGTCGGGTGATGACTACGTGGATCCAGAGGCAACAACCTAAAGCGTTGCAATGCATACTCCGTATACTGCAATGCCAACCCGGTAATAGAGGTGTGAATAATCAAGATAGGATACAGGCCTATTTAGGAAAGTACGCATGCACATACGGATTCAGGACGTCGTGTTTCTAACTCTTAGAGCTTGTCAGTTGTCTCGATGCAACCCACCAGCTCGATACTGGCTAGTTGCAGTTGGCTAAACCTATTGAGCAACCTCGGCTGGTGCTCTGGAGATAATTAATTGGCGGTCTTTGCCCCTAGCTCGCGATTGACTTGCCGCGCGTCCATAGATATATCTCTCCTTGTAAATCTTTCCTTGTAAAGGCAGTTTCGTACTGCTAGAACTTAGGCACGTACTCCGTAATCTGGGGTTATTCCACCTGGATATTTCATCGACGCTAGCATTCAAGTTTACAGCTAAGTTTTCATCCCGGCCTAACCTTAGTTCATTCTGCTAGCTTCACGACGAAATCACAGTAACTGCCGACAATGGAGCCGTGGAATATCGATGCGGAAGTTAGTTTAGTGCCCGTTGCAGTGGACACAGTGGATTATCGGTGGGTTTGTGGTGGGTTTTGTGGTGGGCAATCTGTCGTGCTGTAGTGGGCTTGGAGACAATTCGATGGACGCTTTATACGTATCTCCAACTCACCACGCAGCAGATGCCTGAATGAATATATTTCATTCTATTTCAAGCACGCCGCAATCTAATCAAGATCTCTGAGTGGTCGGACGCATCAGGGATGCTTGCAAGGGCGAGAAAAGCCACCAATCCTAAACAGAAGAACCAGACCACCAGGCTAGCGGAGGGCTACATGGCTCAGCAGACCAAACCAAGGATATCATCTTCTCGTACACTAGATAAAACCGAGAAACCCTAACGCTAAGCGCTAGCGAGTGTGGGGGTTCTCGTGGTGGCACCTGGAGTAGATATCACTTTTGTAATAGCGTTGAGTCTTGCCCACCCGCCAAGCCTTATTTCGTACATAACATAGATGGGAACGACGAGGGATGGTGTCTCATACTTGGCGAGATAAAGCCGAAGGAGGGCGTCGAAGTTACGTTGCTATCTAACTGCTGTATTTGTTGATGGACAACAAACTGCAGGGCCGCGGCGTGGGAGATTGTTATGAAATCGCAAGCGTTGTACAGCTTCGTACAGCTTTGTGGAACCTCGTTTTCGGAAGGCTTCAGTTCCGCGCTTGCTCTCTATCATTTCTAGCGATGATGTGTTCAATATCCGAGGACTTCTGCAAGATGATTCGATCGTCTCCGAGCCTGCCCCGCACTTCCATGGTATGTGCTAGGATAACTGTTAGGCCGTCGTTGTTATCACTCCCGATGATTGAAACTCGAGTCGTAGCATCACATTTGCTGAGAAAGACTCAATTTATTTGATGCCATAGTGCTACAGATTTAATGTGATCAAACTTTTTTTTTTTTTCACACGATCATTCCTGGTGAAAGTTAGCAAGGCTGTACCAAATTACGCAGCCGATAGATACTACGCTTCATAAAGACAACATTGAGTGACGCAAATATGCGAAAATAAAATGGTATATAATTACATACTAGAAAACAGAAACCTATTGCCACTATCTGGTGAAATATTCAAACAGCCTACAGCATAGAATGCATAAGGGTCGGCATTTTCCTTCATGTGTGTGGTATGATCTTCCAGCGTCACCCACAAGTCGGGAAGCTGAACACGTACCGCATTCCGAAAACTAGACCGTAGCGTCCTTTTGTGTGTCCTTTGGCTAAGTAACTATAACACCCATCTCCACCTTCTGAGGGCCTAACCAGTAGAAACCATCAGGAAGGATGCATACTCAAATCGTACCAGCATGTCCAGTCATGTATCGACGGGGGATATACTGACGACCACTATTATTGGAGTAGGTGCCTCCCGAGGTCGATTATAACTCACGAGCATCTTCTGGTGCCGTATCTAACTCCACGTCTGGCATTGTTACTTCGTCCTTTTCTGCGTTCTTCACCTTGTTCCAGAAAATCTCACCATTCTTTGGGTCATCTTGGAACAGGTGGTCGACGACAAGCTTCTTAGGAGTCTCGCCCATCCACTGGAAGAGAGAGAAGTCCCTAAACTCATCAGCTTTGAACACCTCAAGCATCTCAATCGGTTCGTCGCCGATATTCTCCACAAAGTGACCCATATTCCGTGGTATGATGCCAACGTCTCCGGGGACATAGTCGAAGGTTCGCGCGGTTCCCTGGGCACCGAATATGGTTACTCGACCTCGACCCTTGATGAAAAAGTTCCATTCGTCCGCGTTCGGGTGCCAGTGCATCTCACGTATGGCGCCAGGCTGGATAGTAACGTGTGCAGCTGCTATGGTCTTCGAAATCGGGAAGTTCTTGGAATCGGTAATTCGGACCTCACCACCACTCGTGACCTTAGGCTCTTGCTCTAGCATGCGGTGACTAAAGTTATACTTCGATTTCTTCACATTCTTGCCTGTTGGCTGCTCGTCCTCGAGGGAACCTGGGTATGAGCCTTGAAAGATGTACTTTTCGCTCTTTGGAAGGTGCGCGAAGACCTCAGGGGCTAGGTTGAAGTTCTTCGAGATAACCGACTTGGGCGTGCGTGCTGGAATTCGTCAGTCCAAATCAGGCGGTATAACCTTATTCCTTAAGACGAACCTAGCCAGTCAGAGAGGATGAATGTCGACTCTTCTGAGAAACTTCCATCGTCGAAAATGAGCAGGAACTCCGTGCCGTTCTCGCCCAATCCTTGGAGGGAGTGAGGAACACCACTTGGGAAGTACCACAGGTCTCCTTTCTTCAGGTCGTCCATGAAATTGCCTCCTTCATAGTCAATCGCAGTGATACGAACCTCACCATCCAGCACGTAGGCCCACTCAGCTTCCTTGTGCCAATGTAGCTCCCGGATAACGCCCTTGTCAAGTCTCATGTTTACGCTAGCGAGTTCGACGCTGGTGCCCAGCTCACGAACCGTGGTCTGACGAGTCCACCCGCCCTCCTGTTGAAATTAGTCAAAGTACAACCTGAACATTGGAGAGGTTCTCACCTCAATTCGAACGTGCGAGTCCGCAAAACTCCAGCGCATATTTTTCATGTCGCCATGGTCAGTGCTTGGAGGACGCACGAGGTCTGGGTTCTGGCGGGAGCGTTCCCAGTTCCACGGCCCCAATACAGAGGCGCCCAAGCCGTTACGGTATGGTAGAGGATCTATCTCATTGCCAATCGTATCGACAGCGCTATCGAGGGGGTCTCTGTGGTCTGGATTATACGGCGATTTCGCTTTCTTTGAATATTTGGGAGGAAGGTCTAGACCAGCTAGAAGGTATTGACGTGGGCTATCTTGGACGGGGACCGCAAGCCCGGAATTGCTCAAAACGAGCCCGGCGAGGAGCAGTCGCGACACGGAGCTGCTATCAGAGCTAAGGAGCTGCATCGCGTTGGATGAGACGATCCGAACTGAATGAATGTGAGCTTGGATTGGAACAGATGCACTACAAAATCAATTGATTGAATAGGATGAGGAATCGGTCGGTTTTTAAGGTGTAGCACGAGAAAAAAAGGAAAACAAAACTCTCCGAAAGGTGAAAGGGACGATAGCGGAGCAATGTCGCAAACGACTCTCCGAGCTAGGCCGTTGACGATGACGGTTCACTGACCTACCTAACCTAGGTATTCTTCCTAGGTATTCTTCACAGTAGCTACCCAGATACTATACCCCAGACAAACCCCAGGCAGACCCCCAGGCTGGCTAGGGTTAGAAGCTTGTTACGCGCTTCTGGGGCGGTGCCGAGGCCCCGATACAGAGTCTCACAGACCATTAGCATTAGAAACGGGTGGCAAACTGAGTGGTGAGTAGTCTAAAACCACTGTCACAGTAGCTGCTGTTTGCAGTAACTAGCTACTGAGCATGGACATGCTGGATTCCGAGCCAAATCCGAGCGTTCCCCAGCGTATCACATTGCTCCCTCTCCGGCTTTGTCACTGTAATAGGATTTCGTTCCTTGGAAGCCCCCAGATACCGCCGTTTACCGTCTCCAACTCGCACGACCAAAGTGGCTTGAACCGGCAGCTTGGAACCCCTGTCAGAGATATGCGATATGTCTTGGCATCTCTGTGACAGGGGTCTATCCAAGTATGTGCGGGGCTTCACATTCGAATTACATAGTAGCTTTGGCTCATGGCTTAAGTAATAAGAAAGCGCCTGACACAAAGGAAAGACTCCGAGAATTCTTCGAGCCCGTCGAACTTTAATCATTCATCTTCGACGCTTTTGCTCTGCTTGTGATTGATCTATCGACGATGACTTGCTTCATTCTCTCAAGCTAGTAAAGCTTACAAGCTTAATCACACGAATGAGATCAACCAGGGGATTAAACGATACCGACTCCAAATCCACCAAAAAGTTAAAACTACTGCGTATATTCATGCTTTAGTGTAGAACCTAACCTAATGTAGTACGTCACACCCACTAACTAACTAATTGTTAGTCTAGGACCTCGGCCTTGCAGCATGCCTCTGTCCTTCACTTTCCCCATCTCCAACAGTATATCACCTACTATGATAATCGAGGAGGGTAAAATCGGTCTTGGCTTGTCTTACTGAAATTACAACGGAAGGGGGACCTTCGGCATGCTCTTGTTGCAATACAACTTGATCTAATTCTGGCATTTTTCACAATCAGTTTCCATTTTTTTCCTACGAAAGTCCTCGCACATTTCGGGCTACAGAAACACAGGAAAAGAATTGTGCCGTTATCTTCATCTTTCTAATGTCGTCTAACCCTCAATCTAACGGCTATGGCGCCGTCAATGGCTCGAGAAGGGGCGTGGTATTTTCCGGAGATGAAGAGCAGCCGTTGTTGGGGGAGGGCCGGTCGCCCAAGCCAGGATGGCGCAAAAGCATGATGGCCGACGTTCGTCGAGATTGGGCTGATCTGATCCTCCTCATCTGCTATATTGTGACCGGTCTGCTTGACAGCGCATCCATTTCGACGTGGGGCTCTTTCGTTTCGATGCAGACCGGTTTGTTCTTCTCAATTGCCAACTTTATAAACTAGGCATCGGAGCTAATGTGATTGATGCAGGCAACACGGTATATTTTGGCTTGGGATTAGCTGCCCCCCGCGAGTCTACTAGATGGATCAAGTCAGCTACGTCTTTGGGATTCTTCTGCGTGGGATCAGTCTTCTTTAGCTCTTTTCACCGTTACTTTTCCCCAAAACGACGATGGGTTATTTGTGCGTCCTTTGTCATACAGACGGCATTGATCATCATAGCGGCGTCTATCCTCACGTTTGGACCAAAAACGGCTGATCCGAAAGAATCAATTGGTTGGCCGGAGCTTGTCCCTATTGCATTGATCGCATTCCAGAGCTGTGGACAAGCTGTGATCAGTAGAGCGCTCAAGTATAACGCTCTCACGAGTGTTGTTCTCACGAGCATCTACTGTGATCTGTTTTCTGACGCCAATCTGCTGGCTGCAAACAATGCAGAGAGGAATCGGAGGGTAGCAGCGCCAGTTCTACTCCTCATAGGAGCTGTCATAGGCGGCACACTGGCTCATAGTTGGGTCGGCTGCGCTGGCGCCTTGTGGGTTGCTGCGGCACTTAAGCTTATCATCGTCGTGGCCTGGTTCTTCTGGCCCACGGATTCAGAATAATGTGGTAATTGTGCATGAAAAATGCACTAGTCAAGCACTTTACAAGATAGACACATTTTACGTTGTATTCGGAGCGTGCAGCCCATGGGCTTCTACGTCGGTGGCCCTGCAGCCACTATATCAATGTCCTTCATGTTCAACCATGATAGATTCCAGGAATAGCTCAAAAGTCTTGTAGACCTTCATGTATAATAAAATTTATGTTACAATGCACAATTAAAGGGTCCTGACACTTCATATTGCATTCTTCTAGACATGGTTGGCTATTATAACAGAGTGACGAAGGAAAGACTATCACCGTTTAAATGCAATGTCTGATCGGTTCGAGAGTAATTCAGTCAGTTGATCATCTAATGACTCTTAAGTATTTCTCCAATAATTGAATCGAAGATTATGTTATGTGCTTGAAAAGATTAGCATCCGGGAGTTCTTCGCAATTTGAAGGCTATTACTGGTATTGGGTTGTACTCACACCCCCCAAAGATCCATCTTTGTTCTTTACAAATAGCTACATATCTACGAAATCGGTATAAATAAGAAGCGTCACGCCGCCTGATCTATCGTGATTTCAAGATGTGATGGTTTAAAATCCCAAGCAGTGACATCGCCACGGTAGCCGAGACCACTGTCAACAATGAGACGTAAGAAACTTTCGCGTTTTATACTGCCACTAGCAAAAGCAGCAGAGGAGATATATGCCGACAAGTCCGCATGGTGCGTGATACAACAGGAATTAATGTCCAAATATCTCTCTATTTAAAGATATAAGACATTTGTTGCTGTGCTGATGAGTCTGAAAACCCTTCATTAACTAATTTATTTGCGGGATGTTCTTAAGAATTGCAGTGTAGGTAATCAGCCATTAATAGATATTATATATACCCGTCCCATACAGAACCTCTCGAGCACTGCCACGTATCTATCTATAGCCGAAGTTGAAGCTGCCTTATTAATCCAATATGTAGCTATTTAATGACTTTGCTAGTTTACTATCTATAATTCTTGTTATGATAATTCTGATACTACTTCAAGAAATGTAGAATAGATATATTTAGGGCTAGCACAAGGTGTTATATTACCTCCTCTTGTGCGTAGCAAAAATTTATATTTCTAGTTAACTCTATGCTCATAAATGTCCTTAGCTCTAGTGAAAGTGGCAGCTTTTATGAATATAGTTTAGGAGGAGCCAAAGAGGGATACAATCAGAAGAAATACCAGATAACATATCTATTTGTGACACCGCTAGTTTCAGGCTTCTAATTATCGTTCATTGCATTGCGTTTGTTTCGATAGAACAGTCTTCTATTCGGTTGAGTGATTTCTAAGAACCTACGATACATACAGTGGCGGCAGACTCATTCATCGGGAATCTAGTATTCGAATTCGTGAATTAGCTTCTACCCTACACGATGGGCTTTTCCTCACCCCACCCATCGATTCTTTATTGTGTTGGACTCTGGCCAATAAATAAGCTAGTTATAAACTTGTGTCTGGAAATAGACTAATCCTTATTATAACGATTAGTGTCATCTACATAATACAAGACGACAGAGACATATTGAATTTCTTTGCGTAATAATGATCATCTGACAATTTATAGGTCTCCCCTAAAAAATATCATGCAGTATCTCCCACGCTGTGCTAACGTCATGGTTGCCCTGACTGTCACCACTATCAAAAGATAGATCGAGCGACTTGGCCGTCTGCAGCTGTTATGTACGTACCATAACGCTGACCGTCTAATTATCAGGTATATAAATTGATCAGGTTATTAGGTACCTAGGTATTCACTTCACCTGCCTTTGGCTAAGTACTCAGCTACTCACTTCACTTGCCAAAGAACTTTACTGTGCCATCTTCTACTCGATCAAGAGCGCTACCTCATGTTTTCACCGGTATCCACGTACGAGTCATATGAGTAGACCTATATCTGTGTTTGTGGCAGTACAGTCCCCCGGCTATTGGAGGCACTCTATCTGATTCATTAGGAACTCCTGAGATTTCTCTCGTAAGGAGAATGTGGTAGGTCTCCCAAAGCGCAACCGGTACTCTTTTGTTGCTTCACAGTGTATGTTGATTAGTATTGACCTTCTTTGACATCTCTTTACATTCCGTGCCCGGAATGACCTGATGTTGTATGAATTAGTAATCAATTGCAGTAAGCGTTTGATTTGACGCCCACATCACGACCGCCAAGTATGGGGAAGGCAAAGATGGGATAGTGTCGTCTCGGCACATGTGGGCAGCATAAGTATATCCGGCTCCGCCTAAGTATGGAGTTTAGGTCTTCGCGATTGGCATAGCTCCGGATCCAAGCCCGTTCTCGGCCTCTTTAGAATGACACCACGACTTGGCACACCGCTGCGTTGGCTTACAGCACTAAATGCTCATCCGGATCATCTGCCGGATTGAACATTTAGATATTTTCTTCTTGTAGACATCTTTCGCGGGCTTCGATGCTGGCCTAGTGTAGACAAAGCAGTGACATGATTCCTCTTCTTCACTGAGCAACATGGTAGCGTCGCACCCTTCAATTGACAGGCTGGGGAATGCCAGTGCCGAGCAAAATGGAGACGAAAAAATAGTTGCAGACGTTCCCGAGCCGACCTCCGATGTCTCCGAGTCTGGGAAAGAGGATGCGCCACCTCTACCATTTTCCAAGGCCCGATGTATAGCGCTCGTTGCTACGGTCACAGGCGCGAGCTTTTTAAACGTCAGATTTAATCCCGTCATTTTGGCGGTTAAGAATGCCACCGCTGACATATAATAGACTCTTTCTAACCAAGCCGTTGTTATCATTTTGCCCACTATCGGTAGGGATCTTAACATCCCGGACAGTAGGCTTCAGTGGATCGTTTCAGCCTATGCTCTGACATTTGGCACGTTCTTGCTGCTTTGGGGTCGTATAGCTGATAGTAAGTCATTCTCGGGATCAGAATGCTCCTATCTCGGCTACAATCTTGCCTTTACGGCTTTCTGCGCTTTGAAATTACTGACTCGAAATATTGCAGTATATGGGAAACGCGATATCTTTATTTGGGGTAGTGCTTTCGTCACTGTGACATTAATAGCGAACCCGTTCTTACCAAATGAGATCGCATTCGATCTGTTCAGAGGGCTCCAAGGGCTAGTAAGACCAACACCGTCGCATTCACCACCAACCTTCAATATCTGACTTCGTATAGGGAGCGGCGGCGAATGTGCCGACTGCAATTGGTATCTTAGGTGTGACTTTCCCTCCGGGTAAGGCTAAGAACTATGCATTCAGCGCCTATGGTATGTTCAAGCGGTTATGCCGCTTCAGTACCATCACGCTAATATGTCGCTAGCTTCCGGGGCACCTTTGGGAAGTGTGTTTGGAAATATTTTAGCTGGATTTATCGCGTCGGCGACAAGCTGGAAATGGGTGTTCGGCACTCTTGGGGGACTTGGTGTTGTGGTTACCGCGGCTGGAGTCTTCTTTATACCTCAACCGCCACCTTCCTCAGTCCCGCCCAAGAAGGGGCGCGCCCTTCTTCAATCTGTCGATTGGTTAGGAGGATTTCTTGTTACGGCCGGCTTGCTTGCTCTTCTCTTTGCACTGACAGAAGGTAACGTCGTCGGTTGGAGCACACCCTGGGTCCCCGTCTTGATAGTAGTCGCGATCATTCTACTGGGTGTCTTTTATGCCTGGCAGTGGTACCAAGAAAATCGTACTACAAGAAAACCACTTATAAAGGCGTCTATATTCAAGAACGGGAGATTTTGTGCCGGCCTTGGAATTATGGCACTCTTCTTCGCCTGCTTCAACAATTTCATAGTATATTCGACATACTTCTTCCAGGATTATCAAGGACTCAGCCCCCTACAGACGACCTTGCGCTTCATCCCAACAGGCGTCACTGGTATTTTGGTCGCCTTCGTCATCAGTCGATTAATCTCACGCGTTCCAACATGGATCCTGCTATTATGCGCCAATACCGCCGTGTCTATTTCATGTTTGCTCTTTGCTGTACCACTTCCACGATCAACGTCCTACTTCGCCTTTGGGCTGCCAGCCTTCGTCCTATCCGTTATAGGTGAGTCATTCTTGGAGTATACCCTCACACATCACGCTCAAAATTGACGATACTGACTTGGAATGTTCAGGTGCTGATATTACGTGGCCTTGCCTGACTCTTTTCACGTCGAGGTCTCTACCACAGGAAGACCAAGCATTGGGAGGAGGGCTCATTAACGCCTCAGCCGGGGTTGGGCGAGCTATAGGTCTTGCTATTGACACCGCTATCCAGACAGCGGTTCTTGCCAGGGAAAGACGCGTATCAGTGGAATACGCCGGGAAGATCACGAAGTGGGATGAAGCTTCTATAGTGAGCATTAGGGCAGCGAACTGGTTCAACTTCGCACTTGGTGTCCTTTGTGTGGGAGTTATATGTGTCGCATTTCGCGGAACCGGCATTGTAGGAAGAAATGAGAAGCCTAGAAAGAGAGCATCTGGAGTGTTAGAGACTGTTGTTCAGCCGAATGCCTCTGAGAGAGTGTAATCCCAGGCCTATGGGTCTAAACAGAGTTACCTAGGAAGCTGAGCACGAACTTAAACTATACAGACCAAAGTCAATTGATATCCTCTAAAGATTCCACTGTTATCATATAGCGACTCCTATTGGTAAGTTGAGATTCATAGATAGTATGACTCACGGCACATAATTTCCGATCCCTTACATTGCCTAAAAGATCTATACTTTTATAATGCAGCATTGTATACGAAATTCACCAGTAAACACAAGAAAGTAAGGCTATCATACATGATTTTCTATGGACTCGGCTTGAACCGTGATCATTCCTTCCGGTCACTAATCGATATTCTCATCAGGTAAAGGGCCCATCTGACGTCCCCAGGCGATGTAGAAGTCGGAGCTTCCAACCTCTCGCTTCTTCGAAAAGGCCTCTTCAGAGGCTTTGGCGGCCACACTACCTCTCTTGAGCATCTCGGCTTGGTATGGGCCAAAGGCTGCCTTGATGCTCTCAATATCATCCTTATCGACCTTGCAGATAGCTCGAGCAAGGTTCAGCGCATCGGTGATAGCGTGAAAGCCACCTTCGCCGCGAACTGTGTCATGTTATCAGCATTTGCTTTCCTGTCTAGGAGACTGTTTAACTTACACGGGGTCATTGCGTGGGCTGCGTCACCTAGCAGAGTGACCCGACCAGTTGGCATCGAGTCCATCATCAGAGTATACTGTCGCCGTTTGAAAAGGAATTAGTCGTGTCTATTAAATGATGTTAAAAGACAATAGTAGGTTTTACTCACAAGCTTGATTGGAGGGAGCGCAGACTCGGGATCCGATCTCTTGATTGCGGTAACAAACTTGGACGGCAGGGATTTGGTCTTCTCAATTACAAAATCGTACTGCTCCTGGGCGGTAGCTGAAAAAACCCAGAAGTCATCCTTGATAGCATCCCTGTGCGGCAAAACAGTTAGTGGTCAAGGAGACTAGAATCATCTCTTAGATATTTGCAATAGTAACAAGGTCGGAAGCCTGCAAAGGAAACAAGAGACGCGAGAATGCATACTCATCAGGCCAGATCAAACCCCAACCATACTTGCCCGACTTGCCGTCAGGGAAAACTTCTATCAAAGTGACTAGTAGAATCATAGGGGAGCCATTGATGGAGCTCATGTCTACTGTGTAGAGAGAATGACCGAGACGGAGTTGCTCTTCTAGCTCCTCGCCGTGAAGAGTACCGAAACCCTGAATCATCCCTACTGGCGGCTGTCTGACAAGGTCTTCGCCCCCTAGAATATGCTTCCGGGCTATTTCGCGAGTTAGTTACGCCGCATTTACTGCCAAAACAATATAGAATAAGTAATATAGACGTACTAGCGCTTCGGGCTCCTTCGGCACCCACAAGAATATCGCATTCAGTGGATGTTCCATCCTGGAAGTAGACCTTGACTTTGTTCTCAGTCTCTTCGATATTCGTAATTTGCTTGTTGTACTGCACCGGGATATGCGTCTCCAACCAACTAACGATCCTGTGGCGAGCAGCTCGGATAATCCAGTCCGACTCATCGCCACGCACACCAATCTTTTGCTTACTCGGCTTCTCGGGATTGTAATAACAGATCTCAGGCTGGTACTTGGTTATAGGGAGTAGATTTTTCAAGGAGGTGATTGGCGGCAAGTCGTCGGGAATAGATGCTTTCAGATCATCGAGCATACTATCGCGGAGTTAATACGACTTGTCCGGAGTTCTTGGAGTCCGTCTTACTGGTGCAGCCCAATGACCCAACCTGGTCGTCTTTCGCTTTCAGTTCTGGCTCGCTCGAATATCTCAAAGGAAATTCCTTGTTTTCGAAGCGCTTGTGCCAATGCCAGACCACCTAAGCCGGCACCGGCAATGACAACATCTATTAAGCGGTTATGTTAGTTAAATTAGTTCGCAAGTCAATGAATAATAACTCATCTCGGAGTCTGAAAGACTCTGAGACTGGCATTTTCTTGTGGTTGAGCACATATCCTGGTTAGAAAAGTGATATAGAACATACGGGGAGATGATGATGAAGGCATCGTGGCTAAGAGTGCTGAGCTGTTTGATTTTACAATTCTAGTTGCTTGATAAAGGTTGAAGAGATGGGTGAGTAATTATTTGTCTTCTTTGGCTTCGCCTCTGTTGAGTTTTATATCAATCAAAGGGCATCAATCATCATCAGGCTACAAATGAGAAAAATGACGACAATCGTACCACGACCACTACATTCGCCGACACCTTACAGCCGAGTTTTCCTAGATTGATCGCGCCCATGATTCGGTCCCGCTCAAGTAGGACATCGGCGCGCGCCCAAGATCGCCGTGGTCTTGTCTTTCGGTGTTCGCTACCTGTTAGTTGTCCGAGTAGACCGATGCGGCTGAAGTTACACCTTGGCATACCTTACCTTCAGCATAATTCGAGAAGTATTGAGACGAGGCTCAGCATTCATTTGTCACAGTGTTTCTCAAATGCGTTGACCTTCGGTCGAAATTCCGTGTTTGTTATCCTCCGCGGAACAGAATGTGCTCGCATTACCGAGCTTTTTTCCAACAAAGACCGAAGACCGAATATCATTGAGATAATTATGAGATTTGCCTCCGAAGACAGTATCCTTTCTCCTTTCCAAGTACTCACAACGAACCCTAATTTTGGTACATGTGAGTATGAGTTGAAGTTTCGATCAAAGAATCTGGTCAATAAATCTTAACGATTTGTCAAGAAAACACAGTTTAAACACATCCTGTCTCTTGAAAACTCTATTTCATTCCCCGCGCTGCCCAACCTGGGGGTAAATAAAAGTATGAGACTCACACAAAGCGAACCCAGGGACATCGGTAGCCACACGATTAGCCATTCATCAATTTCAACCGTCTCCAATCCTTCAAGTAAAGGTCCCATCCCCTCCCCCCACGCGCTCCGCACGATGCTCTCTCGAAATCCCCCACCAAACCCCGCAACCCCCGCAACACCGCGATGTTATACTCCGAGCTGTCCCGCGTAAAACGATGATGTCGTGCAGTAGATGACCAGTTCCTGGGTAGCGGGCGTTTTAAGTATTGTATTTATTTTGATACTGCTTCTGTACAGCAAGTCTGGAGTGAGAGCGAAAACGGAATCGAGAGCAGGATAGAAGATTGAAGACCAGCACAAGAGAAACAAGCAACTTCTTGCCCCGTTACTTATTGTCATCATGGCGAAAAACATCATCGTCACCGGCGCCGGCGGCCTCGTCGGGCCTCTAATCGCAACGCGCCTGCTAAACGAACCAGACTACAACGTGATCCTAACAGACCTCGTAGACCCCATCGTGCCAGCAGGCGTCAAGCACCCCGAGAACGCAAAATGCATGAGAGGCGACATCACAGACTCATCGTTCGTCAAGTCGCTACTAGCCGCCGCGCAGCCCCTACACGCGATCTTCATCTTCCACGGCATCATGTCCGCCGGGTCGGAAGCGAACTTCGACCTATCGCTCGCGGTGAACGTCAACAGCGTACGAGACCTACTTCTCGCTCTGCGTGCCACGAACCCGGGCGTGCGCGTCATCTACTCCTCGTCGCAGGCCGTGTACGGCCAGCCACTGCCGCCGAAGGTCACGGACGACGTGATCCCGACACCCGAGGGCACCTACGGCGCGCACAAGCTACTGACGGAGATCTTCATCAACGACATGCATCGCAAGGGTTTCATCGACGCCTTCATCCTGCGGTTTCCGAGCGTCGTCGTGCGTCCCGGGCGGCCCACGAACGCTGCCTCATCGTTCCTGTCAGGCATGATCCGCGAGCCGATGAACGGGGAGGAGTGCGTGATTCCGCTTCAGGACCGCTCGTTCCGCTCGTTCCTCTGCTCGCCTAGCAAATTGCAAGAGAACCTGTTCCGCGTGCTGCATATGGATACGAATAAGATGCCCAAGCATATCCGCCATATCAACGTCCCCGGCGTCTCTGTCTCGATACAGGAGCTTATGGATGCCCTGGCGAAACATGGTGGCGAGGATAAGCTGAAGTTTCTAAAGGAGGAGACGATCCCGGATCTGGAGCGCATTTTGCGGAGCTGGTCGCCGGACTTTGATACTACCACGCCCTTGAGGTTAGGGCTGACGAAGGATGAGAGCGGGGACGATATTGTCAAGGAGTACATTGATTCACTGAAGAAGTAGTTTTGGAGGAATTATTAATACGATGTGTTATTGACAACTAATCATTATTATCCGTTTCGAATTTTCTCGTTTTTGCCTCGTGACATCATTTTGTATCGGCCGCGAAAACTAGTGATCGCCCGTGTACGCACCACTAGTAGCTGCAATCTTCGCATAATAGAGGTTCGTTTCCGCGCAGATAACCATACCTCCATCTCCAGCAAAGTTGAAGTTCGCTGACGTTTCACCAAGGAAGATCTTGCCTATTAGTGTCCCGGAAGGGTTAAAGACCTGAACACCATCGCCGCAACCAGCGTAAAGCCGACCTTTTGTGTCGATGTGGAGTCCTGATTTGTTGAGGTTCTGTCAGCATAGCGACGTAGATGGGTAGGAATTGTAGGTGCATACCGTCTGGGACTCCGGCATGTACATAAGCAAAGGTTTTCCGGTTGGAAAAAGTCCCGTCTTTGGCGACATCGTATCGATAGCTATATCTTGAATTAGTTGCCTATGACATGGCAATGATTGACGGTTAATGAAAAGAAGGTCGGTGTGAACCTACATAGAAGCCGGGAAAGTCGCATTGATTCCCCAGAAAACTTGCTGAGCTCCGGTGTCAGCGATATATGCATGCGCGCCGCTAGGAGAGAAGACGATTCCTAGGGACAGTGTTAGTACACAGACGATACAGATGCTCGATGGGAACAAACCGTTAGGTTGGTATAGCCCATCAGCCACGACCGTGACAGCTCCGGTCCTGTCATTATACCGATATACTTGATGTGGCAGCCCTTCCTTTGGTCTGAAGTCCTGGAGCCTCCCGTAAATAGGGTCTGTGAAATACAAATCCTTGTTGCGTGGGTTGATAGCCATGTCATTCAGAGAGTTGAATTGGCGGCCGAAATAATTGTTTAGAAGCACTTGCAAGATCATAGTTAGGAGTGTTCTATTGGTATTTCATTTAAGCGTAATTGCTTACCCGTAGTGTTGTACGGCTCTCTGGGGTTCATGATTATGAGATCTGATGTCTTCTCTGCGCCCTGGCCTTCGGCTGCAAAGAGAATCTGGCCCTTGTAGTTTATCCCACCTACACCAATAATTAGTCTATTCCCTTTCGTGCTATGACAACACCAAAAGCTGTTTTGAAGCTTACCGTTTGGATTCAAGACCATAGGGTTCGAGTTGACGACATGGACCTCAACCAGGCCTGTCGCATTACGCTTCGTCGAAACTGCTTCGGCCTCGGCAACACTAATCTTTTGGATTATAGCAGATTTATTCAAACCTTCGTAGCAGTGCGTTAATACCTTGTCCTCTCCAACCAAAAGATCCAGCAAGTATTCCCTGATTTCACGTACCGGTACCAGAAGCTGGTGAGCCAGCGCTCTGGACGAAGAACATCTCATTAGTCGGCGGATACCTGGATGCAATTGAGTCAAACTTAGGTCTCAATTGTGACAAATTAGATCACCATACCACACGACGGCTTCGTGAAACAGGGGATTTGTTCCGCTATTTGCAATAAGTGTAAGGCTGGGATTAGACCCAATCACGTCATAGAATTCATCGTCGTAGATGTGGAACGGCTTTTCTTTGAGAGCAGAGAGGTCGTATCCGGGTGGAACAAATATCTAAATGACAGTCAATTCATATTCTCGCTCACTACAGTCCTAAAAACAACTGGCCTACTCACACTCGTCAGATTGAACTCGCTCGGGGGCGGTACAGAGGGCAGAACATTGAATGCTTTCTGGTCGATGAACTGAGCCTGAGCTGGGATGGCAGGATTCCGGTAAGAAACATCATTGTAGGCCCCAATGGCCGTGCCGACAGACAGCACAGCCAGCGCTAGAGGAAGATAACCCATCTTCGATATTATGCCCTTATTGACACCTTCGGTCTCTCTAGCTGTGGCTGTGGCTGTTATGGTTTCTGGCCTGCTTGGAGAAGAGGACGTAGGGTTACGTCCTGCCATCGCCGAGACCGTCATATGTCGTGATATTTATACTTGCTGCATAACGCCGCCAAGTCGTATACCTACCACTGCACCGGTGATTTGTAAGTAGGTAGCTACGGGTGCCGGTAGAAAAGAGGTGCTCTAACTAGCGTCACCATGTGCATTGTGTCATGCACACCGACATGCATCCCGCGATCTGCAAATACAATAGCTCCAAACAAATTGAGGTAGATCGTGGGACCCACAGCACTACTTATTAGTTACCGAGCCAGGATAACCACATCCGAGCCAGGCACCTCCAGGCACCTCCAGGCACTTCGCCTTACGGCAATTGACCGGTGGGAGCTTCCCGTAGAGTGAACTACCTAGGCAGTCTCGCTAGTTCCTAGGAGGTAGTTAGGCGGTATAATGCGTGGGGTAATGTGATGTAACCTCGGGGAAGTACTCTCGACAAGATTTATACTACATACATCTTACCTAGTAGGCGCCATCGTTGGAGATGCATCATGTAGAACCGGCAATTGCCAGAGAGCTAGTTCAATTGGACGTTTGATTCGGTCGGTTAGGATTGAACAATACCTGTCTGTAATAGTCTTAGGTAATGACCAACGAAATGGCAAATGGTTCTCAAAACGTGAGAAATGATACTGAAAGGCATCACCACACTGCAGCAACCACTCATTGGCCTGCTCTGGCCTTTACTATGCTGCTTCTTGGGGATTAGGTTGTTTATGCTTGGTAAGCAGATGATGCGGTGGACGGTGAATTGGCCCGGTTGCTTCGGGACCAGGGAGGAATGCTAACCTCTACGCATCCAAGGTCAGTGGTTATTGCTGAATTTATTGCTTGATCAAATAAAAAGCAAGTATATCAAGTCGAAGAAAATCAACAAAAACTGAAAGAGTGTAGGTGTAGATAGCTAAGTTATATAGCTGAAAATGCAGGTCCTTTCATTCCAATGGATGAAGTGGATTATATAGAAAACATATACCGTGAAAAGTCGCACGATATCTTCATATGCTAAAGATCAATCTCACCAAATCTAACCAGTATCCAAAAAAGCGTAATAATTATATATATACAAAACCTATCCTAAACTATCTACGTCCGCGCATCGATTAACTATGTACTCAAGTATCACATAAATAACAATGCCACTATGCTAAGGATACGGGGGTATCAGCAAAACAATGACCGACGCAAAGAAACGAAAAGAAAGAAAATAAAAAGTCTATCTGATCAATCCTTCTCTCATGCAACAGACGCTCATAACGCATCCACCCAGAACGCCTTGTAAATGCCTTCGTTCTCTCTATATCCCATCCATCAAATCGTCTCCTCCCCCTCCCCTCTCTCAACCCCCTCTCTCCCCAACTGTTCATCCAGCAGCGTCTGCGCAAGATGTTCCCTAACGACCGGATCCTGCTCGAGCTCCTGCCAGAGCTGGCGATCCCAATTTTCGCAGTTTTCATCCTCGTCCCGCTTTCCCCAGGGGGGCCACTTCCAGAAACCATACGCGATCAAGCTTCTCTTAATGAACTTGAAGGCAATATCCAGACCGATAAGAACAATCAATACACCGACGAGCAAAGCCCACCACAGCGCGTCTTTGCCAAACGTGTTCACGAAGGCGCCGCGGCCCGCGTACGGGGATGGTTGCAGGGTATACACGCCTGACAGGAAGGCCTGCCAGGCCCACCATCCTGACACGGTGATGCCGAACGAGGCCATGATGATGGCTGACTTGTAATGCGTTTCCATGATGCTAGCGGGGATTGCGTTAGTCAGTTTGTCTTACGGAAGAAGGCTAGATAATAGAGAAAGAGAAGACTTACAAGAGTTTCCAATTGGTCCACAATATGCCAATGGAAAACGCCAGATCACCAAACGCAAAGAGACCATTATCGCGCGGGCGGCCAAAGACGTTATACCCAAGCCAAATGAGCACCCATACCAAGGTGCCATCGATGACAGCACCCGTTATCCAAGTGACGAATCTCGGGAAATTGAGCTCGCGGTTCCGCTGGCCGTGGACGTACAGCTCGGGGACGGCGAGGAGCGTTTCCGCGCGCAGGTCCTGCTCCCAGATGCCCATGCAGAGGACGCACAGGCTCGTGAATAAGATGTTCAGGACCGTCAGGCTGTAGCTCTCGTACAGACTCGTGCCCGTGTACCCGTTGTACATCTGGTACATGGCGGTGGGCAGGTAGAAGAACATCTCCTTCCAGAACGTCGCCAGGATGAACTTGCCCGTCCTGACGTAGTTCCAGCGGCCGTGGACGAGAAGGAGTCGTTGCAGGAAGCGGAACTGCGCGATTGCGTAGTCGGCGACGCGGGCGGCTTGTAATCCTTCTCTACCCGATATCCCCACGCCCACATGAGAGGCTGAGATCATAGCCAGATCATTCGCTCCGTCCCCGATGGCCAAGGTCAGAGCTTTCGGGAGTCGCTGCCGGATAGCTTTCACGATCGTGGACTTTTGCGCCGGCGATGCGCGGCAACAGATAACTGAGTCGACTTGGGGAATAAGAGTGTAGAAGAGGTCGGTGAGAACGGGTGATTTTTCCACGGAAGCGAGAGTTTGCCCGTCTATCACAACAACGCTGTGGACGGTCCCGCTCCGCAGATCTTCCGTGGCGTCGCGGATCTGACCTTCTATGTCACCATTAGATGAATCAAGAATGAAGATATCAGACCCAGGACGGCAAATCCGCGCCGAGTGTGCAATATTGATAGCAGTCTCACGCTTATCGCCAGTCAACATCCAAATTTTGATATTGGCACGCCGGAGCTTGTCAATTGTTTCAGGCACGCCGACTTGCAGCTTGTCTTCGATCGCAGTTGCTCCCACAAGATCCAATATCTGTTCGATTTGTTCGCCCGCGTCTTCGATTTTGTTTTGGCGGTCCACTAGACTAGTAGTAGCATTGTGGTAAATTTCCTTCCATGCCATGTACTCCGCCTCGGGAATGAATTTTCGTGCAACAAGGAGCGTACGAAGCCCCTCCGTAGCAAAATCGTCTAGGTGTCGGAAACATCGATCAAAAACGGTAGCTTCATCCATGATAGAGGGGTCTTCAAGGAAGCCGAACTTGTCCTGTGCAGGCGAAACAGGAGTTAAGGGTCCAGGAGTCAAGGGACCCGTTCTTGACAGTCTTTTCATCACATCCAACGACGTGGTACGAATATTAAGCGAAGGTCTGCTTTTATCTACAGACAATCGAGAGCGTGCAGGATCCAACGACCGGCTCCGTTCAAGAACCGGCCGCTTGACTGCCTGGTTTGGATCGAGACTGTCTCGATTGCCCACAAAGCTGCGACGCAATGTGAAGCTAGGACGTCCGCCAAAACTATTCCGGACCTCCAGCTGCTCACTCCGACGCGCCATCTCGCGTTCAATATCGGCGCTTTTGCGCACCTCCATGGCCTTTTCTCTGGCTAGTTGGGCCAGCTTCAACCTCGGCAATATCGCTGAATCAGCTCCCTTGCAAATTAGACAGATTCGCCCATCAGGGTAGCGCACGATGATAGACATGCGCTTTCGCTTGCTACTGAATTCAATAACATCCAGGATCTCATAGGTATCAAGTCTCTCACCTCCATTTTCCAAACCGACACGGAGCGTTACAGACTGAGAAGACCGGTGAGTTACTGTGTAACCAAGTTCACTAGCCGCTTGCACAAGGGCTAGTTCATCAGGGGATGAGGACTGATATTCAAGCTGGCCGTCTTTTAGCTCCGGAAGACATGTATGACAAAGCGCCAGACATAGTATGTAGTCTTTAGCCCGTGTTGCGAAATGCGACGAGGGGCGCAGCCTAATGAACTCCAGGAGGTCTGAAGTAGTGACGTCGGGCTGTAAATTTTCAGGCCGGCCGGTAGACCTCCATTGCGAGGATCTTCTCCTTAATGGTGAGGTAGCTGTGTTTGGAGAAGCAAGAGAAAAGAGCTCAATATCTTCATAGAGAACACTTTTGGCATCGTGTGACTTGCTTGACGAGAGTGTGTGAGGAGCGGCGGGCCGTTCGTTTTGCTGATTTATATCTTCTCTGGACAGGTCCATCTCGTGAAGCCAAGACGTTCCGGCGATGCTCATCTTTCGGAATTTCATAATATTGTCTGTCAATGTGCCTGTCTTGTCAGAGAATACGTAGCTAACCTGTCCGAGATTTTCAAGAATTGTGTTCGTATTACACCGAGCTGGCGTATCTGTTAATTCATCGTACATCTCTATGTCGCCATTCAACAAAAGCATCTGGCCGATTCTCGTCAACTCCAGTGTCACATACAGCGACAGGGGAACGATGTTGTTGTATTGGATAGCGTAACCAATGATGATTTCTTTGAGCCCAACAGTAGCGTTAGAGATGTACCATGCATGACGTTCATATGCCGACCGCCATATAACATAGCCAGCAGAACAGCCGGCAGTAAGAACGATAACGTAGAACACGAGTGTAAGAACTATTTTGTTCGCCATAGCTTCGAGTGCTGGTTTCTTTGCCTCGGGGTGCTGATTTGCATTCATGCGGATCTTACACTCTTCTCCGGTATTAATAACAATGCCAATAACACAGACCGTGTTCCTGACGGTACTCCCACGATAAATGACTTCGTTCGAAGTGAGGGGAAGAGTTTTGCCGTTGATCGCAACCCGTCCATCAAAATGATAAAGATCCGGGTTGGGGTCCTCGACTACGAATTCAGCCGCGGTCGACCTAAGCCTAGCTATCGTACTGCAGTCCTTGAAGTCACGAAGAGTTTCCCTGCTTTTCAGGTTGGTTTCGCCGTCGAGGTCCATGGTGTCGATGTAGGCTATGCCATTCTCGCCGGTTGCGTGAAGGAGAATAATATCGGCGGGAACAGCCTCGTCGCGCTGGAGCTTGACAATGTCTCCAACCCTGACATCTCTCCATTCGACCTGGGCCCAGCCATAGTCACCGTCCTTATCATCACAACCAGGTTCAGAGTCGAATGTCGGAATTCGAGGTTTGCGACTAAGCCACGGCCATTTTGTCGTACTTGGTACCGCATCCAACGTTGACGATCTCAAGACCGTCGTGACATTGGCATTTTCAAGCTTGTCCAGGCGATGTCGTTTATAGTCGTCGTAACCCTCTTTCAGTATGGTCAGAAAAACGAAGAAGAGCAAGGGAACAATGGTGGTGTAGTTTCCGGTAGTGCTCAGGCCCGGAACGGTCTGGGGAATACCGATAGCCAAGAAGTAGGCGTTGGACAACCTCGTGAACTGAAAGATCAGTTGCTTCGGCACGAAATCGTAGACGGTGTAACGCGATGTGCGGATCGTGTTAGACAGATACGGGTGGCCGCGTCTCGGGTCGACAAGGGGTTGGCGACCGCTGTCGAGTCGTAGGGGAACGTGACGCCCGTCTTTGGAGGGTCTCAGAGGCTTCTGTCGAAGTATGGCCTCGAGGAAGTAGCTCTGGTACCACCGCGTAGCATGGCCATATATCTTGGTCCTCAGACGACGACATTGTCTGCGCGGCCATTTCCTCCAACTCCGGCGAGCGCCTAGACTTTTGGTTTCTATGTCATGATCGCCAGGTTGGCCGATCGGAGACATAACGTGTTAGAGAAGTGCTTGTATCGAACCGCAGAGCGGTCGTTGCGGCAACATCGCCGGTCCACAAGGTAGCGCAGCCAGCAAGCTCGGGTGACCGGTGCTCTCGGAATATGGGTATGTGTTCGGGGGGTACGACGACGATGGCGGTCTCGATGGTCTCGATGACGGCGCGGGAACGAAACGAATGGGGTGTTGCGAATCAACTGCCGACGGTAGTCTCGGAAATGCCCTCCTTGCAAGATGAGAGCGACAAGAGTATTCAACGCTAAACGAGCGGCCGCCCCGAATCAGGGGACAAGTTTGCAGGTTGCTATATACAAGTTCTCGTATTGTTTCTGTAGGTAGAATCAAAGCATCGAGTCTGACCACATGTTTGATTCAATTGGCTTACAAAAGCTGTCGCAGAGACTAAGTACCTACTAACAGAAGCAGTAGTCATCATGCCAAGATTTTGCCAAGAATCTATGAACAGGCTATGGCATGCTAGTCCTTTCGCATGAGGTCATATAATCAAACAGAATTCCGAAAATCGCATCTAAAAAATATAATCTATTGCAAAAGTTGATGGGATTTTAATTGTACAACTTGACTTCTATTTTGTTTTATCTTGGATATTCTATTTAGCTGTTCTGTTTGGCTTGGCTTCTGTCGCTGTAAGCGGGACCCATGCAATATTTCGTCACGAAGGTAGTACAACATACCCGTTCCTAAAACAAGCAACACTCTTAAACAAGCGCCGGCCATGTACATATACCTAGTTTATTCTGTGACTTCAATTATTACAGGGAATTTTCTGGCTTGCTCAGTTGCTCTTCTACTTCACCTACATAGTAGCTTGTAATGGGGCTACTAAATTCACAACGTGCTTCAATCTTAGTATATCGGCATTCCAGTAAGTCCGAGGATAACTGACAGATAAGTCCTAGTAGTTAGTGCGACCAGTTCTGTAACGAAACGCGCTTGAGATATGAGAAAAATACAGGAACAGGAAAGTTGAACACGTCAAAAATGTATCAACCGGCATAAAGTTTATTATAACTATATTTTCCGCCTGTATAATCAATAATCTAGACAATAAGCAGCCTCCCAGATATCATGCTGATACACAGTAGACAAGACATATGACATGAACACAAGAGGCATGTCTCAGAAGATACCTACTGTATGCTACACAGTATTGAGCCAGCCTGACGCCCTTGTGTTCCCGCCACTTGACCGCTAAGCATTCGCCTCGAGCCGAGACGCCTCACAATGGAGGGGTAACCAGATGCGGCTTATGTAAAAGTCTCGCTAGGGTCTCACGGGTACTAATCTTGGTCCTCCGTCTTGGTGCCCCGAGACATGCCGTACAGTGCTAGTGCTGTATGCTGTGCAACCTCCCCACCGACGTCCCCTTGCTAGGCACCCTTTCCCCGAGCTACCCTACCAACTCCCGATAGCGATAAGAACCCTCCCTCCCATCTATGATTCTCACTTACATGCGCAGTATCAACGCATTCCTGCAACATTCTACCTAAACCTTTTATCGGTAGGTATCTCGCGAGAGTCTAGCTGCGGCAGTTCGGTTCACGTCTCTGTCGCCGTTTTGTTCCATTACATCCTTGCCCTTCTCAACCAAGCCGGGGAATAACAGCAAGGCTAGGGGCACGGAGAAGGAGAGTGCCACGTCCTATGCATGCCTCCTCCTGAACAGCCGCTCTACGAGCCATCGACGCGTCGCATCGTTGTTTCCGATCATGACCCCGAGATGAGCCATCAGAAGACTTTGGAAGAGGACTTGCCGAACAAAGCTCCTCCTATTGCCGTAACATCTACGTCAGACCATTCTTTGCTCGGCACTGTAACGAGCGCAGGCGGACACGATGGCGACGACGCCGGAAATGGGCTGAAAGGGACCCCTTCGGCATCGAAAGACTTGCTCGGACTTGACATGTCACGGCCGATAGAGCATGACCCGACTGACTCTGCCCCTGAAGGCCGAAATGCTGTCGGAAATGAGCAGCCAAATGAGTCCGATGTCGCCGCCGACGCCATGGAATCGTCTGTGTCTACCTTGAAGCCCACGAAACCCCAGTTTCTGACCATCAATACAAACCCTTACGTCGATCCAACGCCCCCTACGCCCACCTCCCAAACCCCGTCGAGAACAAACTCAGCACATCGGTCCAAGGGACAGAGTTCGGGGTCCTCGCCGACCCCATCCGATGCCGGTTATGACGAAAATCGCTTTGCCAGCGAGGATGAGCGGGAGGGCACCTCGCGCTCTGAGATCCAGAGCATCATGGAACAGTTCCCAGAAGATGGTGGAGGCCCGGGTGAGGAGGAGGTCATGAGCCCAAGACTCGAGATCACCTCGCCTCATCTGGCCAGTCCACCACTACAACATCCTCCGCGGAAGTCTAGTCTCGAACCGCTCGCTCCGAGTATTGCACAGCAGCTTCAAGAAATACAGGGCCTTCGCATTTCAAACACATCACCAACGAGCGCACGGTCCAAGGGGAAGCTTAATGCCCATGATCACGGTCCTCCGGTGCCTCCAAAGGATGGGCATCTGGATGATAGGCTAGGATCTATAGAGTCCCCCGTCTCATCTACGACAACCCTTCATCGCCCCCCGCCGCCGGAACCGGAGCCGGAACCGGCCCTACCCTTCGACTTCCACCGGTTCTTAGAGCAACTAAAGCATAAAAAGGCGGACCCTGTCGCCCGATACCTCAAGTCCTTCTTAAACGAGTTCGGCAAGCGCCAGTGGATGGTCCATGAACAAGTCAAGATCATTAGCGACTTCCTCGCCTTCATAGCTAACAAAATGGCCCAATGTGAGGTCTGGAGGGAAGTGTCGGACGCCGAATTCGACAACGCCCGCGAGGGTATGGAAAAGCTCGTCATGAATCGACTGTACTCCCAGACCTTCTCGCCAGCTATTCCTGCCCCCCAGCCTATTCCAGGTGCAAAACCGAAAAAGCGTGGAGGGGATCCGCCGATGGGCCCCGGCAGAAAAGGACAGCATCAGGAAGACGTCGAGAGAGACGATGTCTTAGCACAGAAAATCAGTATATATGGATGGGTTAGAGAGGAACACTTGGATATACCACCCGTCACAGACAGCGGAAAGAGGTTCCTCACTCTGGCTCAGCAAGGCAAGTCTCGCGGACATGAAAATATGGGACCGATGCTGACCCGAGTAGAACTTTTGAAGATCAAGTCTTATAGAGCACCTCGAGACAAGATTATCTGTGTGCTGAATTGTTGCAAAGTCATATTTGGTACATACTCTTGAGTGCGACTGCGGATTTATTCACCAAGCTTACACGTCGAGCAGGTCTTCTCAAGCATAACAAGTCGGACTCATCGGCTGATAGTTTCATGCCTCTCCTTATTTATGTTGTGCTCCGCGCGAATCCAGATCACCTCGTATCTAATGTCCAGTACATCCTACGCTTTCGCAACCAAGAGAAATTGGGTGGCGAAGCAGGCTATTATCTTTCTTCTCTGGTAAGAATGAATCTGTCGAAAACTTTAGTGGGCTATGTCTTACTCCTTTTTCTAGATGGGCGCCGTGCAGTTCATTGAAAATATGGACCGTACCACTTTGACGATATCAGACGAAGACTTTGAGCAGAATGTCGAGGCGGCTGTCTCTGCTATCGCTGAAAAACACCGTGCAGAAGAGATAGCAAGCCGACCACATGCAAATCTGTCTGAAAAGGTCGGTTTATACCCAAGAGAATCATCGTCAACACGGCCATCATTTGAGCAAGATAGCTCTAGAATGCCACGACGATCCACTTCCAACGACGACCAGGACTCAGGTGATGAGGCCCCGGCCATTTCGGGGTTACTCCGTACCATTCAAAAGCCGCTGTCCTCGATTGGCAGGATATTTTCCGAGGATAACAGCACCGCTGGGCCAAGCACGCCCTCTCACATCCCGCAACCGAACCCAACACCGTCGCGACCAACCACTCGACCGACCAGTCGCCCGACCACACGGCCAAATCACGATGCTCAAGCCCCGCCAGTAGCCCTACGACAGCAACTATCAGCTCAGGAAGCTGCCGCCAGGCAAGCAAGTGCAGAGGCTGCCGAAGCGCATAGGATACAACGGGCAGAACATAACAATGTGGTTGAAACATTAGCGGGCATGTTCCCAGACCTAGACCGAGAAATTATCAGTGACGTCGTCCACCAACAGGAGGGAAGGTTAGTTTCCAACTCACGAATCCATGTAAACCTTGACTTGCTAACATAGCCGCAGAGTTGGTCTTGCAGTCGACGCGTGTTTAGCCTTGAGCGCTTAATTGGACAGATCTGTTACCGTGCTAGGCGATGCAATGAAATGAGATCGCGTGCGGCAGAGCTAGATACTTACATTACTTACTATATGGTTATGGTTTCTGACGGATTTATAAATGGATGTTAATAATACCCTATTTCCTCACCCCATCTATTTCAACCCACCACTAAGCCATACCCGGCTGCACATCTTGCGGAGGTTTGGCTGCATCATGAGCCTAGAATCAGAATTAATAGACATTTCCAAACCAAATTACTCTCGAACGTAAATATAAGAAAGAGAATGCTTACTCAACTCAGTTACTTGATTTTCTGAGCGAGCGGTGACCCTTGAACTTGAACCATGACGCGTCAAGGTACTCTTGGTACTCTACTTAGTGTTCCAGGCTTAAAACATTGTCCATTTTGATCGTAGTACGAGATTCGCAATTCTAACCATAATGAAATTGATGCTAGCACAAGTCTGGAATATTAGCGCTGGAATTAGGTACACCAAGTGGGACCGTATAAACAAGCGGACCTTAAAATCACATAACGAGTCCCGAACGGAGTTCCACGGAGAACGAGCGTACAGCACAACCTGACTAATCTCGTCAACGACATATTTCGTAAAACGGTATGGCAGACCCATGCCATTTCCTAAAAGGGTAAACAACTTCTATGTATTATCTATCAGAGGTTACGTGACTTGTGAGATGATGGTCAAGTTTTCCTCTAAGCTTATCCCACCAACGCCGCGTAGCACGTAGAGTCTAGGAGAATCGATGCGTGGCCATGTGCGGGTCGAACGAAATTGCCATGAATCAGAATGCTTAACAATACTGCTCCACGGCTTGCGAGATGGAGGTGGAAGAGAGTATAAGAGGAGGATGTCTCCCGAGTAAGATGTCGTCAATATCTCTCTTCACATCAGTCAGTCCTCGGGCATTCTATCATCATATCTAGTCCCCCTGAGAAGAAAGAAATAACCGCAATGCACAAGAACGCCCTCTCTCTCGCCTTGTGCGCCGCCGCAGGCGCCACATTGGCGCAAGGGCAAACCGTAATCAACAAGCTGCAATCCGCAGGTTTCAACTCGACATTCAGCCTATCAGCGGCGCAGATCAAAGACGCCAACCTGTCTGCGAGCGCATCAGCGAACATCGAGGCAGCGGTACGCTTCGACCAGTCGCAGCTCGCGAACGGCGGCTCGTACGAGGATGACTTCTACACACTTCCACCCCTGGGAGAAAACAGTACAGAGCCGGGAAAGCTGCTTAAGGTCCAGAAATTCACGGACCCGAACTCCTTCACGCTGCCGTCCAACACGGCGCTCTCGCGCATCTTGTACACGACCACGAACCTGAACGGGACAGTCATCCCCAACTCGGCGTTCGTGTTGTGGCCTTTCCAGCCGAGGGTTTTTTCGGGGCAGAATGGCACTGCTGAGGAAAAGAGTGCGCCCGTCATCCTGTGGTCGCATGGAACGTCGGGCTTCTTCGGGCCTGCGGGCCCCTCGACGAATCGTGGGCTGTGGTATGCGAAGTAAGTTATTTCAGATTTTATTGATTTATTCCCCTTAATCCTAACCAAAGAAATCTACTCCTTCAAGCCCGTTTCTTTTTCAAAAGAAAGGAAAGAAAAAATTGGCTGAATAGTTGAGTTTTTAACTAACTCTCAACCTCCTATAGCGCAGCGCCCTTCACCCTCGCGCTAGACGGATACGCCGTCGTGGCATCTGATTTCGGCGGTCTCGGCGTCGACAAGTCGTGGGACGGCAGCACCATCCCGCACCAGTACCTCGCCTCACGCGTCAGCGCGCGCGACGGGCTCTACGCACTTCGCGCCGCGAAGGAGGCGTTCGCCGGTCTTCTGAGCGACGAATTCGTGTCATTCGGTCATAGCCAGGGCGGCGGCGTTGCGTGGGGTGTCGCAGAGGTCCTTGCCGAAAAGGAGAATGAATTCGCGGACTTGGAGACCGGATACCGCGGTTCCATCGCAGGCAGCCCGACGACGGACCTCTTCACCGGCACGCCGTACCTCATCCTCCCCTTCGTCGGCCTTGCTCTAAAGGGTATTTTCCCGTCCTTCGACTTGACGGAGTGGTTCACGCCCCTCGGTCTCTCGCGATTTTCTCTCTTCCGCGAGATCCAGGGCGGCATCGCCGAGGCGCAGAGTCTGTTCCTTGACCCTACCAGCGGGCCGGTGATTCAGGAGTCGTGGAACGAGACCTGGTACGTCGATGCGTACGGGAAGCTCGGAAACGTGGGAAGTCGTCCTTTCGTCGGCCCGCTACTGGTTATCCAGGGCACGGCAGATGGGTATATCCCATATCCCGTGACGACGAAGACCGTGCAGGATACCTGCCAGTTTTTGGAGACTGAGAAGATAGACGCCGATTTGGAGTATCTTGTCATCAATGGCACGGGACATGTTCCCACGCTGGATGCTACTCGACCAATCTGGCTGAAGTGGATCGCAGACCGCTTTGAGGGCCGTCCGGTTGAGCGTTCTGGGTGCGTCAGGACGGACATGGCGAGTTGGCTGCCGCTGGAGAACTATATCCCCATCACGAACTCCTACTTGCAGTTTGCTGGCGAGCCGGAGTATTCGTATGAGACTCCTCTTGGGCTTTGATTTAGATCGTAGTGGGTTTGTGAGGTATGTATAAATAGGGGTTGGTATAGGGGGTCGGCTTGGGGTATATAAGATAATTTTCACCTGCTTTAAATTAGTTGAATTTCATATAGATAACACATAGAGAGAAAGACAACAAAAACTTTTTAGTCTAGGTATTCATACAATCCATTAATAATTATCATATCTACTAGTTAGCGAAGTTGAACTGTCTTATTGCGTGTTGGTTCATTCTTCTCAACCTTCCTATCTTAGCACTCTGCTTAATATATCTTCAACTTCATTAACACTTTCAGAACGGCCTTATATTACCGTGCTGTATCTGGGATACAACGTATATATATCTTGAACATTTCTGCACTTTTTCTTGCGTCAAGAGTCCCACAATACCTTAGATGCAACTATACAGAGAATGCTCTGCACCATATACTTCAGTAACGACGACGGGATTATGGTTCGATATCTTACAGCTTAGTGAATAATTCAACCCCAATTTCATTTACGACTCCCATTCAATGATATAACCGATAATTCGTTAGACGACCCATGAGGTTCTTATAATGACATTCTTCCCACCTATCCACTCAGGACCTCAACTTCTCCTTTTTCTTCAAACTTCTAATTGTTCCGATTCCTAATTTTGAGGGCGCTCTCATATTACGAAACCCATTCATGATCCATCATTTTCCCTTCCCAGGTAATTTATAATAACCCATTACCATCAGACATCATCCATCCCCAACCAACATATAACCCAACTCGCAACTTAAGCCTCGGCTCAAACTCGAACTCCAAGTTCAACCCGCCATATCGAATCCCGCACTCACAACCGCAGCCAAAAAAATAGCACCAGTCAAATTACTTTCTTCTCTGATATCGGCCCGAAAAAAAAAATCAGGTTCTCTCAGACTGCGTATGCAACATTCCTCACTGCAGGAGCGACCTGCTCAGAATGATGAACTTATGCATCACTGACAACCACCACTGCGCCATGGTACTTTCTTTCTTAGAATGTACGCACGGTTAACAGTACTTATAAGGCAGGGCGTCTATTGGCCCTTTTTTTTCGTTTGCTACAGGCCTTGATGGCCAGTGCGTGGGGATGGAGATGGCTGCCTGTTGCCCGGTAGGTGGAGGTCGTTGGATGCGTTAAGACGCGATGGGACGCGATGGTGTCGACGCGTTAATGGTGTTACGAGTTACATGACGACGAAGTGGCGATATTCTGAGAGAGTGTGTGGTTTGCAGTCGTCCTCGTTGACTTAGGCGGAATGGATCGTTGATGGCGGACTCTGGAGGTTTGAGATGTGGGACCAAATTCTTTTCGTGAAATACGTGACTGTTCCCGAGACATATATGCACGAGAAAAGTCTCAGGTTTCCTTGAGTGTTTCGTGAGTTGTGGTTGTCAAGGAGTAAGAATTTGGAGAGAAAGGTCTATGGGGTTAACTTTTCATGTTAACGTTCATACTTAGTTTCTAGGAATGATGGGGCCTTCGCGACTCCTGTCTCGGACTCTTAAAACTGGACGTGGCTGAGCAGATTCGGTTGTTATAGGATTGTCGTGTCGTGAGTGGCTGCAGAAATGACAAGGAAGCGTTTCGCATGGTTGTTAGGGCTTGCGTTAGGATAGTGAATAGGCTAAAGACGGATGGATTTTACGTGCTTGTATTACTAAGTTCCTGGAATTTATGGTCTCTTGCTCATAGTTCATGCAAAAGATCTGAGCGTTGAGAATTCACCAAGTATTGATATAATTGCGGACGGATGGATCACATTCAAACGAGATCAATCAAGTAGGAGGAACACGAGATATGCATATTTTATGTACGGAGAAAAGTCAAAGACCATGCCAGAAGCAGGTCAGTGAATGCAAAGTGTCATGACGTGGGAACTATATACAAGAAAGCGCTTCGGAGGCGACCCCTGACTGACTATTTTACCATTTGGAAGTCCGTATTCTATTCTTTACCCATGATGGCCCGAAACAGCCAGCCAAAGCCATGCTCCCTATCGCTAAGCTCAGTCCACTTAAGCACTGTAGGTCGAGTTGATGGGACCGAACTTGATGTTGGAGTAGATGACGTTGGAGTTGGGGTGCTGGGACTCGACGTCGGCGGGGACACCGGAAGAGGTGGCGCAGGTGCCGCGAACCTTGCCCGGGCCGGAGCCGGTGACGGGGTAGGTGGAGTCGAGCCAGAGCATGTTGGCCGCGTGGTCGTCCCAGATGGACATGACGAGGACCATGTCCTTGGAGAGGGCATCGCCCATCTGCTTGAGACCGCCGCGCTGGCTGAAGATGTTGGTGTCGCCGAAGGCAGTCTTCTGGGCGTCGCAGAAGTCCTGGGTGATCGAGTTGCCGCCGGCGCCGGAGATGGTGCTCTCGCTGTTGGGGATGACCTTGCCGTTCTGGACGTAGAAGCGCTTGATCTCGCTCAGGGAGCCGCCGGAGGTGAGGAACTGGGTGACGACCGTGATCTTCTTGGTCGTGTCGACGGTGGAGCCGGCACCGTAGAAGTTGGTCGCGCCCTGGCGGTAGCTGTTGAAGTCGCATCCGTCGGGGTCGCAGTCGCCGGCGTAGCGGTCGGAGGAGTAGGTTCCACCGCAAGAGTCGCCAGAGCACGAGTGGTAGGCAGAGTTCTGGCAAGGGTGGGGAGTGAAAGCAGCAGACACCTGGTTAGCCTCCCAGATATCCATCTCAGCGCAGCAAGCGCCCATGTTGCCGACACCAGCGTTGACATCGTTGGTCGAAGGCTTCCAGCCGTCGACGTTGGCCTAGGATTTCTGTCAGATACGGGGTCATAATTTCTTTTTCGCCGTCGGTAGACGTACCTTGCCGTCGATGAACTTGAGGTCACGAGGACACTGAGAGTCACAGTAACCAGTACCGTACTTGGCACCAGCAGTGTTGCTAGGGAACTTGGACTTGCCGCCATCGAGATCCATGGAGACGAAGTACAGAGCACCGTTCAAACCGCAGCTATCAACTCAGTCAGATCGTGGACCCTGTCTTGCTCAATAAAGGGAACTTACGGGAGGTTGGAAACGTCGACATCGAAGGTGAACTCATTGCCGAGCAGCTTGAAGCCCTGGTAGGTCTGGTCGTCCTTCATCAAGTACATGCGGCTACCGATGTTCTTGCTGTAGGGGCCCTGGGTCACGAACTTCAAGTTCAAGGCATTGCCCGATGTGGTGGCACCGTAAGTTCCAGCGTAGTCAGCACCATCGAGGCAGCACGCAGAGGCGCAGCTGGTCGGGTCAGAGCAGCGAGTAGTGTCCCACTCGTTGCCACTGTAGCAGTTAGTTCCCGAAGAGTCGTGAACCCATCGCCAGTTGGAGTCGACGACGACCTTGCCGTTGACGGTGCTGCAGCTGTTCGCTCCTGTGCACTGTTGCCATGTTAAGGCGGGGTGGTTCTCGGCGGTGAGAGAGGCAGCGCACTGAGCGTTGGCAGTGGCCACGAGGGCAGCGACAGCGGCGATCTTGCTGTGCATATGCATTTTGATGAGCTTGCTCTGTGTCAAGGGAAGACTTGATGACTGGTGTGGTGAATCACAAAAGCATCCCAGAGGATTGCGAGACCACGGTCTTATATATCAGTCTCTTCACCTCCAGAGCCCCGACGATGCATATTGCTCAAAAGCTCTCGCCACCATGTTAGAGTCTGATAGATCGCTCCAAGATCTGCCGTTTCCAGAAGCCTGGAGGGACAAGGCACCGAGTCTGGCCTTGGAAAACCATCCCAGTGGGGTGAAGTCCCGGCTGACGGGCCGCAAACCTCTTCTTGATGGAGGCGAGAACACGGACTCGACTCTCAGGGGCAAGCCCAAAATGATCGTAAGGGGTAGAGCGTCATGCCATCCGCGCGCTCACACATGCTAGGCCAAGATGAGAATGGGGACGCACACGCCCAACCATGTGTGGCGGTCTACTCTGGGATCCCTGGGACTTGACAACCGCGCATTTAGGGAGCGCCGGAGCGGGGAGCTGGCTTAGACGAACGCAAAGACACGCCTACGATCAAAAGGCACCGGGGTGAGGACCGCGGCCATCCGTTTTATTGGAGGCTTTTCCTCAAATGCAACGGAAGAAGTTGACCGAATGCGACTAGGACCGCGAGAGGGTCAACAAGCGTTAGAGCGCTTATTCTAACTACATGGATTTTCCGACCGAAGGGTCGCAGGCACAAGTGCGATTGTCTAGTCATCCCACACACCTATCCTTTCATTATAAGCATTCGAACCCATCATGTGATTGTATAGACCGGCATCTACTTATTAACTCGTCAAAGCGGGAAGGGTTGGTGACGATCGTCTCCGATTTCCACAGGGTTACTCCGCAGTAGGGTAGGAGTCGTCCAAAGTGAAATCTACCCCCCGCATAATGGGTACAAATGACCCGGGTAGCTGGTGTTTTTTCATTTATGCAACCTGGCTGGTGGGAAAAAACTCTGGATCCCCATGTGTCTTGGCTGTGCGGAAATGTAAATGAATTGCAGAGGCTGATGCCAAGTTATGCATTTAATTTCTGGTTGAGTCTAAGACAACATCATCGTCAGCCCCCAATTCGCGAGATACTGACCAGATTGGGCTTGACAATTCCTAATTCTAGCAAGGCGTAATTGAAGGCGCTTTTTTTCTGGTTGACTCGACCGGATGCACGGTCCATTGCATCAGGCTTGACTTGCTCGCTCACCGTTGAAGACGCCATCTGAATAACCAGATACGGTATCACTCTTTTGTCTATACTACCTCGGCGCCGACGGTCAGTACCGTCCGCCAAGAATAAATTAACAGATCCGATGAAACACAGGTTAGCTTCATGTAAGTTCAAGAGGCATACGAAGACGTCCGTCAGTAGATTGGGATAGTCAGACAGCTCAAATGAGGCAAGGAAACAACACGCCACCTTAGAAGTCCCCTAGTCTAGTAGTAGTTTCCTGTAAGATGGTAGATCTCACGGCAGTAATCCGCCGGGTGATCGGAGAAAATATTAGGAAATGCTAACTGATTCGATGGTGCTGTGATGATAGGTATATCATGAAACAGAACCCTTGAGAATCGCGCCCTACACCCTGACAACAGAGTGGCTAGGAAGCCGATTCGACAAAAAGTTCTCTCCACAAGGGAGATGGGATGGGACCAAGCCAAGAACAGCAGCGGAACAACCTAAATATCGTACACTAGCCGGGAACAAGCGGCTTTGAAGCCGAGAGCTTCTACATCGAACTGGGCCATGCTAACGTGCCAGCGACGTTTGCTAGCGAGGCGGCAGGGAAGCAGAAGGCGCTTGGGATTGCGCGTCCGTAGTCTATCATGTTGCATGCGAGTATCGTGATGACAACATTAACTCTATTTGAGTATTGCCGTTTGTTGGCGCACGGAAAGCCCAGCCGAAAATCTATTCAAATTCTATTCTTGGCGTGCTGATAGGTCACGAAGCGTCTATGTTAGTTGGCTCGTCTTCAAGCGAACGCATAGACTTGTTTATTGCGGATTTCGACACCAGACGGGTTCTCGCATGGGCAGTGGCACTTGGAAAGCCTTAAGATCGTCTTGGTATTTAGTTCCCAATACGGCAAACCGGTAACTCCCTCCGATTTCCTAATTAGGACGGAGTTAAGAACCAGTAAGCAATCAGAATTAGGAAACATTCACACTCTACAGTAGAGAGCAACATGTGAAGCATTCAAAGACGGGTGGCAACAAGAAAACCGCGTGGCTGAGCAGCGCTGGTCGTCGAGACTTTCGAAGCTTTTGATTATCGCTCACGGTCCATAGTCCTCTAAACGTAAATCACATGTCGCTGTTATAATGTGAGTTATACAGGCTACATGAGCAACGCTTGATCCATCAGGACCATTCAGATAGAAATAATCTCGGGCTGGCTATCCGTTGAGTCTACTTTTTCGACTGCTGACGTTTTTTTAGCCCCTGGCTTCTTCTTGCGCTTGCCGTTGCCCGTACCGGACACGGTCGGCGCTTCACGAATCCAACGGGCGACGGCTTCCGCACGCTCAGTTAAGATAGGATATTCTCTACCATCATCGACAGCCCATCGCTTAGGCGCGGAAGCTGTGTTAGGAGACGTAGCACTAGGGCTTATAGCTTGTACTTGGTCTGCTTCGGCGCGTTTCTGACGAGCTAGAATGGCGGCCTTAAAGCTGGCCTCGTCATTAACTCGCTCGTCCTCCAGCGCCTCGATGATAGCTTGATGTCTCATTCGCTCCTGGCGCTGCTCATCCACCTCCGTAGGACTAACAGGGCCTGCGATGGATAAAGTATTGACACCCGTGGTGGCAACCGACACATTGTTTGCCGATGGCGGGATCGGAAGCGGGGCAGGGGCACAAAGCACTTCCCAACTTGATCCGAGTTCGACCCAATTCTCTGCTCGACGCAGTACTTCTATCCAGTCCGCACGGGCAGGTGACCTACTAGCCTGAAAGACCGGGTAACCATCTGCCAGTCGAGCCAGACGGGCTACCATATACGCATGACGCTGAAGTTCTTTCGTTGAAGTCTGAACGAGCGTATGGCATAGTAGCAATGAATGTAAAGCATCGGTAAGAAGCGGGTGATATGTTACGACTTCGCTAGCCGTTTCTACGGTATTGAAAGAGCTTGATGCGGACGCAGCATGCACAATATCGGCGGATGGATAAGGAGGAAGATCTGCAGGAGGCGTGGCGGTGAACAGTGTTGCCAATGGGTAGACAGTATGACCAATTGAACTGCCGGTCGGACTGTTCGGGTCCTGGGAAGCCAAGCGAAATTGTGTGTAGTGTCTTTTGCTTCGATGGGTGGCCTGGTTTACCTGACGGCTGAAGTCGTCGGATACCTCAATTGGCAAGTTGGGTGAATAATGGAAGTGTTTGAGGTACTCCATGTAGTCTCGCAAAGCACGCTTTGCATATAGTCGCACGGTTTTCCTGCTCTCGAGCTGCTTTTTAGTGGGCGCTTGGTCCCCAGGCTGAGCTGTTGTGCTCTGGGAGACGCCTTCTCCTTCGGCAGGTCCGTTCCCGTTGGTACTACTGACACCGTTGGTATTGTTCAGCGGTTCGGCAGCCTGTCCAACAAGGTGCCTATTCAATGCGGACTCGACATGATCGCACGCCAAGGTCAAGTAGCAACCCGCACGCTGGAACAGCAATTGTACCTCGGTACTGCTCGGTTGGTCTTTTTCGTCGAGGGGAGGGTTATCCCGACGCCTGCCGGCCCTGCGCTCAAGCTGCATGGATTCTTCCACGTAGGGTTTATGCGGTCGATTAAGGCGGCAGACGCTCAATGCAGTAGTGAGGTCTTGGGCTGCCCCTTCAAAGTCGTCTTTGAACATGCGAACAATAGCGCGCGTCCGCAACGGCTCACAGTCGGAGGGTCGCTGCCCGATAATCATGTCTAATACGCGCAAGTCTGTACACTCAGCCAGTTGCCTAGACGGGATCTTCTCGTGGAAGAAATGGACATAATTCGCATCTGGATCATGGGGGGCCCGTTGTAGAACAAGCCCGGCTACGTTCTCTAGTGTTGATGTCGACTGCATCGTGGCGACGCTCGAAGCTATCTCGTCAAGACGGTAGGCGCGCGATAATTTTTGAGTGGCCTGCTCCCGCATGCGAAACCTCCTTTCCGGACTGAGCTTTGCGCCGCCAGTATTACCAAATCCTAGCCCCAACGCTTGCATGTGATGGGCGGCGCCGCCCGCGAGCGAATTGGACAGAGCAGACGATGCAACACCGTTCGCAGCACGCACAGCCAGGTCCGTAGCGCCGTCGACGAGCTGGCGTATCTTGACCAGGTCATAGAAGACAGCCGGGTCAACGGGTCGCGGGAGGGGCATGTAATAGTTCGCGTTTGCGAGGGTTTCGAGGACTTCGACAGGCAATTGGAGCCATGGGCCGTGAAACGAGGAGATATATCGCCAATGCCTGAAAAAGGAGGTCGTGTTAGTGTATATAAAGAGAGGCGACGTAGTTATACGCATCCATCTAGTAGGGCAGCACCCAATTATAATATACAACCCCCCTAATCATGAGGACCACGGTGAACTAGTGCTGGGACTCACTTGTTCCTACATATGACCAGCGCCGAGGAAGAGAGGGCGGGCGCGGGCGCGGTCGCAGCAGCAGCAGCAGCAGCTTTGTTGTTCGTGGCGGTCTGGTTTGACTCGGCAGGGGAGTCTCCCGCCGCGGATTTCTTATTTTTCTTTGCCATTGCACATTGAAGCAGTTCGCGACAGGAATATGATCTCGAGGAGGGTTGTCGAAGTAGTGTAGAACGATCAGATAGATATATTAACACAGAGTATTACGTCGAATGAATACCTAAGCCACTCTTACTGACGATGAAATGCTATACTCGAGCAGTAATGAGCAATAAGACAGAGAGAGACAAACAAATCCAGACTTATGTAGATGCAGATGAACGCATTGTATAAGACGGGAGCCCGGATGCTTAGTACAATGTCGGACAAGGGTGTTTATGCGACATGCACATATATGATATGTGATGTAAGGAACCTTGAGGAAGAAGAAGAAGAAGAGAGGAAGAGAGAGTGTCGTAGAGTTCGGATGGCAGCGGCAGAAAAGTGCTGATTTGTACGTCGACTTCTTATTCTATTGGAACTATTGTTCTGAGACAGGACTTGCGTAACATATTCTACGCCGATAGATGGTCGATAGTCTCTTAACATATTCCTCTTATCGCCTTATCTCTTGGTGGCGGGACAATAGTGCAACCCGCATTGCTTTTTATCGGCACGTGATTCGTCAGTCGCGACTTTTTACCTAGCTACTGTAATATATTGTATAGAAGAATACTCTATGTACATCCATATACCTACATGTATATAAATCCAATGGATGTACCTGGAATTATCACGGGTTCGTACCGAAGGCTCTACATAGATATAAAAATTATTGGCATTACCTTACAATGGGCACAGGGATATAGACAGCCTATGATAGGTTTTTGAGTTTGTTACGAGAAAGAGTAGGTAGGAACCGCGACGTTGTACGAATCTATCTATCTCTACTGTCGGATGTCTTCTTTCCATTCTCTTTTCACCTTGTCAAGGAGATCGACATCTCCCAAAATGTCAACTCCCACAGCCGCCATGGCTTTCCCGACACGAAGGCAGTTCTCAAACGCGAGCTTCGTCCCTGCCGCCTGCGCGAACCCGGGGTTGTGAGGTCCAGCGCCCCCCGGGCCAGCAGGGATCGAGAACCCCGCGTTGAGACTCGGCATCGCATAGCTGATGTTTCCCTGGTCCGTACTGGCCGTCGTGCGCCCTTCTATCTCGTCTACCTCCGGGTTGCTAGTTATTGGATCCGGTGGGGACAACTTGTTGAAGTGTTCGCGGTAGTGATCTGCGAGCAAGCGGTTGGGGACGTGGTCCGCGTACGACTGCACAGGCGTCACCTTGAGAGTAGCACCCGTCGCAGTCGCCCCGGCCTCGAAACAGGCATCAACCTTCTTCCGCAGCTCACTCAGTCTAGCCTGCGTGTTTGCTCGTACAACGAAGTTTCCCGCCGTGTATGCGTGTATGATATTGGGTCGCACGCCGCCGTCTGTGATGTTACCCTGCATCACATCACCCGGCATCGTCTGCTGCCGGAGAACAGAAATGGCGTTGTAGGCTGTGATGAGTGCGTCCAACGCGTTGATTCCTAGCCATGGGTTAGCCGCTGCGTGGGCTTCGCGCCCGAAATATTCCACTTTGAATGCTGTGTATGCCGACGTGCGCATATACGCGTGGTTCCGCGTGATGCCGGGATGGGACAGCAAATTAATGTCGACTTTGTAATCTCGGTAGGCTCCGGCTTCTAGCAGCTTAATCTTCCCTCCGCCCCCTGTAGAGGATGTTTAGTGAACAGGATGGACAATTACTGAGTAGGTAAATTAAGTTCTGCATACTTACCTTCTTCTGCGGGTGTCCCAAAGAGTACCACTTTACCGCCCAATTCGCCCTTCCTCAGGAATTCACCTACTGCTAGACCTCCTGCCACTGATGCGGTCGCAATGAGGTTGTGGCCACAGGCATGTCCGATGCCCTCTAATGCATCTGTTTTAACCTATCAGCATCCATCGAGTATCTGGGATCAAACATCTATAACATACCCATTTCCACATTGAAGGAGACAACCGGTCCCTTCTTCCCGCTATCAAAAACGGCGACCCATGCGGTCGCCAAACCATACGCCGAGGGAGTCACTTTCCATCCCTCCTGCTTCGACATAAACTTGGTTAACGTCTCATGGGCGATGAACTCCTCGTACCCTAGCTCGGGATTGTCGTGGATCGTCTTGTTCACCTCCCAAAGCTCCTTGGCAATGCCATCAATGAAGTCACTAATCTCACGCAGATGTCCCGATTCGATTGGCTGAGTCTCTGCAGCATCCTCATGATTGATGAAGACGAAATCTTCGCCTAGTTGGTCCATCGCTCTTGTGTATGGTCAAAGCTATTCGTTATGCTCAATTGTCCTTTGTATATAGAGATCATTTACAAATTCAATGACGCGCCTCTCTCCAAAGTAGATAGGCCCTCAACCCATGTTCAATCAAGCACCCCCACTCCAGTGAACCGGGGATACAACTTCCGATCGGTACGCCTTGAGGCTAAAATCATAGCCGTTGCAAGGCAACATCTCAACTGCATATGATTATTAATGTTTCTTGCGTAACAAGTTTCTTAGTCATAAAGATTAAGTCTTTCTCGCCTTCAAGGGCATCGAGCAACGTGCCATGAAATCCCTAACCGATCGCCAAATTTATATGTAATTCGGATAGCGCTATCAAAATGAAATTGAGTGGTTATAGCGGGTCATAACATATATTACCTCTCTCACACGAGAGCCTACATTACATAATCTCATACTCTCATACTATCATGCACATCGTCTAGTCTACAAGATAGAGAACCTTTAAGCCTGCGAAATCTCCCTCTTGTCCTCCTGGTGGTTTACGGCCGGGCTCTTCTCCGCATCGGAAGAGGAGGAGGCAGCATGCGGAGGGACGCCTTCTAACATCTGGCTTCCTTTCTCGACGTGGTTCTGGCCGCCAAAGAGTGCGTCCATCTCCTCCAGAGAGACCTGCTTGGTCTCGGGAATGAAGAAGTAGACGAATATGGCCAGCAGGATGTTGGTTGCGAAGAAGAAGAATAGGCACTTCAGCCCCTCGTTGGCCAGGAAGATGGGGAAGAACTGCTGGAAGATGGTATTGGCGACGTTTTGGGATTGCGAGCACATGCCTACGGCTTGTGCACGGACGTTCATGCTGAAGACCTCTGAGGTCCACATCCAGACAGTGCTATAGATATTATATCAGATTACGTTCAGGAAAAAGGCAGGACGGGTGTAGAAGGAAATACTTACGCGCCCCACGATGGCTTGTAGAAGAAGATGAATAGAAACAGCAAGAACACGATGGCAATGCCGACGGGCTGCGTCTTGGTCGTCGAGCCGTCTGCAGCGACGACATCGGGCGTTGCGAGACCGACGATGGGCACAATGAGCATGCACGCCGCCATGCCGACCGCGCCGACAATCAGTAGCCAGCGGCGGCCGAAGCGGTCAGCGGACCACAACGCGTTGAGGGTGAAGAGGATGCCGAATGTGGCATTGAGGGCATTGATCAAGTTTATGGTCTCGCTCGAGGTCCAGATCTTCTTGTAGATGGCACTTGAGTACGAGTTCAGGGTGCCCTGGCCGGAGAGCTGCTGGCCGACGTTGATGACGAAGGCGAGCCCCAGACGCTTGCGAATGGACGGGTCCTTAAACAGGGCCTTGTAGGAACCGCTGATGGCCTCATTCTCGTACTCGATGGCCTCGCGGATCGCCAGGATCTCGTCCTCTACATCCTGCTCCGTCTCGCGGATCCGCAGCAGCGCCTTCCTGGCCTCATCGATGTTGTTGTGGCGCTTGATCCACCAGCGCGGCGACTCGGGTTGGAATGGTAAGAGCGCGATGATGATCAGGGGTACGAGAATCTGGAAAATGACGACGATCCGCCAGTCCCAGTTCCCCAGCCTCTTCCGATAGATGTTAGATGCGTAGGCGATCCAGTACGCGATGAAACTGCCGACGCTGTAGAACGTTTGCCAAAACGTCATGACGCTGCCACGCACTTCGGGCATTGAGACTTCTCCTATGTAGATAGGACCAGCAGCTGTATTACCGTCAGTATAGCTACGTGATACTCGTTGGTAATCGACGTACTAAGTGCTAGACCTTGGCCCAGACCGATCAGGACACGGCCTCCAATAAACGCGCCCAGATTGTGTCGTGGAGCGAAGGCTTGGACGAATGTAGCAATGATGGTGAGGAAGCAACCGATACCCATTCCCCAACGTCTGCCAAAGTAGTCCGCCTATGTGAAAGTTAGACACACGTAGGTAGTATAATAATATTAGTCTTAGAGGTGCGTACGACAGGGCCACCGAAGAAAAAGCCAGAGACGATGGCGCCAATGGTGTATGCAGTGTTTACGAGACCTATCAGGTACGCATCGCTTTTCTATTTGGATCATCGTAGTTAGACGAAACTCGTTCGTAAGAGCCACGACCTGGAGACTTACAGCGTCAAGATCGAACCACTCAAGCCAGTTGTCGGAGCCCTGAGCAGCGTTGAAGACAGAGGCATCGTATCCGTACAACACCATGCACATCGCCGCCACCAAGGCGATGTACCTATAGGGTTCATATATCAGTAACATTCTTACCGCGGGACGAGAGAGAATGAAGAAACCTACCAATTGTAGACTTTTTTTGAGCTTGGCATCTTGAAGGCTGGTGAACCAAGTCTTCAAACAATCCTACGGGTCTCTGGAGAAAACTTGACAAGCAAGCTATCAACCAAGGGAAGAGAAAGAAGGGGAGGAGGAGGAGAATGAGAAGATCCCCCAGAGGAGGGCGTCCGAGTATATGAATAGTCAATACCGCCTGTCCTTGGTGTGGTACCGAGTTGCTGGGATGCAATGTCAAGTCAATATCTTCGTCCCGGATTTGCCTTCCCCTACACTATACCTCGTGATCATTGGTGGCTGTCGCCCACCCTGCTGCCCCATATCTGACCATGCTTCTCGGCTTCGGGTAGGTAGTTCGAGGCAGTCTAGTCTTAGCGAGCGTTGTAACCCCAGTAGATGCAGGCAGGGTTCCAGTCTGTTCGTTGTAACCACATAAGACAGCCTCCAAGACTTCTTAATGGATGCTGCCCGTAGTCTATATATAAACTACCCGTCCAGTTCCATCCACTAACTCAAAAACTGTACGATATCACGCCTTCCTCCCAGAAAATGGTTCTCTTTATCAAGTTCGTCTACGATAATTAGCAACAGACTCCTTCCCCACAGATGTGGAATCTCCCCCAGGCCAAGTTTAGCGGGGGAACAGGGAGTCAAGAAGGCTGGTGAGACTGGGTTGCGGAGAATATGTCAAAGTGATTTCCGCCAATCAGAGTTTCACCGCGTGTTATGGCACATCGGCTTGGAGTCTATCTTGCTATCACACTTATGTCTCTTCTAGATTGACATTATAACATCCCAATGGAAGCCAAGACTGTGGAATAAATGGGCATCACATGGCGTGTAATTTGACAATCGCGGCCCGTAGCCGGTATCGCCTGTCTATCTTGGCTATTTGGATTACTACTGGTATACACTTATAACAGTTTGCTCTGTCTCCAGGTTTCGAGGGACGGTCCGTTTATCCACAGGTTCCACGATTGATAGAATGTGGTGCAGCTCATAATCGCTCAGCGAGATAGTGAATTAACTAACCTAGCAGTTAGCTTTCTGGTTCCGAGGTCATAGCTTCATCTTCACCGGCCATGTTCCGCCTGAGAGATTGGGGTGTTCTCTAACGGATTTAATTCTAGCATCACGCTTCTTGTGTAGGATGTGTGGCCTCCACGGGTTCGTGGTTAGGAAATTTTCAGGACCGATTCCACGTGCTCATAGGCTTTAATGCTAATAGGTAACGAAACTTCCAATTCCATTTGTAATACATCTTCGGCGCAAATTAGATTACCATACCAGACACCGCGCTCCAGTCCTTAGCCAAAACCCGAAGAGCAAGTTGCTAGCTATCTATACCTAGTTTTCGCCCCTCCAACTCGGAACATCAAGACCTCGGGCCACCGACATTGCCTCTCATCATAGCTTCTACATTTACGTCGACCCATCGCATATCTCTGCCCATCTGTGCCTGCATATTTGGAGGGGGCGGTTGTTGTTGGATCTGTCGTCTCGCGCGTAATCGGTCAACAATATTTTGGGATATCATGTCAAAACTTCTCCTCAAGGACACGGAATCGTCCCACCGCTCGCCATACTTAGCCAACGTACTCGCGGTACGCTCCAAACACCCGAGGCTTCTCTCCAGATTATCGAAACCCGCACCCCCTATCCGACGTGGGAGTGGAGGCGGAATTACCTTGTCCCTAGAATAGGGCGGCGGCGGTGGCATTATGCCGGAGAGTAGCAATTCTTCTGCGTCATGCACGACCGCCACGAACTGGCTCGCCATGAAGAAGACGCGCAGTGCATCATGGTACGAGTAGAAACTCGTGTTACGCCCGCTGTGCGCTATTTCATAGATGCGATCTAGGTAAGCGACCGCGTGTTCAAAAATAAACAGTCTGTCATAGTCGGTAAGGGGGGGCGATTTCGCCGAAGGCGACATGCAATAGACGAAACTGTAGCGCAGTTCGAGATCGAAGAGTTCTCTAATAGCTATTGGGAGCGCGTTAGGCAGTCTCTCGGCCCATTCCTGCATCTGATGACACATCTGCCAGATGAATGTCGCATCGGGCAAAGGCGTAGAATCGGATTGGGATAGTAACTGGTACCAGTGCGATTGCGCCCGGCGGAGTTGAAACAACAGTAGGGCTGGCTCGCACCCTGAGAGATATTGGCCGTTTATAGACGCCCTCCGACTGAAGGATGAGGATCTTGGGAATCCCACGTTCACTGCTGCGTCTGTGAATGAAAACGCCCGGGTGAGGACCATACTAATTGACCTGGAAAGATGTCAGTGCGATCGATCTACGATCTACTAGTCCTGCCGCATTTTTTCATACCGGTCTAGCGAGTATACGCAGTAAAAAGTCTTCCGCCGCATGTCCAGCAATGACTTGTCGGACATTTGCTCCGGTGGGGGATCTTGGTGGTACCCCATATCTATAACTGCACGACAGGTAAACCCGATTAAATGCCAGCTATCAAAATGAGCTGGATCTAAGGTCGAGTATTGTGTTAGAAGTATAAGTGATTGTATTTGAGTCGTGTAGCCTGGCATCAGAGCTTGGTCGGCGTGCCTGAGTGCGCGTGAGACCAAGTAAAGACCATCGATATAATACTGATCATTTTTGACTTGACTCTGTGCGCTGGAACTAATGGCTAGAACCATATATAGGAGCCAATAATCGCTATCCTTTATAACGCGATCTTGCATTGAATATACCTGGTCAAGAACATTGTAGAGAGTGGTCTCGCCAAACGCGGGGTAGAGGCAGTATACATTAGCCATATAATATTGGATCAGAGTAATAGCAGTTTGTCTTGATGGCATATTCCAGTCGTCATCTCTAGGTAAGGGGTCATTCGTAGCGGCAGCCAATACAAGTCGAGCGAAAGTCATGTTGCTTGTGGATGGCTCGAAGTCTCTCGTTGTCGCGTTAACAGAACTTTGCAATGATTAGCATGCAGATAAACGTAGGCGAGACTGACAACGCACAGAAAACCGAAGTCGGACATAAGCGAGTTCACATCTGAATTCTCGCGACTCCTTGCAGCCTTCCGATACATGGCAGCCTGGATATTGGCAAGAGAGTCTTTCCGATCAGTTTGAGGGAGAGGAGGTAACGGCCCAGACGCATGCTGGGCGAGCGATGCCTTTCTAGATCGCGCAAAAGCCAGGCGCCTCTCCATCTTCTCTATCCGAAGCTCGAGTGCAGCCACATAGCTGCAAGAGTGTTAGTCTACATAGGTAACAGTAAGGTTATCGCATTGCTTAAGGCTGTCTTGCCTTCGCTCTTTACCCCTGGCGAACTGGTCGTTGGCTGCCGAGCACTCATTCTCCCGGCCAGCCTTCTCACAGGCCGTGCATGCTGGTAATTTGCCGTCGCACTACAACTAAGGTCAGAATCCAAACACGACAAGAACCTCAGGACGGTATTACAGACGGACCTTAACCTTGGCGGACCGGCCTAGGCGTAGCTCGTTAGTCGGGATCCCCACGAGTCGTGATGAGCCGCATCTCTGAGATGAGTGGAACTTACATCGGGAACAAGCCGATACTGGACGGGACACCCGCAACAGCGGATTATCCGAGAAACTTGATCGTGGCATTGCACAGGGCGGGCGACAGCAGCGCGCCGGGTATTTTAGTACCGACCGAATCTATCTAACGAGGGTTCGATATACTTAGTTGTGATAACGGTGAGCCGTGGAAATGCGCGGTGCCGGGTGCCTGCGAATGTAAGCGCCGGAGCGCAATACACACATTTGCGCCAGAGACAGCCGTTCGCCCCGCCAAAGTACAAGTCTTGATAGGCTTGGCGAGCTTGTTAGCCTGGTGCGGGCCGAGACGCAGACTCTAGGTGTATATACTGTGTGAAGCACTTCGCTAACGGGGGTTCGAGCTATTGTTGAATTGTGGACCGAAGCATGAAGACGGACAAGTAAGAATACGATCTGTCAGAATGAAGCCTTGACCCTCATGTCATCCGCGACGAGGTCCAGTTTAGGATAAAATAGAGCAAAGTCATAGTTGTCGGCGAACAACAGGTGGGTTGCGGGGTCTTGATTGTCATCCACTTAGGAAGACCCTTACCTATTGACATCCCCCTTTTTTCACCAGTCAGAAGGCTACAGAACCTGGTCTAGATTGGTGTCACCTAGGGGGTCACTTCATGGTGTCATTGGTGAAGTTGGTGAAACTTTGACAGGGACGAATATGTTCTCGAACCTCGGGCCTGTTTTAACACATGAATGAATCCCTTTCATGCAATGAGTGGCCTTCTCGAGATAAGGAGAGAAACGAGCACTGGGATCCTGGGAGTGAATAATCGCACCTGTTGCCTGACGCTTGGCCAAGCCGCAAGGGGGAACCGGGCTGCATTATGCCGCTAGCTCTATGCAGATTACAGATGGAAACTATTCAGCGGAGGTTTTGTCGTAATGATCTCGAGTTCAAGGGGATAAAGTCATATGCTTGATAATCAACATACAAATATGCGTATAATTCTAGGCCTATGAAACACGTATTGTCAATGTCTTAGACTTCTTGATTCTGAAGAGACACAGTAGATGCGCCCCCTTTTTCTACTGTGACTGACTTTTGAATAAAACTTGACACTTACGCACGTCAAGGCAGCGTCAGCACAGTACTACCTGCCTCGGGTATACCAATGTTGCATCATCCTCATACAGTAGGTTGCAGTCTATTGAAACGAGCATTTGACTTGACATTTTGACATTTTGACATATGTTTAGCATTAGGATAAGTAGGTATTCCATCTTCCTGTTAGTTGCTTTATCACATGCGACAGACACTAAAGCGTACTAAGTTAAATCAACTAGGTTACTCTCTTACTCGATTACAGTATGGCGTGAGTATTAGTTCCAGACTCTAAAGTTTCTAAGGAGGTAAAATAAGCTCTGGCCTCATCGCGGGGTAGTATATACGGTATAGCGGTTACAGAGACTACCCAGATATCAATACAGGAGCAGAGCATCAAGTCGAAAGACGTAACAATGAACACCGACATTGGCATGGATGCTTCGGCATCAGATGGTGTCGGTTTGCCTAGCACCAACCGCGTCTACTCACTGACAGGCGGGAGAATCCACCAAATAAGGTGATAGGCTTACGTACATCTCCACGTCCTTTTTGCCTAACGATCCCATTTCCCCGCAGCTACAATAGGTTAGGTACTACCTAGACAAATTCCTTGCTATTAAATCCCTTATTATTAAATAATCACCACTACCGCTTTTCCACTTGTAGCTGTCCGAGACATCTGGGATTGGATCTTCGCCACGTGGAAACGCAAATCAGAAAGAAGGGAAGAGGCTGAAGAGTGTTTGAACATTTGAAGCCCCTGAAACCCCGCGGACTGTCTATAGTGCCCCTTAGAACCTTTGAAAATCCAACCTGCCCCCAACAGCCATCGAGATTCAGCCAGGAAGGAATATAGAATACAACGTCTGCATTCATAGGACCAATCAGCGCTTTCGACCGGCTGACTTGGCTGACTGCCAAAGTGCCCGCGACCCGTCTATCTACTAAAGTAGAGTAAAGTAAGGGATTTAGCGCTTCCCCGAAATATATGGACAATGATATCACAACCTTGTTGACAACCGATTTGTTGTGAGTTGACGAATGAAATAACAAGACAACTCCCTATGATACGTTGCCCACGAACGAGACAACATGGTTGTGTAGCGAATTGGTTCGGTGAACCAGCTTCTCTGTGTTCGTTTACGACCACGGCATACACTCCACGAAACCCGACGACAGGGCCTCAAAGATCCCCGCGACGTTGTGCGACCGAGCGACTATTGATTCCCCCGCGTGCTTGCTAGGCTACGATCACGAAAGACTCCGTTTGACGCATCCCGAGAAAGCTAAGCAGAAAAATAAGAATAAATACTACCGATGGATGCCTCCATCGTCTTCCGCCAGGTGGAAGGCTTTGGTAGTCAAATTTTACGACCACATCAAGAATTCCCACCGAGGAAGATAGCGAATGAAGATGAACAAGGGGACGGGAACTCGCATCGCATCGCACATACTTTGACGGCTTGTTGCCGTTGTCGCCAGGTAAGTCATGCGCGCCATCTATACTTGTTCCATGATGCGGCGTCGAGTATCGCTTGTTTCGGAATTTCGCTTTCGATGGTTAACGCAGCCTGGTCAGAGGAAAACTCGATGCGATCCCACACTCCCTCGATGCCTCCCCTGCGAGCGGTCGGGCTCAATATGCGAATATTTTGATACTACAAAAGGGAAAAAAATTAGTCGATACTACGTCGTCAAGCTCCAAGAAAAGGTTCGCGCTCTAGATGCGGAACTTTCCCAGTACATTGATGAAGATGAGGACTTCCATGTCAAAGACAATGAGGATTTCCTTCGTCCCGGTGGCCTGGTAAAGCTCAACGAAACCGACGAGACTCCTCGATATCTTGGTCCGTCTAGCGGGATCGCCATGACGCGCGTTGTGATGGAAGAAGCGAAACGGTATACTGATACAGGTCGAATTTCGGAATTGATACCGAATGTTAAAGGAAGGCGAAAAACCGCGTATTTCGGAACTGCTACAACTGGTAACAGATCGCAGTCTTTTAGCATGCCAGCCGGGAACCCAAGAAAGAAGAGCTATCCCATGGTCAGCGCGGTAGCAGCGTCGGGTCTTCCAAGTAGACCCATAGCTGATAAGCTCGTTGAAGTCTTTCATCAAAGAGGTAAGTAGTTGATACCCAATACTTCAGCGAAGGCAAACCTAATATTGAAACACAGCTCAAGTGTTTAGCCCGGCACTTCACGAGAAGGTACTCGCCAAGGCTCTCGAAGATGCTTATTCTGGCAGCCAAGATCCGTACCAAAACTTTGTTGTCCGTCTGGTTATGGCCATAAGCATGCAAAAGCTTGACTCTAACTACGCCGGTCTTGCTGATAGTTATTACCTCGCGGCAATGCAATATTTCGAGACTGTTGTTCGGCCCAAGGACATCAAAACACTTCAGTGTCTCGTGTTGATAGGCCAGTATTCATTACTAACGCCGACACGAACAGCTGTATACTATGTGGCTGGTCTCGCAACGAGAATCAGCCAGCAGCTTGGCCTCGCGGATGAGAAGACGATCACTTTGGGTGCCAGCGACCCCTTGTCTTTGGATATGCGTCGGCGGCTCAGCTGGATCGTGGGCACCATTGAACTGGGATTATCCCACTCTATGGGTCGCCCAAATGGGTTCGCGAAGACTGATGATATTATTGACATCAAATGGTTTGAGACTGTACCCGACGCAAACATCTCAGAGGATGGTATTATACCCGGACCTCCAGATGAAAGAAAGCTCGTTGCTATCCACTTCTGCAAGATGCGGCTTCTCCAGGCTGAAATTCGCCGCATATTATATGAGATGAAGCACCCAGAACCAAGGAACGCTCGTCATCCTTGGTTTGCCGACATGGAGGCAAAAATGGATCAATGGCTGGCATCATCCCCGGAGAAACCCCCATGGTGCAAGCCATGGTAAGTTCGCTTTATTCAGTAACACCATGAATTTAAACTGATTTTCTGCGCAGGTTTACGGGTAGATATCATACAATGGTAGTGTTTCTACACCGCCCTTCGCCACAAGTGCCACGGCCGTCGGTACAGTCCGCCACCAAGTGCTTCGACTCAGCCGCGTTTGTAATAGATATATCAAGCAAGCAGATGATGTCAGCTGCCGTAGATATAACATGGGTGTTCTTACTCACTCTGTATATGTCGCTTAACACTCTTCTGTGGTGCGTGGCAAGGTACCCAGACGTTCGCGCGGCGCATTCCAGGGAGGAGGTACAAGAGCTTGTAAACATTGCACTAGACATCATCGATCAATGTGTCGAGCGGTGGCCAGGTACCCGTTCAGCATCCGAGTTATACTCTATTTTGACAAAAGCGTGTCTCCAGAGTTATGACTCTAATGGTACCCCTAACCTATCCAGCCCAGGCTCCCTTAACACGCCACCATCGCAGGCGGAAGCTAGCTCCCCTAATGCCATGGACATATCGGGGCCGGTGCCAACATCCAAGTCCGGTGCGCCCGCTTTCAATCCGCCTCAATTTGGGTATGTGTTCGGTTCAGCGCCCGAATCTGTAGACAATTATTATAGTCTCGACAACACCTTTCCACCACATCCTACATTCCGATCTAACTCTATTTTCCTGAACCCGGCCTCCAACGACCACACAGGCCGTCGTTTCAGCTACTTTCCTCCCGACTTTACCCAGGTGGAAGGCCTTCCTGGGATCGATCCCAGTCCGCCCCCTTCGGAATCCACCACTATATCTCCACCCTTACTTTCATCACCGCAACTTGCTCAGACGCCTCCTGAGTCTATATCCTCTATGCATGTCGGCACACCGTCTATGAATACGCCGTTGCTATCAACCCCACTGCTTCCAACGACAGCATCTCAAGCCTCTCCAGAGGCGATGCTTACAAATGGTATACCCCAAACGCAACAACGTCCACCCCTCCCCGCCTTCACTATCCCATCTTTACCACCAGGTCAGCTCCCTCAGGGCCAGCGACCTTTACCACAACCCACCACAGTCCACGATTGGTTCAACCCTCCACCACCGTTCATTTCGCCCTATGCTTTTGGCAGTATGGGCGCAGGACTCTGGGGCAACACTTCTGGTATGAATGGGTTTGATGGCCTGGAGGGCGGAAACTTCGATGCCTCACGTGGACTACCCCCGGAGAGACAAGGAAGTCTAAGCCAGGCGCAACAGATCGAGCTGATGGGCGTGTTAGAAAATGAGGGCATGGCGGATATAGATAGCTACTTGAATACGAGCATTGGGTATGGGGGTGGCGCCATGGGAAATACAAATATGGCCATGAACTGGGGACCGCAATCATGAGCGAGGCGTTATCTTGGGTCATCAGTCTACCTTCGAAATGTTTTAACGTTTTGGTTGCAAAGATAAGCGGATTACGACGGAAATGACTGATTTAAGGCTAGACTTTTCTATCATCAGTGATGACTTCTTGATGCTTTCCTCGGTTGCAAATCCTCTACTAGCCGACGGTAATTCAATGGGACTTGAATCTTCAGACAAACTTGAACATGTACACTGTTTTTGTCTTAGCTGGTTAGCTGAGCGGATCAGTCTTTTATTAGACCATAGTCACATATTCGGCGAAACTCAGGTTCTTAATATTTAGATTGCTTGGGTGTCTTAGCCATTTAGTAGCGTCGAAATGCGATACCAGTCCTCTTATGGCATCGCAAATAGATCATCGTGTTGTCGTAAGAGAGAATAGCATGAATCGTGACCACAGAGGTCAAGTCTCAGGATCAGTATACTAAGTTATAACTTTTTCAGCTTATCAAGCACATAACACTCATCCCTGAGAAGTTGTGGTGTTCAAGCCAAGATATCCCCTGACTCCGTCTCCTTCGTCGCTATTCGGCCCTACCAGTAGGGATGCCAAGAGCAAGAGATAATTGACACAACGGAGTACTAAAAGGTCTTTTGCTTTGCTTCACTAGTGTTGATCCCGCCAAGCCATCGGTTTGGGTAACCCCTAGATGTATCACAATAAAGGACGTTGCCAGTCCCAGGGGAACATTTGGCCGCGAGCGACTCAGACTCCAGCTAGGGTTGGTTTGGGGAACGGCCAAAAGAAATAACTACGTCGTCGTAACGAGCGCAGTGGAGCGTTGGGTGTTGATAGTGACAATCAATATCAGCCACCCCTATAATTAGATCCCCTCACAAAGTCAAACGGAGAGACTCTGATTCAGGATAGCTCTTGATCATTGAGGGGTCTCTTGTACTCACTTATGGAATTACACCTGAGCTAGAGGAACCGCATGAGACAGCTAGGCCCAGTGCCATTGAGATAATTACAGCCTCCATAAATTTGGTTGGTATCATACTTTCCATGCCTAATACAATGAGACGAATCATTAAGTAGTCACGTCTTTCGCGCCATCATGCAGCACAAAGTAACTCAGATAGTGTATATGCTCGTTTTTTTAAGCTCGTCATTGATCGTTTAAGTGCAAGGTATGCTCGGAATGAGGTGCTGCGTCTGTTCACGGCTATGCGTTACTGATGCGAGTCTCGGCTCGTTTTATAACGGCCACCATCGGACATATCGGAGTCGCAGGACAGAACACCACTGTGATAGAGAGCTTCATCTAGGAAGAGGGTCATGGTAGTAACGGCTCCCATGGGTGCATATCTGGATGCTGATCTACAGTTTTAAATGGAAACCCGCATGATATACGTAGGACAACTCATTTCAAAGGATCACTCATAGTAGTGGTATCCCATGCATCAGGATCCCAAGGCTTCTCTCACCACCTCCTCTTCGTCTTTTGACTCGTACCTCACCAGGATGCAGGACAGCCTACTTATGCCAAGGTATTCAGTGTGGAGCGAGCGAGGATTTACGGACGGGGACGTATGCGGAGATATAAGCGAGTGGTAAGTTACATTACCGTTCAGGTTGGACGCCCCAGAGTCATTGTAACCTTCTACTCGCAAAGTCGGTACTTCTTTATAGTTTCGAAGCACCGGGTTAACGAAACTCGCGTCTTCTCCACATGATTTTTCTGGGTGAGGCTTGAAAAGATGACTTTAGGTGACATTGAGAAGGGACGTTTTGACAGACAATCACGTAATGGTCCAATTCGGAACAAGCACAGGAAACCCTGCAAGGGGTGAAAGGATGGCGGAATGAGCGGGAGCGAGAATTAGACGCTGAATTCAAAACACAGTCGTAACAAAGATGGTCTATCAAGCACCCATAGTTCAAAAATGAGGCTGAAAATAACTAATTATGATTCGTATTCCAATTTCATGTTAGAATGATAACGAATCACATAGGGGATAAAATTTACACAGATCACGTATCTTTGATCAGGTGTAACGGTATTTGGTATACAATTAGTGATTTCATATAGTAGTCCACCATTCCCTTTTGCTACCACGGAGACCATTAAGAACACCAGATCCAAAAAAGACAAAACGGCCACCTGCGTACCTCCCACGGGCACCATGTTTCCACATAGAATAGTCCGCCCTTTTGTCCGCAACACCTTTCCCTGAATCCCCCCTGTTCGGTCGAAAATCGCTGGCTCTCCACGCTAGTAACATACAAAATCTTAGGGTATTGTTGTGGATGAACTAGCTCAAAGGCTTTTCATCATCAACAAGAGATGAGCGTGACAAACGAAATCGACAAAACTCCGACGACTACCCCTATCTCTGGGGTGTCTGTGTATCTGCGCTATTCCCTGTTTCCGCCGCGCTGAACCCTTGGTCATTACATTACAAAAAAGTGTGATAAAAGAGTGAAAAGAAGAAAGGGAAAGAAAAATAGTGATGAAAATGCCAAGATTTTGGGTAGTTATATGCCAGTCCAAGCCTATTAAGTCTATGAACAACCCCTCGCCTTAAACATGAGGAGTATATGCCAACTAGGAAACCGAAAATGCTGCGGCAACAATGAGGACCTATTATTACACGTAACCTCGGCGAACTTAGTAACCTCTAGAATCAGGTAACTGAGTGCGAAGGGCTTCTAGTGACATCCGATTTCATCTAGTGATAGTCCTGGGGAGTCATGTTTTGTGTGAACTGGATCTGCTTTGACCTTGGGTAGCCCGGTGAGGATCGCGATGACACGACTGACTCATTGGCATCCCAATCGTATTGGGTATTAGCTATGACATTCCTACTATATGTGGAATGTTCTAGGTTTGAGTTTATCATGGGTGGATATACTGGCGTTGGCGGGCTGCCATCGTTTGTCTCCACGTAGCTAGGTACGCTTTGTAGGGAGAGGTCTGGAAATTCGGAGTTGAAGTAAGGGGTCAGAAGCGGCTGATCCGTGGTGATATTGAAGCCGGCACTGAATGCATTGCCGACGAATCCGTTTGTACCGAATCCGGTCATTATGCCAGGTGTTGTAGGCGGGGTCTTAAGGTCGTTTTCTTCTTTCATCTCTTGCACATAGTTTGAGGCAACGCCCATTCCCAAAACGAAAGAGGCATTATCCGGTGAAGCCGAAACAACAGTTGGTTCTTGAATATGACGCTGATCAAAGACAGCTGGGGTCATCGGAGTTGGGGGAGCCGCTCCGGGAAAAGTAGGCGTTCCCGAGCCAACTGGCGAGCGATTGTGATACTGTAGAAGAGCTTCAGCGCGTCCGAAGAACGGCGAGCGCGGCCCGGTACTGGGCTTCTGAATTCTGCCAGTACCCATCCCAATGGATGAAGAGATCCGACGTATTGATGAGACCGGGCTCGACATATCCATCCTCTTCGATCCGTCCAATGCTGTTTTTGGTACATTGTAGGAGCGACTTCGCAAAGACGCAGCTTGCAGTGCGGCCGGACGAGGGATGTTGCGTCTTGAGGCAATGTTGGCCGGAGGGGGTGGAGATCGGAAAGAGTCCGTAGGTGTGGGCATACCCGGTGATACAATATGCGACCCCTGGTCGTTGTGGTAATCGGGGGATGCAGTAGAATCGAACGGGTTCTCGGATATCTCGCATGCGTCGCCATTCGACACTGGCGAGAAAAACATTGTCCGTGTAGACGAGTTCGGAAGCGCTGTGTTATGCATGCTAGCATAGTGTTGGGAGTTATGACTCTCGATACTCATACTTCGCTCCACACGTGGAGGCGGACCGTGGTGCATCTCAATAGTTCTCCCATCCAAGGCAACATTGGGGCCGTGGCCCAGTGATGTAAACAGCCCAAAGTCACTCATTGACCTTGTCTGTGTGTAGCCTCCAGGATTGTGGGGATGAGTAAAACTCGTGGGATCCGGCTGTGAGTATTCAACTGAGAGCGGGGACTGGTAGGCATCGGCGAGTTCAGCTTGAGTTGAGACTGAAGATGGCATGCAAACAGAACTCTCATCGTTTGGTTCATGTTCGGCAGCCTCCTCGACTTCATCCTCGTTTTCATCATCGTCCTCGTCCTCATGAGACTCGTCGATGATCTGGGAAGGCGAGGAAACATGAGGAAATGCAGCTGAAGAAGGCTGAGTACGTTTGTGGGATTCTTCGCTCAAGGAATCCAGAGCTCCCGAAAACGAATCTTCTTCTGGGGACGAAGGCTCAGAAGATGACTTCTCGGCCGCTCTCCGAGCCTCATACTCCTCCTGTTTCCTTTCTTGCTTCGCCTTGGCACGTCGGTTCTGAAACCAGTTCTGTTACTGTGAGTTAGCATATATGCACTGACGCAGGCGGAGGTGTCCTACATTAATCCTGGGTCGTTCCAAACCAAGACCATCCGCCAACTGAGCCTTCACTGAGCTCGAGGGTTTAGGGTTCTCTTGAAATACTTTCTCAAGTTTTTCAACCTCTTCCTTCGACAACCGCGGCTTAGATTCCGTTTTGCCGTCACATAAAACTCCTCGATCGGCCATCATGGGCGGGCGATGTGCTTGATAGCCATACATATACTGAAGGTTAGGATAACCTGCATGCAACGGGTATTGGTGTTCTGTATAGGTCATGCTCGCTCCTTGTCCTGGAGGGAAGACATATGGGGAGGCAAAGCCCGGTGGCGTGCAAAATTGCATGTTCATGGTGTCGATTATTGCCGAACGGTTTGCTATTACGTATAGATGCTATGTGCAAGAGTAGGATGGCCGCAACTTCTTGGGTGGGTCCAACGTATAATTATATTGGCCGCGTAGGTTCGAGGTCGAACGTGGTCCAAAATGGATATTAGTTGTGAAAACACTGCTGCTGATATATACTGGGCATCCGCCAATTTCGCCACTGTTGATTCCGAGGGCCGGAAGTAAAGAACGACTGGGGGTCAGAGGTCGATAGACCAAGCTAAGAATATGATATCTTGAGAATGAACGTGGGAGGTTTGGTCCTGTACCCAACGAGGTGTAGGCAGGGGAGAGGACGAGTATAAGAGCAAACAGCGAGGTGGGTGACCAATGGCTACGGGCAAGATTGTAGTGAGACAGACCTCACTTACACTCCCCAAGTTTCTCTTTGAGGCAGAGACAAGCAGGAGTCGGGGTGGAACAAGAAACAACACAGGAGGGCAGGAGATCGGAAAGGGAGGGGGGTGGCAGTACAAGTAGTTCTCCAGCTACCTACTTAGTGGTGGGTCTCCTTTTTTGAAGGAGCTTTGCACGATGATGACCGCCCTTGTGGGTGCGTTGAGTTGTCGGCCAGGACGGCTACGACTGCAGGTACATCTGTACATCTGCGGTACGACGAAATTACTCTCGAGAAGAAAAGACAGAGCCCACTTGGGACCGGCCGATGGTCACCAACTGGGGGCCGCCGGGTACATACCCAGTACCCGATGGCTCTACCTACCACAGTAGGGAGCGAAGCCACTACGATTGTGACCTCCAAGGCTCTGATCTCATGCCGGTCCTTTTCTTTTGCAAAGACGATGACCAGCAGACGCCGCGGGCGCGGTGCATTGGGGTCGTCGAAAGCGCAGAGATTTGTGGCGGGTCTGGGCGCGCTACCGCATGTTTGGTGAGAGTGACAATGGTCCAGCCAGCCAGGCCACCAGCACATCAGTGGGCAGCAGTCCACTCCCCCTCGACAGCTGCAGTCAAGTCGACGACCAGGTATGGGGCCAAGAGCAGGCCAAGCGCCCAGTGGGCCGTTCACCCATGCGCCTTGATGGATCATCAGGTCGCCGTGGTGCTGGTGGGGATATATGACGAGGGTTCCTGGCTGGGCTTGGGTGGGCGGCGTGCCTGTTCCAACCGTGTGTTTCCCACCAGAGCCAGGGGGGGTTCGGGACAAGAGCCCATACTGGTTGCCTCTTCCAGACGGCAGAGAGTCCACCAGAAAGACACCGGCCTCACTGTGCTAGCTGGGCCCTTGGGAGCATCCTGCCGCTACCGTATTGCACGGTGGTCCCCTGTCTTCGTCTCCAAAAGCACCCCTGTCGGAGCTGAAGGCGGAAACACAGTGCTGTGCCCGACTCCCTCCACATTCGCACAGAGCCCGCAGTTGGGCCGGTAAGGAGACGATGCGGACACCGCAGTACAGTCAATCTGGGAAGACGTCTCAAAGGGGAGCGAGACAAGACGTCATGTCGCATCCCACATCCTATCGGCGAAGAGGACAGCAAGGGCAAAAGGATAATAAGGGACATACAGTGCAAGACATTGGTGAAGAGAGACGCCGGCCCTCACGACACATTCATCTTAACAGGAAGCGACGGATCACCAAGTACACTACGAGTACAACGCAGGGGCAGACACACACATGATAGAGGGTGGCCGGGGATCAATTTGGAGAGACAGGGAGGAGGGAGGACTACCCATATGGGTCCCTACACGCACAGTACTTTCTACACTAGACTACACTGAGCTTGAATGGGAAAGGCAGGGGTCACAGATGGGCTTCAATTTTCTTCGCTCGTTTAGCGTCAATCCCTGCCCGCTACAGTGTCAATATCACCTTGATACTCATCACCAGGTTTTATCAGGACTTTAGTGGTTCATCATACCATCATGACTAGTGTTATCAACAGTTTGTCACCGTGACCTGAGAGGTAGTGCGTCTAATCGTCCAATGTAAATTGGTTTATTTTATCAACACGTGGAAGGTGAGCGCAACATCTCTCAGTTGTGATCGTGAGAAGTAAAAGAAGCTTTACCCACTTTCGCCAACTGTGTGTAGCACCTAACCCTAGTACGTTGTGTAATTCTACGAGCGATCTTCGGTACTTTTCTCGATGCAAGCGCTCCGCGAATACGGCCTATGGTTCAGAGACATCGTCTCAGATCGCTCGGCTACCAACAGCGGGAACATCGCCCCAGCATACATAGTAATAATTGGTAGTTTTAGAAGGATGCTCTCCAATGTCAAACCCCCATTGCTGAATGTCATGGTTTGGGCTATTCGTACACTATTCACAACATCTCAGCAAGTGTTCTGACGACAGTAGCGAGTAACTATCGACCGTTGTTGCTACATCAGCTTTTTTAACCGCAGTGCATGCGTATTGAAGATGGTGTGATGGTAAATATGTTCGATTGTGGCAGAGTTGTCGCGATGCATCTTTAGCTTCGCGGTTGGGAACTAAGTCCGGGTCCTCCGGCCGGTACAGTTTGGCCCGAGAACTGTAAAGTAGTGATGTGTATGGTATATGGGTATTATCCGACGTTGCGCATGTTGAACATGCTTCCACGCGTACTAGGAGCTTTGAGGAAATAGCTTGTTACTCATCATGCCACCTAGGTTGCAGAGTATCACAGCAATTTGAGAATTGCTGTTAAGCAATAGCTAACGACAATCATGTATGAGCCGCAAGTGGTCTCGACCAGCTGTTCTCGCCATGATATTCTCATGATGCTATTTTCGTTTCTCTCCTACCTCTTCAATCCAAGCGTACGGCGCTGACCGCATACACTTTCATCAGAAGCACATACTGCACAGCCGCAAAGTTCACCAAAATAGCCACGCACCTCACTGAGGGAACACCGCTCTGGCCCCTCACTTGGGGTTCGTCACTCTCGACGACGTTGGCACCAGTGGGGAGGACAATTCGTCTTTTTCTCCGGCGCAGAGTTGCATTGCTTGCACACTTGGCATGCCGGGCGCATCATATTCTCCACCTCAACCAGGTGTATGGCATTGCCGGGTGCGTAAAATGCGAGCATCTCGGCACTGTGAACAGTTGGGCTTGAAGTACCTAACTTCGAGAACACACCCGACGACAGCCACTCAACGGCGTCCAAAACGCAATTGTCTACCCATGGCTTGATGGCTACATAGTAGGAGATCCTAGGTAGCGATGTTAGGAGCACCTAGCAGGTGGCGTTTTAGCTCTACTCAGAAACACCAATAAGATGCTACTTGACGCCATCCAGGACCCGAGATATCGGTGCCGAGCGGGAAAAGAACTAAGGCAAGTGCCGCACGAAACGTCCCAGTCCAAAGTATCTTTGTACGAGTAAGCTCCGAGATGGCGATGACTCGTGTCTGCACTAAAAGAATCAGATAGTATTTTCAGTGAGAGTTCTATTCTTATCGCAAACTCAATAACTCCTTCAAAATAGCCCATCCGGCATGTCTTTAAGTTGCATCGGAGCACCGCCATCTTGTGCGGGGGATGCGATGCAGCTCGACTCTCACAAATGGTCGAGCCTCTCTACAAGTCCAACCGGGGGGGTTTTGCTTTTTCGGCATCTTAGCCAAGCCCAAGCTTCCACCCAAAACATCGGTGATGGTTCAATTTGTAGCATCTGTTCTCTTCATGACTCTTTCCCTTGCAGCTAGAGCGAATGAATTTAGAGGAATGCTGCCCCGATAGATATCCAACAAACGTGTCGCAAAGATTATTATCGGGTTTAGTATATCTACGTTATAGTGGATGTCTTTCGGAAGATCTCCTTAAGATGTGCAATATAGCCAGGCTCTGCCAGATGATTGGGACAACCAAAGATAACTAAAGGGTGCATTAGTTCCCTTTTCGCTTAACACGTACATTGATAGGCACGAGTTCTTACTACCTACAATACACTAAAGATAAAGTACCTGACTAGATGAGCCCAGCAGTCTGGGACGCCGGCTTTACCAGGGCCACAAATCCGGATCCTTGCTCCGGACAACTAGTGTGTACTACTACTACTGTAGGCGGCATAACCTATTTTGAATTTCTTACCCAGTTGAACTCGAAGGAAATACGGCTCGCGTAAGCCCATTGATTCAGTAGAAGTAGATGGAGACGGTTTATACAATGCATCAATTAACAGCAAAACAATGTATGGGGGCTACCGAAGTATATGCGACATGTACAAATGCCGAGAAGAGCACAGCCATAACGCTCTAATAGGGCGCCGTCAGTAATCTTTAAGGAAGCGATCGTCGATCTTTCCAGGCTGTCGGAATCGGATATCTCCTTAAGGCTCGTGCCGTATAATTGGGACCCTTGATGCTAGATTGGTCCACTGATCTTACGTAGTGTACATTGCGATGTCTCAGGACTATCTAGATAGTAATCTAACCGAGTCATTTATTTACATGTAGTACCGTTAATACAACTTACTGTATCGCAGACGAGTCGAGTAGCGCCGGTTGATGATACCTGCACGGTACTAAGTATGGCTGCAGAGTAACCCCGGATTCTCTCGGCCATCAGTACAATAACGTACCCGATATATGCAAAGATTATTCATAATGGATGAAACGTAAAGAGTCTAAGTGTTCGATGTACTAGCCAATCAGTTAGTCGTTTCGATCTCGAGGCACGTTTTCGCGGTAGAAATACTACTACGATATGTATCGCGGACGTCTAGACTTTTCAATAACACTGTCTGCAATCTATCTACACAGCATATCACATCACGTTATAGTTAGCAATGAATAAGCAGAGCATCGCTCCCTTTGCGAGAAGAACGACGACGACCTTTGGGCGATAAAGTCTTGTAAAACTACCTAGCCCTTGACACTCCCCACAATTCAGGTGAGAGAAGATAAACTAACTTACGTCGTGACCGTTGAACTAGCGCGACATACCTAGAGCGCTACAGCAGCTGGGCGGACGAGATTATTGGTAATCGGGAGTTATCATCGTCTTGTGCCTATTCATACACTTATACGTACGAAAAAAATCCCTTAGAAGCAAGACCGGTGTAGAGAGATGGTCTTCCAGCCAACCAGCGGCCGAATCGAGCGAAGGGTGGGAGGCTACATTACGCTGGACAGCTCAGGTAGACCACAGAGCGCCCAATGCGACGCTGCACTTCCTTCGCCTGTCAACCACGTTCACGATGTCCAGGCACTTTTGACCCAGTATTACCGGCACTTAGACCGCTCTGGTACCTAGATTTATCATCATCACTTCATCACGATACAGCTGTATATCCCCACCGCGATGAGACGAATCACGGGCGGAACTGCGAACAAGGCCTAGAGACCCCGTCTGAACGTGATGGCTTCTGGTTCTAGATTGTTGCTCTGAACGATCTGTACAGTAGTGCATGGGCCCCAGGAGGAGCGGGTCATCGTTCAAGCCGAAGGGTCAAGTATCTGTACAACTTGGCGTCGTACAGCATGTGCAGTAGCAACGCTAATAGGCGACACAAAACCAATGTTTTCACACCAATCCGCGAATGAGAATGGCCTTCCTCTCACGATTCATAGCCGGCAACCAGCAGAAGATTCGAGTCGGAGATGTGGCTGCCGAAACACCGACCGGAGTGACGATCTGGGTAAGTTTCCAGAGCCATGTTGAAGAAGACGGCTCTAATGGCATACATAACATTTCATACAAGTCGCTCTTTGCTACATAGTAGTAAATGTAACTGCTTATCTTAGCGCTGACCTCAATTGGCCAGGAATTATCTAAGTAAGCGACCAACACTTTTTGCCCACGGCAAGTAAACCTCGTGGCCAGCTCCCCACCATCACCACTCATGCTGTCGAGGATCACTGTGCAGTTTTCTCCCCCCATCAGGCATGGACTTCCTGCCGGTTAATGGAGCCGCGCGCAACGGATAACAACCAATTTTCAGCTTGATGGCTTGTTCCGACGCGCGCATGGCTATCAGCTATTTCGAGCATGAGGGTCCGGGGATGATGCCCTTTTGAGGTTCGGACTGCTGCCGCAAGAACCCCATTCTGGAGTTACCGAAGTGGCGAGTGAAGGAAAAGGGACTCGATTTAGCGTGCGCGTTTGTACGCGAGAATAGGGTCCAGCTTGCATGCATGGGTACGTAATCACAACCATGTCCTGGGTTCCCTAGTTGAGAAGAACCACTTAGACCTTATTCGGTCGCTGGCTTCTGGGAGCTGAGCACAACTGGGGTTGCTTACCAACGGGATTCGGAATGAGGGCCTTCTGCTGGTCCGAGCAGCCACGTGGAATTAGATCACACAACAAGCATCTCCCCTGCCACCACTGCAGCAATGGCAGACGGTGGAGGAAAAGTACCTGGCTAGTACTCGGACCTTATTTCGCGACACCCATCTCATTGGCTCACCATCTGACCGGAGCCGCTCTATCTCCTCTTTTTTCTGAGATGACATTGTTCTGGTAGCGTGGCACTGTATACTTTACTGTAGACTACCGACTTGTTATCCCCCAATTTTCCGGTTCGCTAACAACCCGGCCAACCAGTCAGGATCGGCTCTCAGTCATGGCGACGTACTTATGCAGCCATTTTACTTCACGTATCATTTCCCACCTGGTCATTATCATGTGCGTTATCCAGTCTTCAAAGCAATCTAACAGGCGCAGCCCCAAGTCCATCTGAGGTACTGTGAGAGTTTGATGGCATTATCTACTTGATAACAATTTAACTCGTACTCTGTATTGTATAAGCAAGTATACTCTAGTGTAGACTTGACCATAGGGCTCCCACATTATCCGATCTCACCGTCGAGCTAAGTGTACCCTGTGATATATGGGATGTCCTGTTGAGGGAAAGTCTCAAATAGTAGATGAATGAGCAGTTACCGTATAGATGGATGACCACAGGAACAAGTGCTGTACCTCGGGCGCTAAATCAACGGACAATCGGCCGTAAATACACTCAACTCGTGAGCGGGTATCACGATACAAAAACCATGTACCTAGATGAGATGAGACCAGTTCATGCAATAGAGTCCCTTCCACCGCTTCATTAGTCATATTTCTGCGATAGACACGCCACACCGGCCTGGGGAGAGTGAGGGAACGGTCCCCTGGCTCAGCCACTTAACACTACCGCACAACTACCAAGATACCACACTAGGTATTACTTCACCAGCGTCACAAGAACGTGGTGAGACAGCGAGCGGATAACGCTCAAGCCGCATTTTGGCAGCCTATCATATCGGTGAACTAACCGACCGTAGTACTGGGCCGTTTTCTGGCTCAAGAAGAATCTGACATTACGCTTTTCGCCGTCGCCATGTCTCGCCGTCGACTGTTCCTGCAGTAGGGGCTACGATGAATGAAACTATCGCCTCGCCACGCTGCACCGCACCGCACTGCCTAAAGCAAGTAGGTAGGCAAAAATAGAGTTATTCGGCTACTTGACTACCGTTACTACCTACTCGGTTGGGAGTTTCATTACTTTCGTCTCCTTATTGTTGCATTCATTAATCCGTACAATAACGAATGGCATGAGTTATCCGTACTCACGTTGAGCAACCTTGATGACCATCGTGTTGCCTACGGACCCAAGCAGCCTCACGGAAATATCAATATAGCCCCAGTAGTACTCATTTATTGCCTTCTATTCCTCGAGTCCCAACGAGTAAATTGATGTCTCTACGTGAACTCACGATAATACAAGAGAAGCGAAAAGCATTGCAACCCTACTTGTTACAGTGTATATGCATGCACTGCCCTCTGTAGTTTTCAGCGCTCACCTTCCTTGGCATTCTCTCCCTGTGGCGAGAGCCCCAGATCATGCTATTCTGAGCTGAGCACCGTACGTTGGCTTGCACCCATCTCCGCAGAGAAGAGCATCTAGATCACCCCCGGGCGGCAATTTACCCAGACCACCATCAGATGCAAATAACAGTTCATGATATCACATAACTGTAAATATTATGTACATACATACATACATATTCAGATGAGGGCCACAATGTACGTAGGGTTCGAAAGCTGCATGTCACATCGCCCATGCCATCGCTTATGGTAAGAATAGGAGAGGCTTAGCTTCTGTAATGAAACCTTGTCTTCGAAGAGCTGATCGCTTTCTTTCTCCTTGTTCGCTCCTCGAATTATGATAGATTTGAATATGGACTTGATACGCTACAGGGGAGATGATATGAGTTGTTTTTGTTTTTTGTTTTTTGTTTTTTTTTTTCCTGTTCAGCTGGTCATGGTAGCTCAGGTCGGCGACCAAACGTCGAAGATCAGCATCAAGCAGAACCCCGACGAGGTGGGCCTTGTCCATCCCACAATTCAGTTAAACCTTTCTTTCGTGCACCCCTCCCTCTTCTCTCCTCCCCCCCATCTGCATGTCTTGGACGCGCGCGCTGGGATATCCTGGAATAATCCCGAGCACCGCTTGCTGCAACCACCCGCCCGCGATGGGGGGGAGGGCCATTCTTATCTCATCCCATCCCGTCCCATCCCGCCCCCGCGCGCACTGTAGGATCAGTGAATCGGGACCTTGCAGCGAAATACTCGATAGACGAGGGATGACGGAGTGACGGAGATCTCGAACAAGTGCGAGAACATCATGATGGAGTATGAAGAAGACCCCGTTGCCGAGGTTCACTCTTCATCTCCGGTTTCCTCACATGTCACCTACCACGACATAACATAACGAGGCGTAGGTAGAAATGAATTGTTTGTCCAACGGTCTCTCAAGGTCATGCCGAGCCCACGGACCTGGGAACCACAAATGAAGATGAATGTCTCGTCCCTCTCTCCCTCAACGCTTCGGTGTGGACGAGACGTCCTCGTGATGACTTCACCGCGTAACACACAGGGCAAGTGAGTAGTGGTACCCATGAATTGATGCGCCTATTGTGTAATGTCTTCATGCATGCATGCATGTCTATCTATCTCATCGTTGATGAGTTTTCACCGACGTCCACTCATCCACCCCCTCACTCACTCTACAGCGTGTCACAAAATCCGAGGCGGTGTATTACCTACCTTTCACAGATTTCAGAGACCAGCAGCGTAGGGCCTCGTGATCTTCATCAGAATTCTGTCGTGCAACTTGATCTAAGATTTTCGGCTATGGACAGCGAGATAATCTCGCACGCCACCACCCTTGTACACCAAGCCTGAAAGTGCAATTTCACATCTCGTGTTGCTGAGCTCTTCAAGCCTCCATTCTAGAAACAAGGCCACTCAGTGCCGTGTGCGTGTGTATGTGCGTGCTGTGCTCCATCCACGTTACCTGCCGTGTTGCGCATGACGCGAATCCTGAGCGCGATGAGCGCGCGGCCCCGCATCATCGCATCTCATTGCAACAAGTGTTCCCATCAAATGGCCAAGAACGCAAGGGATGCGCTGCTATCACATTTCCTCCCTCACATTACACTAAACTAGATTGCCTGTTGGCCCCAGAAAGCTTTTTCTTGAGGGTCTCGTCACCGCCAGATGCGCAATGTGACAAGTCGTCTTGTTCCTCCTAAGTACTTCCTCGTCGCCATCCGACAACGCACAGCGCACAACGTCTCGTCCTTATCCGCATTGTCGGGTACACGTAACAAGCCCCTCTCATCCCCTTACGGGAAAGTAAACAGGTAGATCGCTTTCTCCCCCAGCATCCATCTCTGCACGGACGTTAAGGACGTCACAGCGCGCGCGAGAGACGGAGAGTAGGTACTGTAAACAAAAGGGGATTGCGATGACCTCTCAGTCGGGATCTACCTTGATCTTCTGTGCATGAAAAAAAGAAAAAGACGCGCTAACTACGTTACCACCGAGTTAGCGTAGATACCCGGTTCTTGTTACCTCCCTACCCTGCCTCGTCCAGATACTACAGCGCTAAGTGTAGGTTAACTGGTTGGGTAACCAATTCGACGGGCCTCAAAATGAAATACTTGGAATCGACAAGCAGCAGAGCTTCGCGCAGAACACATTCAATAGACGACAGCTACCGCCAAGCGGTAATCTCGACAGGGTAGTGTAGTGTAGGTAGACTGGACCGATACCCCTTGCCCTGCGATGCTCTCTTTTGCTCTTTTGTTGTGTCTTTGCGCTGAGGTCTTTTTTTTTCCTGGGTATACTTTTTTTTTCTTTTTCCCCCCTCACCCATCCCCCACTATGGGCCAGGCCTCACCTAGGTCAGGCACAGTACCGCACGCCAATCTAAGTGTCTGACTTAGTAGCGAACCAGTCAGGTATGTACAAATTTGTTCGTAGGGTGCATACTGTATAGCAGAAAGGACCGTACAGAGCTAAACATTCCCCACAGCAACAAGATAGGCAGGTATCGTAGCACTGTAAATGTCATCTTTTGGGAAATTTCAAATCTAACTACGACCCTTTCGTTTTCCCATCTCGTAGGGTCTACACTAAGTGTTTGGAGATTACTGATCAAATTTAGTGCCGTTGGTCATCACGACTTTGTTTAGTGTAAGGACATGGATATAATGAGTAGCTAGCTACGCTAGACTAGTGCAAGCAGATATAATCCAAGGTTAAACAAAAGTACGTCGACCAGTAAGTAGTTATATGGGAAGCTTAAGATACAACCTACTGTACTTGGAGTCAGGTATGTAGGCAGGCTATACAAATTGGTAAACCACACGTCAGCAGTTAGGTCAGGCAGTAAGTAGGTAGGTAGACGTTGAGCCGCGCGCGACCCGTGCCGCTCTGCAACTTTGGCAACTTCTTGGGTAGTATGCTACCTAGCCTGCCTACCTAACCTGACCTCGAATCAGACGGCATGTTCCGAGCTCGTGTCCAACCTTACTAAGTATGTATAAGAACATACGGGTAACCAGATCGTAACCTAGCCCTATTACTGATAGGTTGTTGTATGTCATGCGCAGCGCTGTGGACACTAATGCCGGATTACACTACCTCCGGCGAGAGACGTTCTGGTAACGTGCGAAATTACCTGCTCGTGTGGTGGTTACCTCCCTATCCATGTACTTGTCGTCTCATCGTTGGCCTTTCCTAGAGAGAGCGGACCTGCGGAGTTCTGTTTCTGTAGTAGAGAACTGATCTACACTAGGTACACTAAGTACGCTACCCACGGCACGGGACGTCAAAACAGACTGTCGGTAACAGCAGGGGGGCAGGGAAACGAGCCGTGGTTGTTCTGGCATAGGGTATCAGTGCAAAAGGCCCTAATGCTACGCACTTCACGACGACAATTGGCGAGAGTTGGTACGGGGGTAGATCATCCATGGGTGTAAGTAACCTAACCTGCCTAGTTGGGCGTTTGGTTACGAGGTGACGTGATTGTGACGGGATCGTACTTACAGAAGACTTCACCTAATCTAACCAAGTGATCTCCCTCTAGACACTGCGCTAGGAGAGAATTTGGGAAAACTTGGGACGCCGGCACGCGGGCGCCAGAGGCGCTTTGCTCATCCTACTTACACTACCTTGCGCTAACCGCTGAGCGTCCCAGCATTCCATCCATGCCCGTCATCGATGCTTTTTCCATTGTTACTCTTTCTCGCGTCTCTCAACCCCTTGGTCAGTGCCCTCCTCGGCCTTAGATGTTCCCGGCATCACGGCACCAGCTGTTGAAGATCATAGCCTGAAAGAGAAGAGTCGTTGTCGGGCTCGGCAGATGAGAGAGGGAAGAGAGGACGGGAGGGAGCCACGCTAATGTAGTCTCCTTAGCGCGACGATCATCGTAGTGTTGGTACACTCATTGAGATCGCTGGGGACACCTGCGTCTCGTGGTCTTCATCTTCATGTCTGACGATGCTGCGGATCGATCTACATAATTTTCCTATCATCCTAACTTTCTGAGTGGTTGATCGGCTGGTTATGTTTCCTTCCCGTCAAGTGAGAAATAGGATCAGTTCCATGCTACGACATCGTACGGTACAATGCGTTCGTTCCACCGTTTGTCGTTTTCATGGCGTTACGTGACGAAACAGCGGCTACGACTAACATCTTTACGCCCAGATAGGTAACCCGCAATCTTGGTAAGTGGGTTTTCCCAGATCGAAATTTGAATTTGGGGTATCCTCATTTTCACAAAAGGACATAACCCAAGCCCTGCGAACTACCGATAGTTCTGGTAGATCTTCATTTCAAATAACGCTTAGACTACTCATTCCTTTGAAGCCCCCCAAGCCCTACAGTTCCTACAGTTCTGCCTACAGTTTAACAACCAGGTCTCCATCCGTACGTCAACATATCCATCCACATATCCAGCGCCAGGGTACCGGGCTCTCCCGGGGGGCGGGTAGATGCTTGTCACTACAACTACACTACCACCTGTATAATACTACCCAACTATAATAGATAGGCTAAGTGTCCCTCCAGGTAGATTGTAGGGTAGGATAGTCTTCATATGCCTATATTGAACATGAGTGTATAGTCTGCTTTAGTACTATATGGGTGGCTTGGATGGTTATACGATGCACACATATCGTGGGCGGTACCTTACATGTGCCCTCGACTGCGGCCACTTCTGTCGCCTACCCCTGCGTCACTATCGTGATGGGCTTTATCCCTCATCGTGAGTCGGGGGCCTAGATTGAACGAGTCCCCCGCGTGTTCGCTTTGCGGCCAGGCCCAGCCAGGTTCAATAGACTTAGCTTCTGGGCACCTTCGCCTACGCGCTTCGTTGTCATTATATGAGATTGGTGTTCATATCGTGACAATTAATCGATCATCAAGGCTCTGCCCATTCGTCCGCTGCGTTGGGAGGGGGCCATTGGCTGGGTATGTAGGCAGTCCAGGTAGGTCTAAACGCAGTCTAGGAATTAGATATCTACTAAATAACTCTATCTATCGATCTATTCTGCGCTTTTGTGTTCCATCGCCATGTGAAAGCTCGTATGAGTCGCCCGTCGTTGTCGTCGCGCGTATATATATATATGCAATGTCAGGTTTATAGTTTGGGGGCCAGGGGTAATGGTACGGCCCCCTTTGGAGGAACACGATGGATGGGTGCATCGTCAGGAACAGCCTCAATATTGGTCAAGTCCTTGGTTCATCCGGCCCCCAAGAGACTATCGATATGAACTCCTCATGTTGCGTTCCTGATCGCGAGAGTCAGCCACCACGGGTAGACTATCGATGCGTTCCTCCTCCTTGGGGCGGTTTGTATGATACTATGTACGTCCTCACCCGACCTTAGCGATCAAGGCATCAGAGAACTGCAGCGTCACCCGACCATCCTCGCCGCACGATAACATCTCGACTGAGCTCAGGTCCCGGACGATCCAGTCCGGCTCAGCAGCGACGACTTGCTCCATGGTATGGCTTGTCACAAGACCGAGAACCTTGCAGCCCGCCGCTTTACCTGCCTTGATGCCAGCAGGGCTATCCTCGAGCACGAGAACTTCGGCATGGGCAGGGAGCCCAAGCCTCGACCATCCCAACTGGTAGCAGGCCGGGTCTGGCTTGCCGTTCTCTACAGACTCAGCTGTCACGAGATGCTCCGGATGCGGGAGCTTCAACACATCGAGCCAGCCGTGGACGAGCGGTTCTGTACCCGAGGTGACAATGGCCCAGGGCGCTTTGGCAGAGATAAGCTGCTGTAGCAGCGCCCTTGCGCCTGGTATCTCGACGGCCTCGCTGCCGTACTTCTTGGGCAGAATTGCTTCCATGTGTCTTACGTCTGCAAAGGAAGAAGGATCATCTCAGTCAGCTCGGTGAGACAGCAAAGGAGCGGGTTAGGGAATGGGGAACGACGGGAGACTCAGTCTCCGAGTCGGGATGCTATCGGTTCGTCCTCGCGCTTGGCCCCTTGAAACCGGCCTAAACTACCTCTATGTATATGTATAGATCTGACTTACATTCCAGCGTTGCCTTTTCAGGAGCGAGCAGCTTCAACATATCTATCTACACAGTTTCAAAGTCAGCACATGTGTATGTATCTATGTATACATGTATGTAATTGATATCTCAGGACGGACGAGCCTAACGCCCTCGACAGGCAACAATTCCGCCGAGACCTGAATCAATGGCGGGGACTATCAAAAGACGCTGTGACAGATCACATACACTTCGGCGGCCGTGCGAAGTCTGTAATATGACTTCGGGGTCTACCCCAATCTCATTACCGATCCTGTGGTCATGACAGCTCAGCAAGGTTCAAGGGACTTGGACAGACAGGGAAAAGAATCCTCACGTATGCCAGTGCTTGACGACGGCAGCGGTGGAATCGATTATGGTCCCATCCATGTCGAACAAGAGGCCGTGAAATGTGACAGATTCTGGGGGTGCTGCGTATTCCATCCTTGCCGTTTCGTTTTGTTCGTATTCTTTTTCGACCTGAGTACCTTGCGAGATATGTATTTACCGAAGACTGATTAATGATGGCGATGACGACGACGACGACGACGACGACGACGACGATGATGATGATATATCTATTGTGGTTTAGTGTAGGTATGCGTCCCGAATTAAAATGCAGAGTCTATATCTATATGTATGTATGCATTGTATTTTCAAGAGGTCAAACATGAAAAGGTCAAACGTCTATAGAAACTTCGTGACTCGTGAAGCTACCTAACACGAACATGGCGGTGTGTTTACTAAATGAGGAAGCTCCGCTCCGCTCACGTTTCCTTACTTTAAAACTTGTTTGGTCGGCGCCCAAGGTCAAGCAAGCTCTACAGTTGCCGGTGTCATTCCGACAGTCTCTACCCGACAAGTCTACACGTCGGAGCGGCGCTTGTTAATTTACGGCGGGTTAGGTGTTGCCAGTTGGGAGACCCCCAAATGCAGGATCCAATAAGCACACAGAATAAACTCCGATCGGCTCAGGGGACCGCGGGGTGCTACTGATAGCGGGTTGTTTCAGTGGGCTTAGTGGGGCTTATCGCTAGCGGTCAGAGACGGCAGAACCGCGTTTTGCTGGGAGATAGTCAACTTTTTTTGTGTGGTGACTTCGAATAGGTAGACTGTAAATAATGCGATAACATTAAACATTATACACGCTAAACTTGCTGTAGCATCTGCCCATTGAATACTAAGCAAGATGGGCGGTATCAACAAACCCAAGAGTCCGTCCAATTCCCTTGTTACCCATAAGAGACCCTTACTAACTAAATTCGTTTGCAGAACCCAAGTCCAAGCGGACACCGGTCCGGTTACGACACAAGATCGAAAAGGCATCGGCGGCGAAGCAGCGCAAGGCTAAGAAGGAGGCCAAGAAGAATCCACAATGGAAGTCCAAGCTGAAGAAGGACCCCGGTATTCCTAATCTGTTCCCTTACAAGGAGAAGATTCTACATGAGATCGAAGAGGCCCGCCGGCGGAAGCAGGAGGAGCAGCAGCGTCGGAGGGAGATGGCCAAGGCCGCCAAGACGGGCACCGCGGCGGAAGACAAAGAGGGTGCGGATGACGACGATGTGGACGAGGATGGCATGGATGGCGCCTTTGACGACAGCGACATGATGGACGAAGATGGCGACGACGATGCCGACTCCTCGAATCCCATGGCTGCCCTCCTGGCAAGCGCAAGAGCCGCTGCCGAGAAGTACGAGCGCGAGCTGCAGAGCGGGGATGATATGGAAGAAGACGATGATGATGACGACTCCGATGGTGGTGTCGATTTCACCGTGGACTCGTCAAGGAAAGCCCACGACAAGGTCTTTAAGCAAGTCGTGGACCAGGCAGATGTCGTGTTATACGTTCTAGACGCCCGTGATCCCGAGGGCACGAGGTCAAGAGAGGTCGAGCGCATGGTTATGGCCGCTGCCAGCGGCGGGAAGAGATTAATGCTCGTGCTGAACAAGATCGATCTCATCCCGCCTAGTGTCCTGAAGGACTGGCTCGCCCATCTCAGACGATCTTTCCCTACTCTACCACTCCGGGCATCCAAGTCCGCTCCGAACTCACAAACCTTCAACCATCGCGATCTCACCGTACAGAGCACATCCACGACATTGTTCAAATCCCTGAAGTCGTTCGCTGCCTCGAAGCAGTTGAAGCGTGCCGTCTCTGTTGGTGTGATAGGGTATCCTAATGTCGGAAAATCGTCCGTCATCAACGCTCTTCTTTCTGGTCTCGGAGGACGAGGCAAAGCAGCTTGCCCTGCTGGCGCTGAAGCTGGCGTTACGACAAGTATTCGTGCCGTCAAGATTGACAGCAAACTCACCCTCCTCGACTCACCCGGTATTGTCTTCCCCTCCAGCACCGACAGCGGCAACCCCAAGCGGAGCGCAGTCGAAGAGCAGGCTCACCTCATCCTCCTCAACGCCATCCCTCCCAAGCAGATTGACGACCCGATACCTGCCGTGTCCTTGCTGCTGAAGAAACTATCCTCTTCGCCGGAGTTGCTCCAGAAGCTAATGGACGTCTACGATCTCCCACCACTAATGATGACCGACGGCGACGCAACCACTGATTTCTTGGTGCAAGTCGCGCGGAAGCGGGGAAGGTTAGGCCGCGGTGGTATTCCCAATCTCTCATCTGCTGCCATGACAGTCGTGACGGACTGGAGAGACGGGCGGATTCAGGGATGGACGGAGCCTCCCAAACTCCCCGTCTCTCTCGATACCAAGGGAGGCGCGGCGGCCAAGGATGGTGCCCAAGCGGCGCCACCCGTCATGGCGGACCAGAAAGAGATCGTCACGGAGTGGGCCAAGGAGTTCAAGCTCGAGGGTTTGTGGGGTGATGATGAGAATACGGGCACGGCAGGCGACGCTATGGAGCAGTAATGGAATCATGGGACGTTCGTATGAGTGGCTTGATGTTTCTACAGTTATCTTATCTATTCTATCTATATGTTTCGCTGGCGTTCGGTGGAAAACGGCTGCATGAACTGAAGCCTTGCTGGTTCGGGTAGAATTGATGATGAAAAATACATGATCTTCTGTCGCGGAAGATGATACCCATATATATCTTCACATTGTGAATCTTTCGCCGCTAAGTCTTTCTAACCTTTATGCAGTTTTATCCTAAGGCACGTCCGTTTCTAACAAGCAGTACTTCTTAGCAGCGAACTAATTTGCTGCGCCTAAGATAGAAGAGAGTAAGATGGCCGTGTGTAGACATGCAGTGAAAACGGGTGATATAAGTATCGAGTTCATAAGCCTCTGGCTTCATCTTCAAATGTTTGAGTACTCAGGGCTGAGGCGTTAATTTTCTAATACATAGTCTGGTAACCAGGTCTAGAGAGATATATCAATCGACGATAATTGAAGTTTGTATTGTAGGATATAACTCTTCCGATTTGGATCAAGAAATACGAGATATCATTCACGAATTCCAGAGATGTTGGAAGGCTGCCTAGAGTAGAGGAGTATTTCACGTTATCTTGAGATTGAAGGTATTCAGTATAGATATACTCACAAGTCTATATATCAGGTTTTCACATCTAGATAGATTTATGTCACTATTCATGTCATGACATCTTACAAAGTGCGTGTATGGTATTATGTCCTTACTACAAGTAGTGTCATGAGGCACGCCTGAAACTGCAAAACACAGCGTCTCATATACAACAAGAGAATCCCCACGAATTCGGACAAGTATCTATGACCTACCTTGAGTACAGAGTTCCATTCCTGACAGAGAGCAACGATAGTTTGGGGAGAATGGTAGGATATAATAGTATACGCTAGTCTATTTGATGTAGGGTACTAGTTGCCTGACTTTCTCTCGCGCAACGATCGTATAAACTCCGGAATCCTATAGATTCATTCAACTTACACGAGATAGTGGCAACTAGGTAGGCGATTTAACGTCGCACTAGATACCCACCCATTACGAACACCCCATGTTTCGTGGAACTATAGTTCACGATCTCTAGTTACATGTCCTGAAACACCAAGCACGTTTCCACGCACCCATCCCTCGATCCCCGCGATCCCCGCATCGACCGCACGCCGACTAACTAGTTGTAATCACGTTGTCTGTGTAAGGAAAGTACATACTTACTTAGATAAGTGTATAGGGCTGAGTCAGAACTAAGCCAAGCTAGCTGCTCCAAACAGAACACGAAGGACGGAGATTGTGACCGGGGCGTTCTCTTTCGCATAACCCGGGGGTGGGTAGGTCCCTTATTTCGGCTCATGCTGTTCTTACAAAGCACTTATACTTATAGTAGCTGGTATACTAAGATGTCGTTGGTACCTCGGTACGTCGGCTCTCGGTACACCTACGTATCTATCTACTTACATGTGTACATATGTGGTGAGATTGGAGATACAGACTCATGACCGGTAGGGCTGGATAGATAGATAGGTAGGTGTAGGCGTAGTGTACTGTGAAGTAATGTATACCATGTGGCATGGTAAATGGTTAAGTAAGCCCATTCGGAATACATTCCGGAAAAGTCCCTCATCTTTTTTTTTGCGGAGCTTTCCATTCGTGACGGCGTCGCGACTTGTTCCCTCTTGATCGGGAGAATCACGACTTGTCATCTTTCATTAGTTTAGCTGGGGTGGCAATTTGCGAATGTTCGCAGACATTGCTTTCGTGTCGGTTCCGCTACTCTCGGACTTTGTGCAACCTGTTTGATCCCTCGGTCCCGACTATGGAGGAGCCCCTGATCTTGGCCTTTCTCGATTACTTACATCGTCTGAATGCTTTATAATGTATCACTTTCGCAGGATGAGCTTATGCGTGATTACTGAATGTAAGTAGCCCAGACCGGTAGGTACACGCTCCCATGAGTATGGATATTGAATATGAGCTTGAGTGCTTACAGTAGGGGTGTGATATTAGTGAGATCGTCTGCTAATCCAAAATCCCTAAAGTTCATTTAAAGTCTGGGGACACTTACCTATTTCGAGTTGGTCACAACCGCCCGCAATCCCGCAAGTTCCGGCACTACGGTAGCGACATGCGCGTCATTACACGATAATTGAGAGTGGGTATGAGGGCCTAGACGATACTAATGTAACGTAGTCTTAAATATCCGACATATATCGGCAGAGTTACTACTCCGACGGTCCGGTTGTAGTTAGACCTTACTAGATAGTGACTTAGCCAAGTTGATAGGGAAGTAAGAACTTGTACGGAAGGTCGGGCTTCGGGCAGGTAAGACGCAAAAGGATATATCGGAAGTGATATATAGTAAGTAAACGAGCATGTGATACGAAACAGGAACGGGTGTTCTGGAACTTCTGGGGTCCGGCACACCCGAGATCGAACCATTCCTCCGGGACTAGGGCTTGGAGGGGCAATGCGGGTGGGACGAATGAAGCCTTGTTGTGATCTGATTCGAGGCGCGCCGGAGATTTAGAGTGACGTGATTCAAAGGGATGGATAGGATGAGACGGGATTACGACGAGTGATTATAAGCTTATTGGTCCCTCTTAGGATATTTGACATATGAGCTAAGTTGGAGAAAGAAAGTGAGTTATACAGGATGTACTTAGTACTCTCGTCAGACTTTTGATGTTATACTAAGACTGTCGACTATGCTTAGTTGAAATCAGGTGACTAGCTCAACGTGTCATCCACTCGTATATCCGAATTGAAAACATCTTCTCCTTTAGGAACCTATTGCATCCTTATGCTTTATGATACCACGCATGACGGATCCGATTTCACCTACTCCCATGACAGAATTACCCAAATAGTCAACGAACTAACAAATGCTAAAATTAGGGGAGAGCCTGCTGAGCTGTAACATGGGAACCAATGCCATCTAGCCCCCGAATATTAGCTGCTTAATCTAGGATTCGCCTCACTCTCGATTAACTTGCCACATTCATGCTACACCCTAAGACGGACGAGTAAGCAAAGCTCCTGATCCGGATATCTACTTACATCCCAAAGGCGTTTCGCTACTTATACATACCTGCGTCTCTAGGCACGTAGCATTCAAGGCCACCCTCCCTTAGTTTATCATTTTTGCGTTGCTTGTCCTTACGTCCTTTTGATAGCCAAATATCTAGAAAGCCATACCTAAATATAAACATAAAATGGCAAAAGAGGCAAGGATGAGTGAAATGAGTTAACTTGAAAATCTATTCCCCGACCACGGAATGTAACAATGACAAGATACATAATATCACACCCATTTCTTTCAAACTTTTGTTTACCTCCTCCTTATTTCTATTTGACTTTCCCACTATATAGAAACCCCCTCTTTATACACACCCAACATGTGTACCTATCTAGACTAGTGACAGACGCATAAGCAAGCACACAGGCACACAAAAGTTCAAGAACACATAGTCTCCTAATTAGCAAGCATTCCATCCGTAGTCTCAGATACTTCTCACCTAACAGTATACAAATATGCAAGCATACCTTTACTCCAGGGGCATATACATATTCTGAAAGCCTATATATACCAGCGAGTCATAACTTCCAACCACGTGAAATCCCACGTGAAGGTATACGTACCAATCTACGTACGTGTTGTCGTGTCCATGCATATTCTAACTAGGTAACCAGGTAATCGGTAAATAGGTATCTACAAAATGACGACAACCAACAACTAGATCACATATATACATATGCCAGACGGGAACAAAAACTCAATTCGAACACAATACTGTATAGAGTGCGCATAGAAGGAGCTAAAAACAACCTGGGAGGGAGGGAAGCTTACCAATCCCTCGGGTCTGAGGCTGAACCTTCCTTCCGCCTTTCCCCTGCCGAAGGTACTTACATACCCAAAATTACTTACTATAAGAAAGCTTAAAAAGAAGGATGGTGTAAAGGGGGTGGTCAGCCGAGAGCATGGATAGGGCCTGTTGAAATATCGTGATATAAGAGGAAACACGAATGTCTAGATACTGTCTGTAAACATATACTGTAATGGGGCGAAGTGGATATTGATGTCGTACGTGTAGGTGACTTGGAAGCCCCAATACAGGGATAGGGGTCCTTTCTCGCTATCCAAGTCGGGGAATTTTATGTTTAGAGTTAGCTCTCTGTATAGAGAGTTTAATTTTTTTTTTTTTTTGCAAAGGTATGTAGGTATACTGTATTAGACGAAATGCCGGCCGTATATTCCTCGCCACGCATGGAAGTTCTGATACCACAAAATATTGATTACAGAGGCGTGTACCTAAATATATGCAAAGTTACCTAGTTGAATAAACTTGTATCGTAGAGACATCATCATAGTAATTTTCAAATGGTCGATCATATTACGCCATAGGGCGACGACGTTCAAGCATGAAGGAACTCTGGGGAGTTCCTTGCATATGCCGACGGCTACTCTGGCCCTTGCCGAGGCGCTGCCCAAAATAGTTGGCTGTCTTTCAGGAATCTCACTACCTAAAATACTACCAACTATTTTGGCAGCGCCTCGCTTGCTTGGGTTGGCATATCTACGTGTGTGACGAAAATTGTTACGAATATACAAAATCAAGCAGGCAACAAAGAGCAAAAATGCGTTTTTGTAAGAGTAGTATTACGTAGCTGCGCATATGCATTACCCGTAGCGCAACTCCTTGTAAACCCGAACAGTACCACACAATGAAACGAAGGCCGACATCAAGGCCACAAGAAGGGGGGAAAAAGAGATATAAAAACAAGTTTGCCACCCCCCTGATCGAAGTCTCCGGTATCCATATGCAAATTACCCTCATACAAAATGAGATTAATAGTAAGTAGGTAGACCAAGACCCCTATCCTGGTGGGTTGAGTCTTTTACTCGCTCACTCAATGAGCCGAGTAACATAGACAACCTCCCCCATGTAACATGAATGATGATGCGCTGCAAGTCGAAAGAGGGGACAAAAAACGTGGTATAGCCAGGTAACCGGAAAACCAAAAAATTGAGTTGGGAATCACGAAGATAAATAAGAGAATTATCCAAGAGCAGAAAACCAATATGTAGCGAACTCCTACCATGCTGCCGTATTTGCGTGTATCGAAAACTCCCACCGCCGCACGGCTTGAAAATCAAACACAATGGGTATAATAGCCAAGCTCGGATGCAAGAGCCCAAAACGAACAACAAGCCAGCCTCACCAAAATTGGATATCCCAGTAATGACGATGAAAAATGAAGTACGAGGAAAGCCTCTTTGAGAGAAGTCCCTCCCAGACACCTCTCGTCGATATATGAGAGAAGAAGCCACCCGATGGAGCATGGGCCAGGGCCATCCTCAGCGGTCGTTCTCCAGACACAGTTCCAGCCCATGTTCATAGATGTTTATAATAAACGAGCCAGCGCTACCACATGTGATTTAAACACAGGTGATTCTCTGATTCGTGGCCCGACCAACGTGGCGGCTTGCCACTGATTTCAAGTGTTGGACCAGGAGACCGGGCAGCGTCATGTAGAATGCCACTAGCCTGCCAAAGCAGATGTGGACAATATCTACAACGGCATGGATAGAACTAACAGAAATCCGTGTAGTATCATGTGCATGACGTATGTTATCCAACTCCGGTAGTAGGAATCATGCCTCGTCAGCATGATGCCACCAAGACTTTTAGATGCGTAACCGAAAGTCCCTCTTGGACGCCTCTATGGCCACCGAGGACAAACAATACCGCAGAAATATAACCAAAGGGAACCCGCAATAGCTCATGTAGCATGCCCAATGGATGCGTATTGACGAAGCCGAGGTCATGGTGAAATCTGGGCGCGTGTGAATCATTGAGGCTGATTAGGCCACCAATTTCCACCGGCGGGAGTATGGGGATTTGTCCACGCCGATGTGACAGCAGGTCCAGAACCTGGATTTTGGGGCATGAACTGCCTTGGGGTTTGCTCGGGAGGATACATTCCTTGTCCCTGACCCGGGTAACCGTGAGGTAGTCCTTGGATGCCGGGATATTGCATCGCACCAGGCTGCATCTGAGGCGTCCCACCAGGTTGGCGAAGTTGAGGGGCTGGCGACTGCTGAGGGTGAGGCGAGCCTTGCGCCTGCGCCGTATAACCATACTGTTGACCCTGCGGGGTCTGAGGAGGTCCCCACATCGGATTTGAGGAACCGTAATTGTACGCCGGCGCACCTTGTGACATGCCACCTGGAGTCGACTGGAGACTTGGTGGCCTGGCCTGTTGTTTCTGGTTTGTCGGCTGGGGCATGGCGCGCATCGTAGGTTGGCCCATGGGCTGCTGAGAATGAATCGACTGTGAATATGGCGGCGCAGTCATCATCAACTGAGGGCTTTGGTTGGGAAGGAGCCCGGACGTCAGGCCTGCGGGTGTCGCGTGTGGCGCGTGTGGCGACTGGCCGGGTCTCGTGGTAGGCAGGCTGGATTCCGTGACGACGGGCTGCGTGGTCGTGGGCTGGTCGTGCGGCCTCCTCCACAAATTCTGCAGGTAGTCGCTCCGGATCTCTCGGCCCTGGTTGAGACTGCGGTTATACTCGGCGGCGTGGTGGGCGTGCTGGTGTATTTCGCTGAGCGGGGTCGGCTGCGTCCTGTCCTGGTAAGCCGGGCCAGTGATCTCCTGGCGTGGACCTCCCTTGATGAAGTTGCTGTAGTCGCGCGTCCTCGTGTCATTAAGATCTGGTACTGTTATCATGGGCATTCTTGTCGAGGTTCCTGGCGGTCCTATCATACCTGGTTGCGCGAGAGGCTGCGGAGCATTGCCGAAAGGGTGTGAGTTCGTGTACATTATCTCACCTTGGGGCCCGCCCTGAAGTGGTGCCATGTTGTTCGCCTCAGCTGCCGCTTCTCTGGCCTTGGCGGCGCCAGGCCTCTTCTCGCCGGCCATGTCGGCCTCGGTGAATCCCTGTTTTCGCGCCTTGCCCTCCCAATAGTCGTCGCGCACTCGCCTGCCGTTAACGATGACTCTGCTACCGAATTGTCGGAACATGGATCGAGCAGTGACAATGGCGATCTGCCTAGACCGATACGAGAAGGGGAGAATTTCCTGTTGGACTAGGTCATCCTTTTCGACCTGATTGGCAATAATCTTAAATAGCGATCTATTCTTATTGAATAACAGATACGAGTCGCGGTATCCCAGGACCCTGGCGCATTCCGTGGCGAGCATGAACAACTTATCTCCTCGATTGGGGACAAGAAAAGTTCGGCATCGATATTCCCGCCCGCCCATTAGTTGCCCATTAGGCATAACCTTCTTCTCTCCAGCCTCGTCAGTCTCGCGCGGTATGTATTCATCGCCGGCGTCGTTGAGCTGATCAGTTGTGTGGTCACGGACGGTCGGGAGAGCCTTCAAGGTGGTCTTGCTGGGCGTGGTCTTCGGCGGAGGGGATGCTTGGGCTGGCGTGTAGCCCCCAGACTGTCCCGGTAGCGGCGCATTTTGCGACTGAGGAGTCTGCGGCGGTATAGGCTGGGACATTGGAGGAGGGATGGATGTTGTGTTGTGATTTGTTGGCTCGGGATAAGTATCAGATGTTCGTGATTTCATGGGGCGACCGCGTTTCCTTGGTTGTCTTGAATCACCTGCGAAGCAATGTTTATATTAGTACGCGTAAAGAGGCCGTGCCCATTAATTAGCGCCGCGACGGAAGCCACTATACGTCCCACGCCGTTGCTGCCTTGTGGAGACGGTAACCACGGTCTTCCACGCTAATCTGAATATGAAGAACATGAAGAATCGGAAGGAAAGAGAGCCCAGGCAAGCGCAGGGAAACCTGGGATTAGTAGGCACGGTCGTTCGTAATCAGAGGGGCGCAGGCAGGGCGCACAAAACTAAACACAGAAGTGGAAGGGACTCACCATCATCTGGGGTTTCAGATGGGGGAGCGTCTTGATAGGTGTCGGGGGACCGACTCCGCTTCAAACCTCGGGAGTTTGCTGCAATCACTGTGCGATGAGAGAGTGTTAGGTCAGCAACCAGCCTGTATCCGGTGACATGCCGTGACACCGGGTGGGACGCGGCAAGCAAGAAACACAAGAAAGCCGACGACTGTCGCGACCGTCACAGCGTCTGTTGAACCGTGTAAGAAGGCGCACTCGTAGTGAGCTCGACCGCGACGGTTGTTCATCTCTGAAGCCAATGCTGGTAGCAGCAAGGGCCATTGCGACATGGGGGCGGGCTTGGACTTCGCGAAAACACCGGCATCTTTGGTAGCGCGGTGGCGGCCATGAACGGGATAAAATACATAGACGAATGAAGAAAAAAACAAATGCGATGTCGCTGAGCAACTCTCAACTCGTTATGGCCCAGCGCGCAGACGAGGGGCACACAAAGATGACACGACAGCTTGCGCGCCGCCGACGACGATACGGGCTCGACTTGATCGAGGATGCAGCACCAGAGTGTATAACAGATCAAAAACAAGACTACTATGCAAATAAGGATTTAAAGAAGTGGAGGGGCCATACAAAACTATACAAAACAAGACTACAGACAAAACGACGGGAACGGCGATAGTGATAGTGATAGTGATAATGACGGTGACGACGGCGGAGATGGAGAGTCGAAGGTTTAAAAAATGAGAGTGAGTTTGGACTTACCTGGGTTGAGGGCAGCAGGGTTGATAGTTGCGGGATTGATGGTCGCACCCTCAGTGCCGTTGGGCTGGGCGGAATACATTCGGACGGGCGACTGACGATGCGATGTAGCACCTACACACGTCCAAACGTCAAAAGGGCGTCTCGTCGGCGTCGCGGCGGCGGGAAGAGACGTGGAGAAAGGCGGTGCCTGCAGAGCGACGTGTCTTGATATAGTTGGATGGACGAGCAAACCGCAGGACGAGGTCTGGGTGCTTTTGCTGGGCTGGGGCCTCTGGTGAGAATGACGCGCGCGGAGATTTGGGAGCAAGGTAGCCAAGGGTAGCAGATCTTGGGAGGGATGGCAAGCAGCAGCAGCAAGTAGCAGCAGCGGCGGCGTCAAGCAGCAGGGTGGATTATGTGGATTATGTGGATTTGTGGATTGTGGATTGAGTTTGGGTTGGACGGACGGGGGGGTTTGATGGGTTGATGGGTTGATGGGTTGGTGGATTGTGGATTGGGGTGGATTGGGTGGGTGGAGATATGTGTGTGTAATGCACCTCCGTCTGGCTGCCTGCCTTCGAGCGAGCGGGAGGGGGTGAGGTGAGGGATGTGAGGGACCAGGGGGGGGGGGAGGGGAGTGGTATATAAGGTTAGTGTACAAGTAGGTAGCTTGGTTGGTTGGATGGATGTATGTATGGATGATGGGAGATGGGATGTGGGATGTGGGAGAGGAGAGACGAAGCGTCTGGCTGGACTGGGCTGGGCTGGGCTATATGGAACCTTATAAAGCGCCTATATATACCAGTATATACCGGGCGGGAGTGTAGATAGCGAGCAGGAGGAGTGAACTTGGGCAGAGGAACTGAGGGGACTTGGGGAAGAGAAGAGAGATCGGGTGTGAGAGTACGAGGGGGCGTGTGAAGGCGAACTCACTTCGAATGATGGAGCCGGGGCAACTCTCCAATGCTGAGAGAGAGTTGGGATTGGGATGGGAATTGGTCTAGGATTAGGATTAGAGCTTGGGGGGGGGACTTGGGAACTTTGGGATAATGGGTTGACATGGGATACATGGGATAGATACATGGGGGGGACCAGGACTGGGGACTGGCAAGACTGGGACTGGGACTGGGACTGGACTGGGACCAAGACCAGCAGGCCTTGCGATTGGGAGAGAACGAGAGGAGAAGAAGAAAAACACTACGCCAGTGAAGTAGATGGTAGAGTAGATGGTAGTGCAGACGAATAATTAGTCTTGTTAATCATTCAGGTAGCTGGTACTCAGCAGGGGGGGGGCCAAGGTAGGGTACATTCAAGGTCCAAGTGCGCGCTGCAGCCATCTGTGGGTACTGTGCAGTAGTGTCAATACGGGGGACCTGGAGTATAGGTACAGTACGCACGCTACCGTAGCATGAAAATACCCTAGTATCGTAGTCTACGTAGTGTGCGTAGTTGTGCGCGGTTGTATATTGTAGGTCGCCGTCTGTTGGTTTTTGCTCCTGCTGCTGCTGCTGCTGCTTCTGCTTGTACTTCTGCTTGTGCTTGCTGTCCCAGCCAATAGCCAAGGTCGGGCAAAGGGACCAGGGGTTGGAGGAAGAAAGATAGGTAGATAGATAGATAGATAGAGAAAGAAAGAAAGATAAATAGATAGTAGAGACATGGGTACTACTTACAGCCGGACGAGGTACCTATCGTTTCTTACACCTCAAGGCAGGATGGCTCTCGTATCTAATTGGAAGATTGGCGCAGTGCCGAATTAGGTCCTTGCTCGTATTGCCTGCTCGTCTAGCTCGCCAACGAGCAATCTGTCAGCTTTGTTGGTCTTCGTCGGCGGCCTGTACGGCTGGCCCGCGCGGGTATATGCCTCGAGTGAGTCTCTTTTTCATGTGAAGGCCGCGCGGGGCACTAAGAGCCAGCCGACTAAATGGGCAAACGAGCGAGCAAGCCGCAGGTGGCAGATGATGGTCTCCGGGGTGGGTATTCGTCTGAGAGGGTCCCGATACTCTGTGCTGCTGCTGCAAGCCAATGTACTAGTGTACTGCACTTTACATGGACCCTCGAGGTGGATTATGGAATATGTATGTCGACACTTGTGGATATCGGGGCAGGGGTCGGCATGTGCTTGTGCGCTTACCTGGAATGGCCTACACTGTTTTGTGCCGATATGATATTGCGATAGCATGTGTAGGAATGAGGACAGTTCGGGGTTCGGATGATGAGAGGTAGTGATGGCGATGGTGATGGTGATGATGATGAGGATGGGTAATAATGATGATGACAGCGATGATGCCGGTGCTGTTTGATATGAGGGAAATCCAACAGGGAGCAGGTGGTTTGGGTAAAGTGGGCGAATCAATGGGCGAATGGACTATCGGATCCCCGGAGAATCTAGAGATAGCTCTCGCGGTCATCGAGACGAAACACCGGGCGAGAGAACAGCTCTATGCAATTAATTTTCCCTTTTTGCTTTTGGCAGTTCTTCTTCGTCAGACAAACCTTGTTATCAAGTCTCTCCCTCGGCTTCACTCGCGTCTTAACTCGGTAACCAAGTGTTGTTTTCGAACTACGCCGGTTACTACGCCGAATGAACGCAGACAATGCCGGCGAGAGGTAGAGATGAGAGAGGAAAAAGCAAAGGAACTAGCGAGGCAAGGATCTAGATCTTAATAATAGAAACTTATATTCTCAAATGAGTCGTCGGCCGAAATCAATCAGAGCCAGCACGCGAAGCTGGGCGACGAGTTATAAAAGACGGCTCCGAACTTCTTCTGTCCAACAAGGGGTGTTATTAGCTACTTGTTTTACGGAACCGGGACTACCTAGGTAATAGCCGTAAGCTGAGGTACTATTCGTCTTACACGAAATCCTTCAATGGTCTACCCAAGCTGGTAACTCTTGCGTAAATTGCAAAATGCGGTTAGGATAGCCGTCAACAAACTTGAGCGACACGTCGTTCCTTTATAGGGTTGTTGCCAGTCTCTCTCAACTATTGCTCAACGTAACAATCTTATGGACAGGGCCACGGCGGGCTAAAATCTGGGGTCTGCGTGTGGTGTGGGAGACGGGCAGCTGCAGTAGTTGTACAGCAAGCCTTCTGGTGCACAGCTGTCATACTTACTATATCCCCTGTTACAGAGAGCACGCTTCGACGTGGAAGGACCCTGATCACCAATAAAGAATTAATTTTTATTTGATGGAACCGGGCAATGTCAAGGAGGGAAGGCTAGAAGGTTGAAGCTATAAGCGGGAGACAGGCAGTGGCAGAGAGGGATGGAGGGGCGGTTGTTGATGGGTGGGTGGACCGACGGACGGGTAATCCACCGATGATGGTCTTGGTTGGAGCATTTGTTTCCGTTTCGTCAGGTATGGTGAAAGTGTTTCTTAGTCCAGCAGGGGGTTTATGCAAGATGCTTGCGTGGGCATCTTGGATGCTTGACCTATACCTACAGCAGGCAATACAGACTTGAATTCAAGTCGTCATCCTTGAATATGGCACTGGGCCTAGTAATACACTGTTAGTTAACATGGTCGACCATTTGTTAATGTCAACGTCCGCACGCTTCAGAGGACCTAAATACAAAGAATCATAGTTATAGTCTACGGTAAGAATTTGTGTTGGGATTTGGTAGTAACATTCTACTAATATGATTGTGTAGGGGAAACCTATTGTACATGCCGAGAACAGGTGTATAATGATCTAATGCATGGGGTGAGTGTATAATAAGCCCTGGTCAGACGCAAAAGGTACCTATATACCAGGTTGAACTATAGCGTGCCGTCTGCTAGATACTACATCTTAATTAAGTACTTTTCAGCGATCACGGAAGATATATATGTACCCAAGTCTAAGTAAATCTACCTAGCACACCACCCGAACTAAATCTTTCGAAGCACAGTAGCGTAATGTAAGCATCGCGGGTCGTAGAGCAGACAGCTAGAAATGGGTATAGCTGGGGGCTGGTGAGGGTTCAACAAAAGTACAACACCGCACGCATCTCCGCCTACGCTACATTTTAATAACGACGGTGATGACGGCACTGATGATTATGCCCATATAGCTGGGGTTAACTAATACTGTGGCGCCAACTGATAAAGAGGAGGCGTGCCAAGAACGAGCTAGAACGGAAGGGCAGGGGTCGTGATGATGTTCTTCAAGCCCACTTGAATAGACTGATGCAAAGAGTTGCAAACATGCCTGTACGTACGCGATAGACGTCAGAGAGTAAGATAAGACGACGAGGGCGTTGTTTGGGGGTAAAGAAGGTAGGGCTCTGTCCGTAATTATACGATGATGGATCGATGGCATGCATGGGCATAAGATTACCGAGCGTAATACATCGAGCGATAGGGAAAATGCCCGCAACCTCCATCCATCTAGCCGCGCCGGCCGCGTAAAGTCCGAGGATTCGAGCAATGCCCCTACTATATACTATATCGCCAAGTGTAGGTAACAGGATAGTATGCGTAATGGTAGCTGAGGAAGATGACGCGCTCGCTGCTTCGCTCTACCAAGCAGGATGGATGGATATAGCATCCGCGTCAAGGACACGTTGTTCTTTCTCGGAAAAGAAAATGAAACGCGTTTTGTACACGCATCATCTATGAGCCGAAAAACCCTTCTCCATCGCGGTGCGTGGCCATGTAATGTGTAATGCGATGCAAGGCGATGCCATGCACGACAATGATATGTGAGGGTTACGTCCTATACTGTATGTGGAACAGGTGGGAGTACTTGTCTCAACCGATCACTCCCTGGCGGGTCTAGGAGTGATGATTACTCACTTTCACGCATAGCGAGGTCGATTTAGAGCAGTGTCACTACCTAAATAGGATTAGAATATCCTACTGTCGATGATTGACCACATGTACGTGCTCTTTTATAGTTCTGTGGCGCAGTTACAGTTCGTACTTGGCTGGTTGTTTCACATTCTCACGCATTTTGGATTACACTACATATTGATTATAGACTCAAATCCTCATTCTCGGCCTCGTCCAATCAGAAGAAGATCCTATTTTCTACAAGTATATCCAGCTGCATCATCCACTAGTTAGTTACCCAAGTCGCTTAACCGGAGAATGAAAATGGCTCTGAATAACATGCTTCTTCACATGTGCAAGCCGTCTCGATTCTACTACTAGTATATGGATTACACAATCTTTGAGCGCAGGAAATTGGGGCGTCAGAGACTGGGCCGACGTCTTCATTTTTTGGCGATGCTACCTACTGGGAAACTATTCTTGTCACGCGATATAGTTGGACGCTGCAATGCTGGTCTAGTTCACGGGTAGTCTCGACAGTGGAACCAATGGGTATTGCCATCGAATCGAACAAGATACATAGCATAGTCGGCCCGGGGTACGGACAAGTTAGGTTCCTGGCGAATCGGCCCGTGTTTGAATAACTTTACTGTATCGTGTGTCGAATTAACTGGTAGACTGGATTATCGTAGAATTAATCATTTATCAGGTGGCTTTAAAGACTGACCAGTTTCATTCAAGAATCCGGACCAAGAGAGAAACGATGAGTTTGAATAGGGCCGTCTGTTCGGGTATGCGGTATGCAATTTGGCTCAATGCGGCGTCTTAGTCATGAACGATGAAGAAAAGTCTTGGCGCTGATGGTCACAAACTGGTGGGCGTTTCTGCTGCAGATCAACTCGTGATAACGTTTCAATCGTCTCGTATTGGGCTTCTTCCGGGTAAGTAAACACAGGGTGCTCATGTCATGGGACACGATTAAAGAATTTGAAGTAACCTTCTACACAGCGTTTTTGAAAACTTACTGTAGTCACTGAATCAAGTTAGTTATGCGGCGCCCCAAAAAGACCCTTGAGAATTGCTTGCAAGCGAGCTTCCCTTGGCATCGTATGTATTACATAATACGATGTATGAACTTATCCTTAACTTGATTAAGTATAGAGATGCTATCTTGCGTACTTTAGCTCATTTAGGTTGTCGTCCGTGCGAGCCATCTAGTAGGTAAGCTTACCAACCTATGTCTGCGATGTGTGGCAGCATTGATGTTATCCTGTTCCAACTACTTGGAATACACTGCACTATATCTGACGCTCGCCGTCGTAAAAAGAAACGGTATACATACCTACCTATATGGGTTATGGCCCGTCGTTTATAACCGGGAAGGCTTAATTCTCCGTAGTAGCATTTCAGCTGAGCTCAGGTTTTCGGGGTTTACAAATACGTGTCAATCAGCCACCAGCTGCGCCAGTCTAATGCAATTACTACGTCTTTGATCCGAGATGAAACGAGTTAAAGCGTCAAAATGGCAAATTTATGCCGTCCAGGAGCGAGTATCGCTCCTCGAAAGTTGACTTGACAAGTACCGGGACCCGTCCGGCATCCCATCCTGCTTATTGATTATTTGGAAGACTGCCGCATTCCTTGAGTTACGTACACCGGTTGTGTCGAAACGGGTCAAGAGGACCACTCTGTAACAAGCGCACGCGCGTGCGATGTTATGTAAGTAGTGACTGGAAAGTTCATGTTCCATTCCTTATACACAGGTTTTCAACTCCTCCCATCTTAATGCCACACCCCCTTGACCCTTGACAAGGACCTGTTGACTCATACAGTGAGTGCCTAGTAGTCGGTACTGGTCATTGACTCTTTCCCACTTAGTTCGCGACCTCTTTACTAGCTTTACCGACCCTTAGACCATCCCTTTTGCGGTGTCGATTATGGCATACAGCCTTGTTCGTGTGGTTCCGGTAGCATCGTGTTGCCCCGCTTGAGGACCCTGATCATCCCACCTGACCTATTCGATGACCTCACCTTCGACCAGACTGCTATGCGTCGAGACTTTGCCTATCGCCTCCGGAATGTTGTGAGCCTAGGGCTTGACTTTACCTTCCTGAGTTAGGAAAGCTGCGAGACTTCAGATGGTTAACCCTCCAGTGCTTACTTTTATTGTCATTGTCGCCTCAGCGCTTACGCCCCCTTGCACAGCCTCGATCCCTCATAGGCGACAGACATCTATCCCGACGGCTTTGACTGCCGAGGCTTAAAATCAACTACTGTATTTACAGTGACTCCTGTTACATGGGCCCAAGCGTGTCTACTTATTCGGGATTTGCTCTGGCCGAGCATCTGTCAAACCAAGGAACGCTTAAAGTATTTGAGAAGAAACATCGAGAAGGGCCTAATAACTAGAGCCATCGCAACCATGGTCATTTGACTCCCCAACGGTGGCCCCCAATAGGAATATGACGGAACGTACGAGTATTTTGGGCTGGAAGCTGCGACCTGCCTGTTGGATACAGCAAGTCTAATGCACCCGGCCGATCCACGCAGCTGGAATACGCATCTGCTATCTTACAGGTTCCAAATCGTGTCTTTGTATGTATCCAAAGATAAGTTTCAGATACAAATCGTAGAAACAAGATCCATAGTTGATACATATAATGATATATGCCGCGCCATGCGAATGCTACGTTGCGCCCAGCAAACTTGGGCCAGTCTGGCCAGTCTTCACGTAGTTCCATGTCTGCTAAACATACCTCTCTGGTGTTTGGAAGTACAATACAAACGCCGAGGTCTCTAAATTCTCGTGTTCCCAAAACCAAAATTCGAATCACTGTGTAATGTGTTTGTGTCATTAGCTTTTCGGGAAACTGCTTCCCGAGGACAGGACATCAAGCGAGCATCAGTAGATAAACACTCCCTGCGAGACACACATCGCGCGCTAAACGATCTATATAGATATCAGCCTGTAACCCGTGATGTTCATTTATCAAATCAGCTAATGATTTGCGAAGGAAGCTGATGGCCTCAATATTGTGGCTAGAGTATTGTATCTTGCCATTGTGCACAGCTATCATCCTGAAGCGTCTCAACGCGAAATTGCGGATAGGAAAACAATCTTCCCTAAAGGAGTACAGTAAATTCTGTCCTTCTTCATTATTCATGTACATTTCGGCATCAGTAGTTTCAGGGATGAGATAATACGGAATGGAGTTAACTATTTTAAGTTTGCCACCACTACTCTGGGCCAACAGCTTGCCAAAAGAAAGTTTCAAAGAATAATTCCAAGCAAACAATATTTTCATTCCAGCATTGGTGATATGCTGCTGCTACTACTACTACTAAGTGCCATTTTACTGTTGGTAAAATGATAATCGGCTATTCATCGTATCCATTTTCATTAGACGACGCCGTCTTTTATTTATACAGGAGACTACTGCATGATGCTGCAGCCAAGCATTACAACCTTTACACATTCGTCAACGTGCAGCTGCTCTTTATCAACCATAGGTATGCATAGGCGATCTGTCCCGCCATCGTGCGCTCTAGGTCCACGCGTTTCAGCTATCAGAAATACTGACGGTCAGCTCGACATACGATATGTCCCCCCTCGCCCGTGAGTGGGTGTTACGGGACTAGCCACAAGAAGTCACACTCGCGTCTCTCGCAGCCGCTAGTGTTCTATGTAAATATTCGAACGAGATTGGTCGCTGCAAAAGTCTCGAGCCAATGCACTCACGCAGCAGCGAGTGCGCGGCACATCCCCAACCGCGTCGCCGAGCTTTGTACTTTCGACTGAAACGTCGGCAATGGGGTGAGAGGTGGATGGATAGACTAAGCGTGTGCAGTGTCCAGGTCTCGTGTACGAGCGTTGGGTTGAAACTGCGATAGAGCTAAAGACGTCGTCGGGTAGTGTAAGACAAATTGAGGATCTACTGTAGTCTCAACATGCCGACTCGATGTAAGCGTGTGTCTGGGAGGAACCGTCTTCTGACTCGATTGGCTCAACAAGACCAACCATCCTATACCGTACGAGTGATAGTTGGTACGCCACAGCTGAATAATGACGAGGCCACAACCGGCCTACTTCTGCTAATAGAGCGTCGTTAGCAACTTAACTTACTAAGAACGGCCACCGCTATCGCTTTTTATGCCACAAAGCACAAAGTTGAAACTACCTGCCCGAACCGCTGAATGGTTACCACATTTTCAAGAGGTTTGGATACCTATTCTCAAAATACATTGCTCCGCAATGCCCGTAGGCCGCAGTCGTTTCAAGATGGCAGTCTTTCATTAGGCCTCTTGTTTGTCCACTTCCAATCGCCATTCCAATCGCCATTCGTCGAACCAGCCGGACCGTCGTTCTTGGCAGATTGCTCCGATTCGGGAGCGTAACGGACCGTACGACCAAGAGATTCGACAGTCGAGACCGCCGAAGAAAGCCGCGTTATCAAGTTCTCCATTTCGATGCCTTGCCCCGACTCCATTTTAGTACTTACCCCTCACTTCGCGGACAAGCTTCCGTCTGCGACTTGCCTAATCCTCTCACCTTTTTCTTGTCTTCGTGGAGCTTGGGAACACGTTCATCCGTCGCCTTCGGTCGCGAAGATAAAAGATGCCGGTATCAGGAGCGCGCGTCCGGGCATCCTCAGGTGACTCAGTTGGTCTCTGATAGATTGAGGAGGTCTACTTTTCTGTCCAAGGCCCAGAACCTGCCTGGGAAACACAACCATCCCGCGCTGTTCCCACGAGAGGGTGTGTAGCATGGGGACAAGGTGGAATCCAAGCGACCACTGAGGACGACGACGGACCAGGGGCATGCGGCTTGGGCGCCCGGCTATTGGCCGGAGCCTTTGCAACGAGGTCTCGCTATCCAACCAGCTGACACCCTTTGATGCTGGGAACCCGGCTCCAACCCCAGACCGGCCTGCAAATGAGCGAGCGGCTTGGCGTTTGGACGTGCCACCCCTCTCTCACGTCAAATGCAAAGTCGCTGCACCTCGTCGAGGCCGCCCAATCGTGCCTCCGCACTGGAGCATCTCCCAGATGGTCTTGCATCCCCCCATCGGCGTTGCGAAGCTGCGGCCTGCACAGAAGTCGGTATGACTTTGCGTCGCTTCGCTCTTGGCAATGCGACGCTCCACGAATTATGGACCTCTTATCTTCTCGTGTTATTGCGGCTTGTTCGTGAATCCCCTATCCGTCCTGTTCTCTCCGATCAACCGAGCTAGCTCGTCGACTACGCCTCAGCCTCTCCCAGCGCCCCTGGGCGTCCTTGCCCTGGTTGGTCGTTCGCCGGCACGGCCAGAACGGGGACCAGCGGCGAGCAGAACTGGCGCCCGGTCTTGGTGTATCTAGTCGCCCGCCCTCCTTCGGCAGTCTCAGGTTGACGTCTGCCTGCACACGGTAGTGATAGGCTGCAAGGTGTGCACTCCACGATCTGGGATTCATCCCACCAACCTCCCTGGCTACCTGTCCACTCACCCACCCACCAAAGAAGGACTCAGGTTTAGGTATTACCTGTTCGCCCGTTGCTCGTGCATATCACAACAGCGCGGGTGAACCCCTGCTACCCGCTCTTGCAGGCTTCCACAAACCCACGTCTAGTAATTAGCAATGAGTCAAATCAAGCCCGTCCAGTCCTACGAACCCATGGAATTAACTACCGGTACCCTTTAGGCTCCCTGCCATCTATTGATGCGATAGGTACCCCCTCGCTCTATTCCGATGCATATGGGTCATGTCCTTGCTTGTACGCCCACAGCCCTAGAGAGAGCTATACCGTGCAGATCTTAAGACCAGCGGCCGCATTGCATAGGTGACGTAATGGTAGCTAGTGTCCACGCACTAGACTAGAGGACTACCAGACCTTCCAATAGACCGGCTACCTTCACCGATATGCAAACATGTCGGTTGGATGGTGGGATCTCGGGAGCTTAACTATATCTCTGGTTCTTGGTTGGCGCCTATGCTCCTGCTAGGCTCGAGAAAGTGGCGCGGTCGTCACCGCTTTATCCTGACGATGCACTAACTTGGTTACCTGAAGGGAACACGAAGTGTAGTGTGTTACAGCATCCTCGGATAGCTTTCCAGGAGCCTGGTCGTAGGCTCACATTTTGATAGCTGATGACAAGTCCCTATGTTCTGACCTAGTGTAGATAGACTGTTTCTGTCTTTTCTCTTACATAATCATAACTCTTTGACCGACTAAATATGCGTTCCCCTTATCTGTCAATGCTGCAAGCGACCCTGTGCCTTACCCTAACAAGTTCGTAATGTTCATCATACAGTAAGGGCTTGTTTCGTTGGGGGATATTCCACATTCTTGAAAAGAACGCCACAGTCTCCAAGTTTAATAGCGTATCATTGTAAATTTGTTGAATTTGTTGGCAAGACCTAAACTGCACAACATGGCACCTTGTCCATAGCAATGGGACTATCGTATGATCGCTGGACATGATATGGACTAGTTCCATCAAGACACTGCAAGCTAGAGATAATATCCTGAGTAGAAATTCCTGTTATGCCGCTTGTTGACTGTCAGGATATTCTGGCGCTCTGAAACAAAATGCCAGATTTCCGCTTCTCCATGGCCCCATAATAGACACATAAAGTCAACGGGGCTAAATCATGCCATCTCGCCAATCTACCTGGTCACGCGCACCAGGGTATTACACAAAGATGGGGACCAGAACGTCGTTGACCGGGTCCCTTGAGCGCTTTCCTATGCATACGGTTGAGGTCAATTTTAGATATTGTCGATCTCGAACAGCGGAGCCCTTCCGAGACCCTTTCCTCGACAGAGACCGTGGCCGATCTCGGTGGCACGGCTTCTCGTCGTACGCGTGGCTGGTGTAGGACATGTAGTCGAGGCGCCTCAGCATCACATTTCACAAAGATCGATCATGCGAATGCAGCACAAGTGTGAGTCCAGTCATTTCTCACAAAAGCTCTGCGCTGTCCAACGTAAAACTGTATGTGGTAGCTACGGCAGCTCGTGGCTCGTGGCTCATGGCCCGTGGCCCCTCCCTCCCATACAGCGCACACACGCACACACTCGTGAGATAAACGCGCGCAGAATTCGCTTCACTTGCTTAAGCGGGTTGGGTGGCTGCAGTACACCACCGCCACAGGCGATCCTCAACGTGCTGCATGGCCTCACAAGGGACCAATATGGCAGAAATGTCCGGTTGAATGGCGCCGATCATATGACTAGAGGACCCTAGATGACGGATGTCTTGTACTCGTATCCACGGGGGAGGGAGAGGGAGAGAGAGAAAGACAGCGGCGCTCATCTGCAACGGAGTGGTATGGTGCTGTAACCGGCATCAGTGGCGAGGAATGTAGATAGACTTACATCGTCGGCTGTTGCACTGTATTATCAGCACTATTGGAAATAAGGGGCTCATAGACTCGTAGTTACAACTCCACAGGTTTTTTTTTTTTGTTTTTGGCGTCTTGGGCGTGGAGCCAGAAGCTGCAGAGGAGTCCCTATCGAGGCAAGTTGGAGCTGGGTCTCGCGCGAAAGCACTGCGACGACGCGGCGCACATGGTGGACTCCAGATAAGGTGCAGATGGTGCAGATGTAGAGGTGGTCTCGTGGTGTTGCAACGCGCCGCGTGCGTGCCGGCCGCAGTTCGCGATGGAGATCGTTGCAGTCGACTTACATACAGTATAACTCGCCTACCGCGTCTTCCAAATAGGTACCCCTAATTCCTGTTGGCCTCCGCAACACAGCAGGATTCCACACATAGTGCCGTACAGGCGTGTGTCCATGAAAGAATGGGTGGAGGTATGTATGGATGGATGTGTGTATGTGTGTATGTATGTCTCTGATCATGGCATGACTCGACTGTGTTCATGACCATGGTCATGATTAATTGCATCGACGGTGGCGATCTACAAACATCATTGTGCTTCCGCAAAGTCGCGTTCCTAGTTTACTTGGCGGTAAACAAGCCGTAAACAAGTTTGAAAGAAGAAGAAAAAAAATACGTGAGGGTGGTCTGGGATGGACTCTGCCTTGATTCGGCGACTTTTATCAGCATACCTACATACATGCAAGGTTGCTAATGAGAATGAGTGGTTGATGATACCTACCTGCCTCCTACCAACCTGATGTACGAGGTACCGTACATGTATGTATGTATCATGTATGTGCTATGTATGTGCTAAGGTATGTATGTAGGTATATGTGTGTGTGTGTGTGTATGTGTATGTAGGTGTAGGTATGTAGGTATATGTATGTATATGCGTAAGTAATTAGTCTGTCATTCGTGCGTTTCGCCAATCCGGGTTCGCGGAGATTTATTTTTTGAAGCCAACGAAGATTAAGATGTGATCCGGTGAAGTGGCTTCCAATCGTCTTGTCTCAATGACTTCGGCGTGATGCGCACAGACCAATGCGGGCCGTTGGCGGCTGCCGCTGACGATGGCTCGGTAGGCGGCGAGGGCGGATGGCGGATGGCGGGGTTGATAACGATAAGCGTCAAACCCAAACAGGCGACTGTCAGACGCCAGACAGGCGCGCTGTCGCTGCATTGCCTGCTGCTGATTTGCCCGATTTACCGCTATCATTTTCTGATACGTCAAAACTGAATTATCGTCCCTCGCTCAACCAGTGCATTATCACATCGCCAGACCAACATATCACCCAAATTTCGAATCCGACTGGCTTTGAATACATAGAGGCAAAAGAAAGACTAGATTTATTGCAGGCACCCGAGACGAGCGCAATGACGAGTCTCAAGAGATCCGTCAATACGGATCCATTTGCATCCAACCTTTCCAGCAAGGTGTACGTGAGATCGACCAAAAGTGGCAAAGTCCAGAAAATCGTTCGTGAGGTCTACTTGCGGCAAGATATACCGTGTTCTTCGCGGCTCTGCTCAGCATGTCTTGCTTCGGCGCCCAGAAGCGCCGGCGGCATTGGTGGGCTCCTCCCATTCTCATTTCATCATCCCTCCTCCATCGTCAAGAAACTCACCATGACTGACTCTCATCATAGCGAGCCCCTTTGTGCTCTCGGACAGACCGGCAGGCACCAAGGCATATCCACAGGGACACTATCTCGTCCCAGATACGAATGCGTTGTTGAACGCCATGGACCTGTTTGAGCAAGGGTCTGCCTTCTTTGACGTTATCATTCTACAAACTGTTCTCGAGGAACTGCGCAACAGGTCTTTACCGTTGTACAACCGGCTTATCGCGTTAACCAAGAGCCAAGAGAAGCGATTCTATGTTTTCTTCAACGAGTTTCGATTGGAGACATACGTCAGTCGTGAGCAGGACGAGAGCATAAATGATCGGAACGACCGTGCTGTCCGACGCGCCGTCAAGTGGTACAATGACCACCTGGGCCAAACCAAGTCCAAGAGTATACCGGTCACGGTCATGCTATCAGATGACAAAGGTAATCTGGAAAAGGCGAAACAAGAAAATGTCCCTGGAATTAAGTTACGTGACTACGTTTCGGGCTTAAAGGATGCCGAGCGATTATTGGATATGATTGCCGAGTCGCAGGAACGCGTCAATTCCAAGGAGAAGAAGACCGAATTCTTCTACCCGGAATACGTCAGCTTGTCCAGGATGATGACAGGAGTGAAGAGTGGCATGTTGCATCAGGGAATATTCAACGTGTCACCATACAACTATCTCGAGGGCTCAATCAAAGTGCCCGCTTTTCCGAAACCTCTTATCATTCTTGGCAGAGATAACATCAACCGCTCTGTAGACGGTGATGTGGTAGTTGTGGAAGTGCTACCGCAAGATCAGTGGAAAGCGCCTTCAACCAAAATCATTGAAGAGGAGGCTATTACAAAAAATGAGAACGCCGATAATGACGAGGGCGTGGTGGATGTCGTTACGGAGAAAGAAAGGCGGGCCCTTCAAGAAGAGGTGAAGAAGACACAAGGGCAGACCACCGAAGGTAGGCCACAGCCTACTGCCAAGGTCGTCGGCGTCATCAAACGAAATTGGCGTCAGTACGTTGGCCATGTAGACCCGTCTTCAGTCAGCCAGACAGCAAGGCAAGGCAGAAAACAGGAAAGCGTGTTTCTGATTCCGATGGACAAGAAGATCCCAAAAATCCGGATACGGACACGGCAGGCGGGTGAGCTTCTCGGAAACCGAATCTTGGTCACCATTGATTCTTGGGACCGCGAGTCTAGACACCCCGTTGGCCACTTCGTCCGATCGCTGGGCGAACTGGAGACCAAGGCCGCAGAGACTGAGGCCTTATTACTTGAGTATGATGTGCAGTACCGGCCATTCCCCAAAACAGTCTTGGATTGTTTACCCAAGGAGGGCCACGACTGGAAAGTTCCTGCAAGCACGGACGATCCAGGCTGGAAAGATAGGGAAGATCTAAGGGGTCTTTTGATTTGCAGTATCGACCCTGTCGGTTGCCAGGACATTGATGATGCCCTGCATGCTAAACCGTTACCGAACGGGAACTACGAGGTCGGAGTGCACATTGCCGACGTATCACATTTTGTCAAGCCAGCCAATGCCATGGATACGGAAGCCAGTATACGCGGCACAACCGTCTACCTGGTCGATAAGCGCATTGACATGCTTCCAATGCTCCTAGGAACCGACCTATGCTCCCTAAAACCTTACGTGGAGCGTTACGCCTTCTCTGTCCTATGGGAACTGAGTCCCTCTGCCGACATCGTAGACGTGCGGTTTACCAAATCCGTCATCAAATCCCGTGAGGCATTCAGCTATGAACAAGCCCAACTACGCATCGACGATTCGTCACAGCAGGATGACCTCACAAATGGCATGCGGACGCTCCTAATGCTCTCCAAGAAGCTGAAGCAGAAGCGCATGGACGCAGGCGCGCTAAGCCTCTCGTCGCCCGAGGTGAAAGTGCAGATGGAATCCGAAACGTCGGACCCCATCGACGTCAAGACAAAGGAGCTTCTTGACACCAACTCTCTCGTCGAGGAGTTCATGCTCCTCGCCAACATCAGCGTAGCGCGCAAAATCTACGAGGCGTTCCCACAGACCGCGATCCTGCGTCGCCACGGGGCGCCTCCCAAGACGAACTTCGACGAGCTCGCCAACCAGCTCAAAGTGAAGCGAGGGCTAGAGCTGCGCTTCGACTCGTCAAAGGCCCTCGCCGACTCCCTTGACGCCTGCGTGGCACCCGATGAGCCCTTCTTCAACACCCTCATCCGCATCATGGCCACCCGCTGCATGATGAGCGCCGAGTACTTCTGCGCCGGCACCCAGTCGTTCCCCGAGTTCCGCCACTACGGCCTCGCCTCCGAGATCTACACGCACTTCACGAGTCCCATCCGTCGGTACGCCGACCTCGTCGCGCATCGCCAGCTCGCGGCCGCCATCGGCTACGAGGCTATGCACCCTGCCGTGCGAGCGCGAGGACGGCTAGAAGCGGTGTGCAAGAATATCAACGTCCGCCATCGCAACGCGCAGCTGGCTGGTCGCGCTAGTGTCGCATACTATGTCGGCCAATCCCTCAAGGGCCGCGTCGCGGAGGAAGACGCCTTCGTCATGCGCATCTTCAGCAATGGGTTCGTGGTGCTTGTCCCGCGATTCGGAATCGAGGGGCTTATCCGTCTCCGCGACCTCGCGGACCCAGAACCCGAGAGCGTCTTTGACGCGGAGGAGTATGCGTTGAAGCTTAGTGGTAGCTACGAGGCCACCGTGGAACTGTTCCAGAAAGTCCGTGTCCGTATCCGCGATGTCAAGGATGAGGCTACGGGGAAGCGCGGGGCGAAGATGGAGCTTGTGCGCGCTGGGTAGGTAGGTAGGTACCCAGATCGGCGGACCGGCCCGTTTAAAGGGGGGAGGTTGGTTGGTGTATTGTGGTAATTTAGGTCATGCAGTCATACGATATATGATAGATAGACGGACGAGTTGTACTGTATTGTACCACGAGATGTGAAATGACCACATCGAGAACCTGCGACGAGGTGAATAAACGCGAGAATGAAGCAAGCAATCACTTCGACTCAGGAGATGGATGGATATCCTTCATGTTGTAAATATTTCATAGCCACCAACAGTTGCGAAGATGAAAGAAAAATATACACCACTATGACGAAAATCGGTGAATAATAGCTTCCTAAGTTATACAGTATATCAGTCCGTACCTAGCAATCTGCTACGTACTTGTCTAAACATGCCCGAAACAACTATAAAGCTCCTAGCTCCCAACACCAGCTCCCTCGCGTCTATGAAAACGATGCGAACAATACCTACTTGTATACATGCGAGCAATATGCAAGTGATGTGTATATCCGTGCCTGTTAACCCTCACCCAACCTAAACTCCCTGAAATGCAAATGCTTGCCTATCAGCCATGCAAAATACGCCCAGCCCAGATTGTCGCTTCGTAGCCCTTCGTGATTCATATGCTTGTGTTTTCCTCTAATGACCCCAATATTCTTTCTTTCACACGCTCTTTTGCCCATTATGCCCACACGCCCACGATATCTATTCATCATGCTAACTCGTCATAATCGTCCCAGCCCAGTCGTTCAAAAATAGTCAATTTTTTCGTGGGGTTGTCTTTGGCGTCGTTTGTCTCGGGTTCAATTACAGGTATATCGCCACTATTTTCTAGTGTGCTCTTCTTGATGGGGGTCACGGTTACGTAGTCGTCCATCGAAGCCATGACGGTGTTCTGTCGCCGCTTTATGGGCGTCTCAGCTAGAACGTTGATCCCCCCTGGTGATGGAGGTATTTCAATACCGCTGTCTCGATGTCCTAATGTAATAGGCCGAGTCTTAGCTACAAAGTTGGGTTGGGAGATTTTCCGGGACATGACGGGCGATGACGCTAGTACGATGCCTTCATCAGGCTGAGGAACTGAGAGGAAGTCGCGGTTCAGATTTGATGATTTCGCAGGCGTTGCCAAGATTTGGTCCGTTTTTGACGGGGCGAGTGTTCGTGATGCTGCCGGCTCACTGCCGAAGGCCGCCTCGCGATTCCGCTTCCTAGGTGCGGATGATGGAACCATTGATGATGACGGCAGAGGATGCTCCTCTGCTACAGTGTTGAATCGCTGTAATAATGCAGGGTGGGAGCTGTTGTCTTTTGCTAGAACATCGCGAAATCGGGTGGCAACTGGTGTTGCTTTGACAACATTTTGAAATCGGTTGTGTTGTGTTGGCTTCCTAGATTCTGGAAACTAATTAGCTGGCGTTCTATTTCGCTAGGTCTCTCCACTTACTCCGAAGCTGCGATAAGCTTGTAACGGCTCGCCGCTCGTCTGCTTCAGCCATGGCTTTCCCGACGACCTCTCTGTTAGGTCGCCTGAGTGTGGAAATAGCGTTTTGTAGCTCCGCCTTAACAAAAGCGTCCCTTTTCTCTTTAGTCTCAGCTCTGCGCTTAGAAGACTCCGGACCAGTGAAAGACGGATATTTCTCATCAGATATGCTGGCATCTGCTTTCGGTATGCTTGCCAAGGACAGCGGCTCGCTCGCTTCTCGCTTTAATATAGTCGGTGTACTTGCAGATCGCATCAATGCGATAACGCCTCCCGGACCCCGAGACATGCTTCGACGGTTTCTTTCTGTTTCTTTTGACAGAAAACTTTCAAGGGTCCTAGCAGGGTTGGAACGTGCTGGCCGCTTTGTCGCTGCACCCGGCTTAGCCATGACCTTAGGACTTGTTTCTACTTTTTGCCGATTTGATTTTGGAGGAGGCATCATGACAGGGCCGCCAAGCTTCCGGTTAATCGAATTGCACTGCTCAGGAAGCCTTGCGGAGAAGCTTTTGCGATAACGTTAGTAACACGTCACTACGCACAATTGTCAAGTCTGCTTACAATGGCACGATGATATCGACGCAGAAATCTTTTAGAGAGTCCGATGTGGACTTGGAAGATCTTCGTGACTCCGGCTTAGAACCGGCTTGTGATTCATTCACCAAGCTGAATTCATCGAAGGCCGTAGACTGCCAAATACACAATCGATCCGCGTGAACGTCGAGAAGGAAAGGGAAGTTGTGCTTCGATCGTTTCTTGGCGGGTATCGTCTTGGGCGAGTCCAGAGACTCTTCCAGAGGGGGGAGGCCTGGGAGCTGCGAAGCATTCGCGTTTTCGCGGACTACTAACGGCTCTAAAGAGAGAATTTCTAAAATAATAATCATTTGCAACTGTGTTTCTCGAGATCGTAACAAGGATATCTGCAATTTGATATCCTGTTGCTCGGTTGATTTGGTGGTTGATTCTTCATCGTCGATAGGTTGAGGTTTATGGAGGGCCCACCATTTTCGAACATGATCATCTTCATTAGGATACAACCCATCTTTGCCAAGCTTCATTTTCTTGCTCTTCCGTTTCCTCGGTTTGCTTTTTCCTTGTCCTTGTTCGGCATCAGATTCTTGGATCATAGTCTTCATCTCTGACTGTATTTTCGGGATTGTCTCGCGATATTTCTTGTCAATTTGAATTGTAGTCAAGACCAAGCTTTGCAAAAAATCTACTAGATCATTCATGTCTAATGTAGAATCGCAATCAAGATGAAAAGCAGCACGTGCCCGAGATAACGGGCCTTTGGCAAAGTATGCTAGTGAACCCTTCATTCTGTTAGCCGGGAAAAAGGGCGGCGTAATTTAAGATATACATACCATTGAGTGATATAACGCTTCAAAATACTGGTTTCGGATATTTTCAAAAATGCCTTCGGCATCGGGCATGGCAAGAGCCTCATCTTGGTCTTGTACCAGACTCACTTGAGACTCGACACCCGGTCCGGAGACGGAAGTGTCAGGAGCCGACGTATCTTGGGCAACTGCTTCATCTCCCGAGCCGAGCGCATTGCCTCCTTGGATTGGGGTGGGTGGCCTCGAGGCTTCTCCAGCCTGTGACAGGACGGATATGGACCGGGATCTCACTGGCTTCTTGACGAGGGACTGGATAGCTTCGATAGCGAGTCGTCTCTTCTTATTCGTGTGGGATATCTGGGGTGTTGTCAAGGGTACATGTGCGGTTGGCTCGGAACGGAGGACGGGTTGCTGCCGTATCAAGGCCGGGCAAGAGACAGTGGCCAGGCCGCAAAGCTGCTCGAGATCGACCCACGAACCCAGGCGACACAGGGTATACAGGGCATCAGCCTGCCGTTCGATGATGTATACGGTCTTGTTACTTTCCAGACGGGCTATCAAAACGACGGGGCGATTGCCCATGCGGCTTTCGAGATCCAAAATGCGGATGTTGGCCGAGAAAGCGGCCGATGATTCGAAGCTTCCGTACGGCGAAGAGAGATCCAAGAAGGACAGGCGAAGGTGTTCGTGCGGAAGGAGCATCAACGGTTGGAGAGTTCGAGGCTTGACAGTGAGCTTAGGCGGATGCGGCTGACGGGTGGTTAGCAGACGTTGCGCGGAACCACGATGGGCAACTGATGTCGGCTAACCTTGATGACGATCAAGGGCCGAAGCAATTCTTCCATGGCCAGCGAGCCTCTGGGTTTCGTCGAACGGGCCGATGCATCTTGGTGTTGATGAAAGGGAGCGTCGGTGCAGGAGAAGGAGGATGAGGCAGACGGGAAAGGACGCGACGCGTCTGAGCTCTGCACTCTCGTAGACATATGAAGTGACGGAAAGATGCTCCATGTATAATTGAGTCGAGTCTATACAAGCTGGACACTAAGAAAAGTAAGGCTGCCAAACAAACAATGCTAACCAGGTTCAATGCTGGTTCAATGCTCATGAATGTTGAGCTGGTTGTACATTTGAATCTGTAAATAAACTTATAGACGCATTGGCCTAGTTACTACGGTACCTACCCGGTTAAAAGGTAATGACCTCACGCGTCTTCCTCTCCCGAATCGCGTTGAGGGGCTGTACCTACCTAACTTACATAATGTGGCGTGTGGAAGTGGCTGAAAGTTCCAAGGTTCTTGACCCCAGTTAACCTTTACCTAGGTATCCAGGTACCTAAGTGCTATCAATAGAAGGTACAGACATACAGACTATAAAATACTGTACAGTAGCGCATGAGGTTGATGCCTGCCCCTGGTTGCACGTGCCCTATCATTGAGATTACCTCCGCCAATTGATCCCCGGCAATCGGTACTTGAGCATGTGTTTCCTGCGGAGTTCTTGGTCCGGCAGGTGGTAGTCAATGCCTAACTACTCAATATTAGGTGCTAAAAAGGCGAGACAAAGACGCATTTAGGTAGGTAGTGCTATACACTAGCGAGCCTTGCCGTTAAAATCGTACGATCAACAAGCTACTAATAGATACACGATCGAGATTGTTACTCCATGAGATCCGTTTGTGTGATTTCACTTACATACATAGTATACTTACTTACAACGCCTTTGGGAAGCCCTTGTCCAAGCCACCAGATGCTTGCAGGACTTGACTTACCTTACCTACAGTACCTACCTATATCGACGCATACCTACCTACATGTAGATACGTACCTATAGGTATGTACTAACGGGTACCTACCTGCATTATCCCTACTTACTAACGTGAACCTAAGGTATCGCATGTATGTACCTAATCTTACCTTCGGTAACATCCTCAATGGCCGAGATTCGACAGCCGGTTTACTGTACATACTTGAGTCCACACCCAGACCAACCAGAGCCTGGGCTCTTTGCCCCAAGCTACGTTAGTGCAGAGAGGTAACAGTACAGTAACAACAGCAGAAACAGAAACTATAGCCGACCGGCAGGGACATGTCCAGACTCTGCCCAGAACAGAGAGGCCAAGAGCCCCCAGACAAGACCTTAAATTCAATCCAGTACCCGACGCTACCGCCTGGTCCATTGACGATCATTTCCATTGGCGATCGCCTCGATTGACGATCACTTCGATACCACCATTCCGGGCCGAGCACCAAGATATACCTACCTGCTTGACTGCTGCTCGTCTCCGCATGGCACTAGCACCCGAAAGACCACAGTCATTCTGAGACAGCATACAACGTCTCTTAGGCGCTGTAGATTGACTACTACGCCATAATAAGCCCCCAACCGCGTTGCTGCAAGCTTGGAGCTCATTACGCTCGTCGCCACCACTACCACCACCATCTCCCGCTTTGTCGCATCGAAAAAAAAAAAAAAAAAACACTTGGGCGTCCGGATGACAGCTAGGTCCTCCGCGACCACTGGACTTTGCTCCAGCTCCAGCTTCAGCGATAGCTCCAGCTAGCATCCCCATCGAACATGGCAGCTGAGACGTCTCCCCGCGCTGTGCGGTTCTTCCAGAGCGACGCCGACATGGCCCAGGACCCCGTCAAGCACCCGCGGCTCAATACCATCCCCACCGATTCCGATGCCTCTGGCTCTGGCTCTGGCTCGTCCGAGTTCTCTGTACCCGACCCTGCCGACCTGGAGCGCGACGATGAAGTGGCTGCCCTCGGGCCCTATGGGGATGGCACTCTGTCCGCCTCGGTCGCGTCGTCGGCGCCCAACTCAGTCGCCAACACTAGTCGCCAGCGAGGCGCTGGCCCTGGTGGTGCTGCTGATGCGTCCACCACGAGTCCCACCACCAACGGTGCAGGCACGAGATCGTTGCAGCGCCCGCACGTCGCCCGCACTCCTTCCAATACCTACGCCCCGCAGCGAGTTCCTGCCCAGCAGCCGAGCTCTCTTTCCATCCGATCCGTCTCCCGTCGCCGTGATCCCGTCGACAAATTTCGCGACCAAGAACCCGCCTATTTGCGCATGATGCGCGAGAACCCTCAAGCGAACAACAGCTACTTCGATCCACAGACACCGAGCGTCGACTACTCGGATGAAGAGTCGGAGGGAGAGACCCCTTCGTCGGAGGGCGTCTTCGAGGACCGGTTCAATGATGAGACCATCATGTTCCAGAACCTCATAGACGAAACCCAGCCCACCGAAGATGATATCAAGGATCCCGCCAACCGAGAGCGCTTGGAATGGCACGGTATGCTGGCCGCAGTCTTGACCGGAGATGTGGTGAAACAAGAGAAGCGCCGCCTGTTGGGAAGCTCCGAGTTTCAAGGAGCGAAGACTGCCCACAAGGCCGATTTATGGTTAGGCATCAGGTCAAAGATGACGGGCCGTTCCTTTGCGCTGCAGCGGAAGATGATCAACGATGCGCGGGCGAACCTCGATCGAGACATCAATGAGATCACCCACTTCGAGGTTCAAGGCGAGACCGAGGTAGGCAAACCAGCCATAGAGCAGATCACAGACATTGTGAAAAAGATTGAGAAATGCGAGAATCTGTACCCATCATGGAAGAACTTGCAGCAAGCCCATCCACCTGCAGCGTCCCCAGCATTCCAGGAAGCTTGCGACGCTGTGCTTTCGTGGTACAATACCAACGAAATGATCAATACCGAGCTCTCCATCCTCCGGAAGTGGGTGGGTAACGCTGAGCTTGATTTCCAGAAGAAGGAGGCAGGATCTCCGAGTACAAACTCGAACAGTGAGACGACCTTCCTAGAGCGCCTATTGAAGGAAGATGGCCTCACGTCGCTTCATGACGATGACGATGAAGTGACAAAGCAGGAGCATGCTTTAAAAACGAAAACGCTGATACGAAGAAGCATGCTCGCGCCCATATCAAGCACCATAGCAAAAGCCAAAGAGACCCTGATTATGAACTCGGATGCTTTCCATAAGCGTCACCTACCACCGTATATCGAGGAACTTCTCACTTTGATCAGTTTTCCCTCTCGTTTGATCGAGGAGATCATTAGCGTAAGGGTGGCCTATGCACGGGGGATGAGAGAGACCACCCAGCAGACTCCTATTCTTCAGGATCAGATGCTTTCACAGTTTGAACTGCTTTTGAAGTTAGCAATTCGCATCAAGCAAGAGACCCTGGCCGTCTCACAACCCGAGCCAGGATGGCAGCTGCCGCCATGCATCGATGAGTCCTTTGATCAAGTTGTGTTAGATGCGTTAAAATACTATTTCAAGCTCCTGAACTGGAAGTTAAGCAGGAATAAAAACACTTTCAAAGAAGCTGAAATTCTATCTCAGGAATGGGATTTCGCGAACGAGATTGGGCGATATCTCCAAGGAGGCGACATCGAAGTGGCCGAGCAGTTCAGTAACCTCACTTACAAGGTTCTCAGCCGGCTGAGCCAAACGTTTGAGCGCGAGCTCCAGAGAAAGCCCAAGGAGAGTGCTGACGACATGAGCAAGAGATACATGCAAATGCTAGACTCCGTTCGTGTGCGGCAAAGAATGTTACAACGATTTTCGAGGCTGCTAAGTGATCATTATGAAAATGCTTCGGACCTGAGTATCGCTCTAAACGCCGAGAACCTGCAAGAATTATACGAGCGTCTATCTCTCTCCGGCCATTTTCTTATTGACGAGTTTGATGGTATACAGATAATCGCCTCGCCTAGCCTAGTTGACCGTGACGATGAAATCCGGACCATCTTGCAGACTTGCCTACACGACCAGATGTCGGAAGACCCAAACGACCCATACATTCTGATACTACGCCCCGAGGCTCCCCTCAGCTGGTTCGGCAATCGGAGTCCTCAATCACTGAACTTTGAGCCGCCCGACTTGAAGCTAGGCCAAATGCGGTTGATCACGGATGGCTCTCAGGCTCGTTTGGCGCACGTGAGAAGCGTGTTTCTAGAAAGAATAGAGATGCACCTAGACCTTATTGTAGAGGCCCGATCGAATCTGCACAAGGTCAACACAAGACTGTTTGAGATCAGGAAAGTCGGTTTCAAACTATCTAATACGTTCATGGACAGCGTGGCCATTATTCGAAAGCAGACGCAAGGCATGGACTGTCTCGACCTAATCCAGACCTGCTTCGTATTTGCTACTGAATTCGGGAGACGATCACTTCTCAACATGGATAGTAACCGACGTCAAATGAACAATATCAAACTTACGAAGCTGGGTTTAGACTGGGTTACTTTTATTTGCGACGATTGCAAAGTCACTGACCGTAAATCATTCAGATGGGCAGTGCCTGCTCTGGAATTTACGATGAGTATGACTACAGGTCGACATATATTAGGCTTGGGCGATGAGGAATTTGCCAGACTTCGATCCAAGGTGTCCGGCTGTATGTCCCTCCTCATCTCCCATTTCGATATACTCGGCGCCAAATCGAACCAAGCAGCCCAGTCGGAACGAGAGCGTATCGAAGCGCTCGTCGGGCAGTTTCGAAAATTTGATAAAAATAGGAGCATTAATGATGATGAGGCTATCAAGTTGATTCAGGAGCAGCGCCTCAAGAAAATCGAGGAAGTTGACGAAGTCCAGAAAGAGATTGTTTCCGAACGGCAAGGCCTAGGGCGGGTCTTAGAAGTCTCCAATGAAGTCGATCGATCTTTAGCTTACCTCTCGTCATCGGCTACAAACGTCACCATAAGGTGGCAACAAGGCCACTTCGTTGGTGGAGGTACCTTTGGAAGCGTATATGCTGCCATGAATCTGGACAGTGGACGTCTCATGGCTATGAAGGAAATACGGCTCCAAGATCCCAAGCTGATTCCTCATATCGCGGGTCAGATCAGAGATGAGATGGGCGTTCTAGAAGTTCTGGACCACCCGAATATCGTCTCTTACTACGGCATCGAAGTACACCGTGACCGCGTGTACATTTTCATGGAATTCTGCTCTGGCGGTTCCTTAGCAGGATTATTAGAACATGGCCGAATTGAGGATGAACAGGTCGTCATGGTCTATGCTCTGCAGCTCTTGGAAGGGCTGGCTTACCTGCACGAAAGTCACATTGCTCACCGTGATATTAAGCCAGAAAGTGAGTGTCCTTCTGTCTATGTAAAGTGCTAATTTGGGGCTAACAAGCGTCCAGACATCCTTCTTGATCACAACGGTGTGATTAAATATGTCGACTTTGGAGCTGCCAAGGTGATTGCACGCCAGGGACGCACGCTCGTCCAAAAAGTGGCTGCCAGCCAACCCCAAAAGTCAATGACAGGCACACCTATGTATATGTCGCCCGAAGTTATCACAGGAGACAACCCTGGACATGAGGGTGCTGTTGATATATGGTCATTGGGGTGCGTGATCCTAGAAATGGTCACCGGACGGCGACCTTGGTCTAACCTTGACAACGAATGGGCAATCATGTACAACATCGCGCAAGGCAATCCACCACAGTTACCCAGCGTCGACCAACTGAGTCCGCAAGGCATTGACTTCCTGAAGCGATGTTTTGTCCGAGATCCAAGAAAGCGAGCGAGCGCAGTCGAGCTCCTCCAACACGAGTGGATAATGTGCATTCGCAGCCAGGTCATAGAACAACCACCAACGCCGAGTGACAGCAGCGGATCCGCTCAGAATACACCAAATCCCAATTCGGCAGGAAGCAGGTCAAGCGCCGGGCCCGACGGGTTTTATTAGGAGTACCCACCGACTGGAGCGTTACCTACTGTTCTATCCACCTCAACGGATGGTGATACAGCTGCATCTCCTCAACCACCTCTCAGTAGCGAAGGGGACACCGACACTATACATGGCTTAGACGCGAAGGCCGTTGAGAAGATCACCGGCACTGCACCACTTGTTGTGACCATGCATGCAGCGCAGGAGTCGGTCAGGAGAGTAGAAGCCAGGGAGTCTTGTGCCAGAAAGAGAGCCGAGTCTGAGTCTGCAGCTTATCCGGGCGTGATAAATCCTACTCTTCCAGACATCACAGAACTCGAATTTGGCCCCAGCTCTTGCAATAGCCAGCCATAACAAATACGAGTATGGTATGTTAAGAGGACGCCGCGGAGAGGCACACGAAGTTGTTAATGGAATACCGTGTCAGAGAAACGGATGATAATGAGGCTGTATATTACGGAATAAGAATGATCTGTAAGGAGCTAGACCAACCAAGCAAACCAACAACCCAACAAACAAAGGGTGCGCCAGCGACAGAGCTATTCTTAAGGGGGAAGGTATATCTTGCTGGTTTGCTGAACTAGCTCCCTACATACAAACAGACATATTTTACGAGGATATCTTGGAAGGAAAGGGAGAGGTTGTTGAATGGAGTCGGCAAGGCGGGGCAAAGTGTATATTGAAGAAGTGGTGGTGGATGATGACGACAAGTCTCCTTATCAGACTGATTGACCTAGTCACTGTACGCGTATATCGATCGATCGATTAATCACGTAATTACCACTCGAAGTAGAAGTCGGTCTACAATACATGAATAAATAGGAAGATAGATAAATATACCCCTTAACATGGACCCCTCATTAGATTTCGTTATTTATCTGAGTTTCTCATTTGGGAAGATTTGTTATGGTTTTGGGGTTGGGGGACTATGATTTCTGCTATTGATTACAAGACTTGTTAATGCTATGAGTTCCTTTCGAATATATTTTATTTGTAAAGAATTTGCAATTAACTCATTGAATATTGAATTTACTTGAAGCATTGATAGCAATTTCCCTCTTAAAGTTTTACATGTACACAAGGTGCGAACGACAATAAATTAGTAACTTCATTATTTCTACGATATTCATGCTCCCTCCTACCAAGATCTCTTGTGTTACGCTCCGCGTTACATCTGAGCGTCAACGCGATTGCGTTAGAACTAAGTCTACCACAGTCGTAGCTCTACTTCTGGGCTTTACAATCACCTTGACGATCTTAGCTTTGAGTCTCACGCCCTTCGGTTGTGTAGAAAGTTCTTATCATGCATACAAGTTTCTTTCGGCCTAGGTAGTTATGTGTATCGCTTGACCGTATATTATATTTCACATACTTATAAACTTGAATTACCTTCATATGGCTCGGCCTGAAGTAAATCAGGTTCGTTTAGTGTGTCTAAGTAGTGATTCGTTTGGCTTTTGCACCTTACTCACCTTACTTGAATGTGCGAAGCTACTCACGTTAGATGGAAGAATGGTAGTTCTCAATGAAATATTTGTAACACACGTGATTTATTGAGGAGCCAAGTTAAGGAGAATCATATTTTAGACAACATAATTGCACTCTTATTCATTATATTCACCTTTTGTATTATGCGTACCCCTTTTCCCGTCTTGTCTGTTAGGCACCTCATTATGTCGCCAAAGTGATGAACAGTGATTAAAGAGCTTCCTTAATTTTGTCGAACTGTGCTGTTGCCACTCGACAGTCGGAAAATTTGCGCGCTAGATACTACCATTATCTTATCACGTAATCAACTGACCTCATAGATCTAATTCTGATATGACTTATAACAAGTAAATCATGTTACTATGTAGATAGATGTATTATACGCCTTGTGGTGGATGTTGAAGATACAGTGGCTAATAAAGCGTGTCAGAAACTCTATATAGCCGTTATAGACACTTGTTGTGTGCCTTGTGACAGCTCGCTTCATTGGCTACACTTGCACGGGGAGTATGACACCGGACTGGGTCATCTGGATGATAGTGAAGCTCATGTATCTGAAGGCGGGCGTGTGAATTGCAGTCAGCGTGATTATATCCATTTGTGTCACAGATAGTGTATGCATGGAGTTTATGGTTTGGTAGGGGATGGCCTACATATTAATTAACCACAGAAATCGGCGCGAAGCTCGGTCATGCGGGATGCTTAGAATACGGTGTTATGGCTGCTGGTAAGATCTAGTGTAGAGTATGGGATGTTAGAGATACGCTATTCACTATGCCGTACGAAGCATGCTAATTGAGCAAGTGCTCACGATGAGTTATAAGTATCATGAACATTTCTGGACTGGTTTAAAATACATTATTCTCGATACAAGGCTGCGTATGCCACATGATGATGGAGAGGTTTACGCTCACGGTTACGGTCTTTGCTCTCGCTAGTGACAAGATCCGTGCTAGTTGGGCCTTGATTGTTCTAGAGCGGATGAAAAGCAGCACATGCGTGTCATATCGAAGTCTTACAACACCAAAGCATCTACATAGTAGGCCTCGGGATTTATCTTACTCTGCAGCTCGTGAGCATCGAACAAATTAAAGAAGGGAGAAAATCCCGGAGAGTGAGATCGGCGATATTGGTATGACAAGCCTCGTCGGAGGATGGTGGTGATTTGCTAACTCGCCACATAATATGACTGAGATAGGTGTGAAGATGACCGGAACAGCGGGCCAAGAGAAGCAATAACACATCATGATGTCTTCGTATTTCGTGTTTATCTTCAACTCATCACATTATGTATGTTGCTAACTGGTAACACCTCACCCATCCAACCATAGAACAGGTGTAATATTGCTCACGTACATAATCCGATACCGTAGGGCCACCAGTGTTACGGATGAGGCTCGGAGGTTTCCTTGTTGCGGTGAGCCTGACTGCATAGATTGACGACCCAGCTGACCCCGATGCTCCCTCAGAGGTCTGTCTCTGGTCTTCCAGCCCCGACTCCTCGCATTGCATGGCTTACGCACGACGCGACCTACTCTAAACCGCGTGGCTACGGGGTATCGATGTGTCACACGGCAGGCGCCATATAGTTGAGGGTGTGTATTGACTAGGACTAGACAATCTAACTATCTAAGGACTTTTGAACCTCGTTGTTAGACTAGCCAGTTATAGGAATTGGCTATTGGGCTTGACTGTGGCATAACAGACGCTATTGTTTTGGAAACGAAACCCAATGTGCTTGCATACAGCTCAAGCTCCTTGTCTCCGAAACGTACTTACAACTGCTATCCCTACCTTAGAGGTGCGCCAACTCTGACACTTGTTCCTAGACACTTTTATGCGAGACAAGATGCACGAGGCACTCATACCACGTGGCTTCGCTTGAACACCGAAGAGTTCCGGCATCATGGTTTATAAACGTTGTGTGTATAGGACAGGAATTGCTTTGTTCGTAGCGTATGCAGCACCCTCTCTTGTCTTGCACGTGTCCTTCAAGCCTCTTACCGGACTTAGACCAGCAACCAGTCCATGAAACCTGAGACATATCTATGCAGTTTTCGGTGCTGGTTGTCACCGATCGAATTGGGTATCACAATCTCTTGTAGCAAACTGTGACTTGTGTCACTAGCTCCTCCAATCATCGAAAATCTACCTCTACTCTGGGGATGTACGAGATATAGAAGCTTCGAAGGGCGTCAGGCACTAGCGCAGGGGAAGAGTCACGGGGCAGGAAATAGCGAGAGGCTGAGAAAGCTGGAGAAAAAGCGCGGCGCCTTAGACATTTCGTGCATAAGTGTCATGTACAAGAGATATGGGCAAGTCGGTCAACGATTGTTTGAATTTCGCTAAGCTCTTTGACGTGATCAGCAAACCGTTAGCCGGAGAAACAAGCTGGTGTCTTCGGCATTATACAGCTTACGGCACGTAACCTATTCTATCTAGTGAACTGCACTGCTCAATCTTAAATCGGACCCGTGACGAGCGAGGCTTGGTAGATAGGGCTTTAGCTTCGGGAAAGCTACGGTAACGGTTGCACGAAAAATGCCGCGAACCATTTCAACTAGTTCAATGTCTCAATCCCCCGCTATCACAACGGGCTCACAGGGTCTGTGTAAGACATATTCGTAAGACTAGACTAAATTATTATGTGCAGTTGAAATCCAGCACAAAAGTACAAGATGCTTTGTTGGCCTGCTTTAGCCTCAGCCAAGACTCGTGGCTGGTCGGACAGATCTGCCAGGGACAAAACGTGGTCTCGGTCAGCGGGGTTAATCTTGGAAGTCTGGTGATATCTTGTGAAGAAGAGAAGAGTTGCGTATATCGATACCCAAGGTAAAATATCTGCCTGAGATACGGTGCTAACCCTCATACTGATGGGTTAAAGTAAGTCTGCAAGCGAGCTCTTCTTTTTAGTATTAGTGCAAATAGGTACCGACATTCCTCTCCCAAAGGATGAGTTAGCTAAACTCGAGCTCGACGCTAGTTGGGTCACCCGCATTGTGGCGTTCAACAAGCCTTGGCTGACTTGCATTACACTAGTCTACTGTAGTATAAGTTCACGATATCCTGAAGTAACTAAGACAGAAACAAACGCCGCCTTTCTTCTTACGGTAAAGATCGCTTTACTACTGTAAGCGAGGGATGTATTATCTTGCAAACAACAGAAGATGGAGAGATCTCGACGATGGGATACAACCTCTTAGCAATCTTTTGCCCACGCTCTGCTTCTGCCTAACTAGCTACTCGCAGAGATGGTGGCGTACCCCGCATAGTATCCGCGGCCAAGAATAGCTCGAGTATATGACGGATTGACGTGCTGCGGGCGCACGGGCAAAAAGACGGCGCAAAGGAACGAGGTTGCACTGCTGAAGCGAGGGAAATCAGCGGCTGTGGAAGATTGCTGGATGGTCGGTATTTCGGATAAGCGCTGTTAGGAAGAAATCATATATGTACTCCTTGCATGCACAAAATAACATCGCGTGTTCGGTCATCGATCACGAGGCCGGATTGCCGAATGGACTTGTAAACTACCACCATTCAGGGTCATCGAGACTCCTGTAGTAGAAGTGTGAGACGGTGGTAATTGGAGTACAACCCTCCGTATGCCATCTTGCCTTGATGGAGTAATCATAACTAGCAAGGTGGTTCTTCTTGATTCAGTCCGTAAACGGTGCATTCTACCTAGATGGAAGCAAAGAGGCCAAATGGGCTAAAAGTCTTACTCCGAGCGTTCGGTGGGATGATTAGCTTGGTACCTTGCATCTGAAGTGTATCATATGACTCTCAACTCTCGATAACACTACGGAAAAGACATTGGTAGCGAGCTTACAGGTAGAATAAACAATTTCCAAGATTCCGAAGAAATCCTCGTCTATGTTGTAGTGTATTCTACTTCCTGTAAGCGAGGCCGAAGTCCTGCCTGCCCAAACTTTAAGCTCCGGGCTATCTTCCAATCCGCAGTACGCGACAGTCTAACATTATCAATCTTGTTCCAAATGCTCAATGCTAAGACAGAAGTAGAAAGGGGAAAAACCCGGCGAGATGGTTTGCATGCTAAGTACGTATTTGTGTGTTTTGTTGGAAGACTGCAAGACATTATTGACAATTGCTCACGATCCTACTTCACATACCTACAAGGTTAGTGTATTAGCAGGTAGAAGTGGACCGACTTGCCAACTTGGGAATCCCCGTCGGCGCCTTTCAGGGGTTTGCCTATCATCCCAGCTCCTTGGCTGGTGTGGTGCCAGGTATATGCCTGTTGTGAGCAATGAAAGACCCAGTAAGATTGAAGGAGTCGTCCCAGAAAACCTCCGAAACAGTGGGATGATTGTTTCTGTTTCAAGAATTCTTGCAAAGCAATCCTTAGCTGCCTATCTGCCAATGATGGATAATTATCCCTCATGATGGTCATCATGCTATGATAGAGTAGATCGGTAGAAAGAATTGAACGCGTGCCACGCGTCCTTGACTATCAATACTGGTAGTGCGTGAGGGGTGTACACCCACCTGTGTGGTATGATGCGAACACTTCCGCTCCTTTGCATGTCGCGACGGCTTCATCCGGGCGTCTATGTAGGTGAGTTACATCGTGTCTCAAGGAGACTCGTAACGAGAAGCGCCCACGTGCACAAATATTGGGGGGCTTTGGGGTCGAGAAGCTTGACCTTTGATACTTTTGTGCCGCGACAAGCGTTTGCGGAGATTTGTATGCTACCAGCTATCTAAAGGGTATATAGATGGTAGAGACCAAGTTCGCAGAACCCGTCCTACTGTGAGGAGGTTGCGTAGTGTGTCTTGGTCTTAATCAATTTTGTTGGGGGGCGTCACATCGTTCTGTCACTCCATATTTCCGCTATGCTACGAGTTACTCACCGCCATTCGAAGCATGGAGATGGCAGAAAAGGTAGAGACGGGTTATCAACCTGATTATAGTGTAGTATCACCCCAAGCCATCCCACCACTTATACCCTCCACTGTGAGAAGCTCGGTAATGCAGCCGATGATAAACGGAACGACACGACGCGGGCTGAGCTTATGCTGGAATTATGTGTTCTTAGGGCTGGGGCTAAGATTTGCCTAATGCAGATGGCTAGGTCGGAAGCCCGGGCTCTGATACAGACCGTAACTGCGCTTTTGATTGACCGCTTCAGATAGGATTCATTAGCTGGGATGTCCTCTGTAGGGAGAAATTGTTGGTTGAAGGCTATGTTTTGTTGTCTTTCTAGAAAATTCAAGAGGGGCGCGACCAACTCTGAGCCAATGGAAGTCGTACACGATGACCCTCCGGCATGTTTCATGGCCTTGCACGAAGTGCCTGTCAGCCTCTTGTTCTCGGTAGCCAGCTGCTGTGCTCCGTTCTCGAACCAGGGGTTATTGTCATCAACTCGAGATGGTGACCAATAGGGAAATAAGATCGCGATGTCCTTGGTCACACTTACACAAAGTCCAATCGAGGCTAGAGGGTATTATGTATAGGATATGTGCTCAACGTGGTAAGGCCGCCGTATTTACTCCGCTCCGGATATTGATTGATTTAGAAGCTCGACCGGCTCGGCTTACGCCATCTAACTGGTTAACTATGAGGTGGTGCCGTCTTTAGTGTTTGCATGGCACGAACGTGAATACAGCACCTCCCTATGTAGTACGTGACGTTGATTTGCTGACCATCTCTATAAGATCGTATTCTACAGCACTTTATGTTGCAAGTCTTGAGTACAGTAGTCACTCAGCGTAAGAAATAAGTTAAACAGGCGAGAATCTTCGCCCCAATTGCTACGGACAAATGTAGAAGGAGAAAGTATTTTAATGTTTTCAAGTCGCATGAGATTACTCATCCCTGCCCGACATCCCACATCGCGAGGCACAACTGCAGGCATTATTCGAAGGTAAAAGTTGGCCTCGCGATGCTGATTCGCTCGTGCCTGGATTGCGGGCTCAATTAGGCTAGGTATCCCTATACCAAAACCACACTATCGTCCCAGAGCAAATGGAAACCCAGTACAAAATTGCCTATAAGATCCGAATCTAAGCGGGCCCAGCGCAGGTACCTACTGTGGTGCTAAATGGTAGGTTTCTGCGCAATGAACAATGAGATCTGGAATCCCCTGCTACTTGGATCTAGGTCGCGATAGGCGGTCACGAACTGCGTCGAACACATGGCACCTCTTGGGCCTGGTTCCTGACAACATGGCCGTAGCGTAGATCTTGGCAAGCCATTCAGCTAGGCAACCTTAGAAAGGGGACGGAAAATGTTTCGAAGCAAGCGGTGTGCCTCAACTCTTCGATCCCGAACCTAGCGGGCCGGTTGTAGATTTACACAGCGTTTCGCAAGCGATTCGAGGGATCGAGAAGAATCGGAAAGCAAATGGGGGCCGTTTCCGTGCGATTCTAACCTGTGGATTGCGACCCTGTTGGACACGGCGGCCGAAACTACATAATTTAGTTGACGCCGGCCCCGAACTGCGTTGCGGCTCGATTAATTGAAAAGTCGAAGCAGGCTTCCTATTTCCATTGCAGATCTGAGTCACTCTCGTAACAAGATCCTGCATGATGCGTACAACTCTACACCTACTGGTCTACAGCATACACTTCCGGTTGTAGTATTACCCGGCGGGCTACACTAGGAAACGTGAGGCGCTATTTTGAACGATGCAAACGGACCCTTGTTTGGAGGCAAGGGCTAGTTTCTTTTGCGGCCCCAGTCCGATCAGTGCTCACCACAGCGATCGTCCGCGCCCGTTCTGGTGTGGCGCCGGAAACGGTGGTTTGTGTCTCCATAAGTTTATGTACAACTTGCTCTTGCTGGTAATCCATGCTGTCTCAGAACATGGGTGAGCTCTTCTACCACATATGAAGGGGTTGGACCCTACATAATACGATGTACACAACTGCCCAGAAATTACCCACACCTAACCTAAGAAGGACACTAGCATGGACGGTGAGAAAATGAAGGTTAATGAGCCACTAAGGAAAGAAACTCTCGACGAATATTGTGTTGACTGGCATTATGAGGGGCTAATTATGTATATCGTGATAATCAATTAATAGACATACTTTCTGACCGCCTGTACTGTAGTCGAGTCGACCCCTTTCCTTTGATCGCGTTATCATTGTCTGCCAATTCCTCTTGTTCCTCTCTCCCTTAATTGTTTGTTTCCTCCTCGACAACTGTGAGCTGCTGCTTCGAGCAGAACGAAACGTGTGGCGCGGGATCAGCAGCGGCTTGTTCACGTACAACACAAATAGTCGTTGTACGGATAACCTGCATCTTTAACCTGCATCTGCACGTCTGCACACCCTAGCCCAAGGCCCACCTACGACCACACACACCGAACGCCAGCACCGCACTATTGCCTTCCTATCCATTACCCGTCTGCTACTCGTTGCTGCAAAACAGTAGTAGTTGCATCGAGGAGTGGTGGTGGCTGTCCCTCGTAAATCTAGCTCAGCCAGCTGGCCTGCGGAGTTCCTTGGCTCGATGAAGCAAGCGGGAGCAAGCTTACTACCGTAGTACTTCACCCACCCCTCTTTCAACATTCACTTATCTATCTATACCTTGCTCCAACTTCGTTTGAGCTTTCGGCTCTATCTTTTCCTCTCACTAGCTGAGGGCAATAGCGTTGTGTCTTCGTTGAGCTGGTCTGCTGACCTTGGTCTCTCTGGCCTTGGCTTCGAGAGCATATGCTCTTACCGATGAGCGGGTTCTCATAGAGACTCACTATATCAAACTTCTTGTCGCTCGTTATACCTCCTTCTCCACTTACCCTCTTACCTCGAAAGCTGATGGCTGCCCTGCTGGCTCATTTTATTCGGATCTGAGTCGTAGTTGAGCTTGGTAGGTTTATTTTTGTTTGACTTGCATTTTACTTGCTTGCACATGTCTGTGAGCTACATTTTAGACCTCACTCGATATCGACAAAGGACTTGTGAACTCGGCATGATACGTCGAGGGGCACCACTGAGTTCAACATGATCTACCTATTTGGTCTATCGCAGCAAATCCCCGGGAACATAATTGAATTTTTGCATGAACATGTCTAAAAGTTATGTTTGGGCCGAGTAGAAAGACTAACTAGTTCTTCTCGCAGTACCTTTCGAATATTGGGGTATTTTGAGGATCTAGGAGGGTTCGACTTGACAGCGACTCGTTTGACAACCGATTGTCTATTCTGGGACGGAGAAACCGTGGATCTTACGCCGTTGTATTCGTCGAACCTCATGGATATCCTGTCTGTGATAACACTTTGAGTTCGTCAACAACAAAGCCCGAGACTTTCGTAACGCTGGCCCGACTATCCCCGATCGTTTTAACGACCATTTATTGAACGCTTACGCCCTTCTTAACATATCCTTTGGGACTGCTAAGTGTATTTCACCTAAATTGACCTTTTAGTTGGCCCCGAAGCGAGGCTGGCACCAACTTGTATCGCCTTTCGCTCAAGCATCACCACATTCACCATGCTCGAGCGTCGTAGCAGCACGACAGGCCACGAAACGCTGGTCATCGTGCTGAGTACCGTGTTGGGCGCTCTCGGTGTCGTTCTGATAGCACTAGGGGCGTTCTGGTTCCTGCGAAACCGGCGGAGACATAGGTTATTTAACAGAGGCCTGACCCCTATCGGCGATGACGAAATAGCGACGTGGAAAGTGACCCGACCGCACGAGAAGGAGATGGAAACAGAACGGTACATGGGCCACGCATCCAAGGACTCTACGAACTCGGCCCGGATACAATATCAGAAAGGAGGAGCCTACAGACCTTCTATAGAGGCCGCCACAACACCACGGTCGTTCATTCAAAATAGCTTTAGCCTCGATCTACCTCGAGCCCCCGAAGCAGCCGCTTTCGCGCGCGCCCCGAACGCGCGGACCGGACTTACAGACGAGACCGTTCCTGGTGACGACCCATTCGTACCGCCACTAAAACGCCAGCCATCACGCCTTCAGAAATTGCCACCAAGCACACCCAAGTCCCTCAGCCGTGCGAGTAGTCGCACGAGGACGACGCGGAGTCAAACGAATCCCGAAAACTGGCAGAGTAGCGCGGACTCATCGCCCAATGGAAAGAATACCAATCCGCGCGGCGGACACACGCGGCTCTACTCGTCGTCATCAGTCCCGCCGAAGATGTCGAGCGACGATAAGGAGTTGCTGGCGGGCCTATCGGCTCCGCCTCCTCCTCGACGACATGATACCATAGGCCAAGCAATAGGATAGATTGCGGTCTGTCACTTTCGCTTCCCGCTATGACGCGGTAGTCCTGGCTGGACTGGGGTCGACATTAGAGAGGTGGGCTGGGTCCGTCTGTTTTTGCGCCGACCTACGCTAGGACATTTGCCGAAATCAAAGGGTCGGGTCGACCCCATCCACCCTAGCGACTGGCGATTCGCTTGCAAACACGTTTATTTCCAAATTTCATGCCGATGGCTTTGTCATGCTCTTCGAACTCACGCCTGGTTGCAGCGCTAGAAAGTCGAATCAGCTATATACAACACAGTGCATCATAAAATAGTCTTGATTTTCTTGCTCCGTCCCCTTATCCGGACGAAGACGTGCGCGCACGTTCCATCCTTTAGAATATTCTTTTCTCCTTTCTCAAATTTTTAGTCTTCTATTTTTATGGAGTTTCCGGGTCCTAGACACCCGTTGAGATATGTGAAGGATATACCCAACAGAATGGCATTTACAGGTCGGCCATTATATACACGGGCTAGGAAGCCTTTTGAAGAGCGATGCCTCTTTTTTCCTTCGATTTCTTCTTGAATTATATAAGACTATTGAAATACGGTTTTGTCAAGGACACATCCGCGGGCCGCGGGATCGTGCATCGCTTCTTATCTATAGGAAGCAGGGATGGTATGGTGGTAACTCTGATTAGAAGGGGGATGAGGAGGGTATGAAGATGAGATATGGGAGATGGCCAGCTGATTCTTGATTGCGTGGTGAGAGTATGCTTTTATGTATATAATTTATTGCGCGATTGTTGCACGAAACATTGAGGAACAACTCCACTGATATTGTATGGTGAAATCCAATTGCAACAATTATTAGAATATCTTTTACTTCTATTGTGGCTTGTTATATTTTGTACACTGTTATCCTTTGGAATCCAATAACTGGATTTAACCCGTCCCTGCCTTTTTCCCAGTATCTAACCTGTGGTAGATAGAGGACATGCGTGTATAAATTTTCATGTTGCCTTTTTACTTTTGCCAGTAATTGACAATAGCTTGGGCAACGTGCATAAAAAATATTCAACACATTGTACGAAGATCCTGCATGGCAGACGACCTTGACGATTATTGGGGTCATTACCAGCATGCTAGCTTAAAAAAGGTCTTGTCATTTTCTCTATTCTATTTCTCACACGCCGTTTGAAATCTTCTCTAACCTCCTTGACAAGCTATGTATGTTAAGATCAAGGTCTCCTTGCGAGCCGTAGACGTCTAGCACCCTCGGTATTACTTTCTGTTGGAAATCCCACTCGTTTCTTTCTATAAAAAGAGAAAGTTTCTTCGACAAAAGGTATCCAGCGCGCAGCACGCTATAAAGGTACTCTTGATCCACGTTCGATCTAAGCTGGATTGCTAAATGTATGTCTGACACGAATCTGGTTAATACTCTTTCAAGGTCCTCATTGCTTATTAGGTCCAACATGCTCGGAGACTTGTTGATGCGACCTGCGGTAAGGACCAGCGTTGGCCGAACCCTCGACAGCAGCTCTTCAAGCGACACTAGCGCATTAGAGAAACGAAAGATGAGTTTTCGTGCACAAAATCCTTCTTCCAATGTCCACAAGCGGCTTTTCCACAACGAGTAACGTATCCTGATTATGGCTTCTTCTGCATGAGTGAAGGCGTGCTCGTACAAGGTGGGATCCAGAATCAAGACTGCTGAAGCTCTCGTAAATATGAGTGGTATAGACCGAATTGCCACTTTTCGTGATTTTCGATCAACGGGCAACCCTAGCGCATCAACCCAGAAGGGAGTATTGCTCGACTCGCGATCTGGCTGTACAACCTGGTTCGCCAGCGCTTGGAGAAGAGATAGCTGGCAATGGGGTAGAGAGTTTTCCTCGTCGTTGCCAAGACCCACGCTACGTACATGGCTAACTGCAACATAAGGCGCAGTGAGCTCTGTGCTCAGCGATCCCGTTGCTTGATGAAGACGCCTAGAATCCGAATCATGCTCCTCATAAGTATACAGTTCTAAATGCTGAGCTAGTTCGCTGCAACTGAGATCCCTAGTCGGTACCGATATGAGCGGACAGAAGCATTGCTGGTGTGTATGTTTTGGCGCAAAACATGTACTCTGTATTTTGTGGTGATTGCTACATGTGTCTTCGTCATTTTTCCGTCGATTTCTTTGATGCAGGCAGGAATGCTGCTGGAAATAGGCCAGATAATAGCGGAAGATGGGGTCTCTAGGTAAATGCTCAATATCTAAACGGCACCAACCGCTACGCGTAAGGAGCGGGTCGACCAACTGGGTGCTGATATTGCCTTCCGCAATATGGCCGTCCGGTACTAGTCTTTTCAGCCCCGTGATTGAATGAATGAGGGTTCGTTCCAATATCTGAACAGATAGCAGAACCAGGGAGATGGGTGTAAAGTGCCCCTCATCTAGCACTGGCTTGGAATGACACAGGGTGGCCGTTGCTTGTCGTACAAAGTTGCTGGCCACTTGGATACAGCTAATCAGTCGATTATTCCGCCATTCACGAAAAAGCGGCGACAACGATTCATCCTCGGAAGCTAATATTTCACGGAGCTTTAAAAGCGAAACAAACTTTCCATGTGAGGTTTGCTTGATGAAAATCTGGAAATCGATGCGCTTGGGTGCCTTTGTGTCTCTAAACCCAACACGTAAGCACTCACCAAGCATGCCAAACCACAGCCACGTCTGGATGAACTGGGCAGACTGATAAAGGCTTAGACGTGGCTCTTGATCTAATGCCAGGAGTTCGGTATTGATGCCCGAGCGCTGTGGGTATAGCAGCATCCCAGTGTCATCGTAACGAAAATCCTGGCTCTCCAGATACGGCACCTCTAGGGGACAGTGAGCGATATTATCGCTTGGTAGCGCAATGTGGTCCATCGAGAGACACGGCCAAGCTCAGGTGTTGCTGTGCTCATCGTTCCTGGAAATGGGCATTTGGGTTCTCCATATGTGTCTAAGTAGATACACAACATCTGAGCCCCATTGGGCCTGATTCGTTGTACTTTGACGCCGGATTAGTCCAACGGCTGACACGGCCCGATCATTAATCCGGTTCCCGCCAAAACATAGGTTATTCGGAAGATCTGCTCCTATTAAGCCCCAACATATCGAGATAAAAACTATGCCCAGAAATAAATTCCAGTTCAAATAAGTAATTTGTTTCGCCATAAGAAGAATTGCTGTAGCCATGTTGGTAGTATAATATCGCTAAGCTCAATGTAGAAAAATAATGAGGGCTGGATTTCATTGGCTGGGTCTACCGGTGATCGTGACCGTAATTTCAGCCATAGGCGCCTCACAACCCCCCTTTCATGTTTTGCGATCAATAACTTCTAAAAACCTGGATATGTAATGACAGTAAATGCAAAGATGCGCCGTTCGAAAGCAACCCTTACAATTTTAGCAGCGTTTCTGTCCGCTGCTCTATTTGGACTCGGATATATGACGCACGCAGACTCGCGTGCTGTATGGGCTAAACGCGATTTGGAATTCTGGGTGAGTTGTTTCACAATCTCACTCCCGGCTCTATTCCTCTGTCAGTTCTCTTGCAAAGCAGGCATGATGACTGGTTATCAGAAGGCTACGCATTGGTGTTATTCTTTTCACAGAGTGGCAACATAACACCGCTTGAAAGTCCTTTTGATATACTACTGATTTGTTTCGCTTCGATTTTGAGACCCTTGGTCATTTGCACACGGTCTCTTTCAACCGGACCACTGGCGGTAGATAGAGTGCTAATATATACTAGACACCAAGCTTCACAGCTGAAGCATTGAGGAATCAATTTGTTAATCCTCAAGGGATTACCTCTATCTTACTGCTTATCGGAGGTGATCTTATTGCAAAGGCTGTTGCTCAACTGTCCTGTTCCTTCAAGTACCTTCAGTTTACACCAGTTCTCTTTAGCTATGGATGGGTGTCATACGCCTTTGGTCTAATAGTTAACGCAACGGGTAGCGGGGGCTATTTTCCAAGCGCCGACTATTCGGGATTTATCATTAACCTGACCTCTGGGGACAAGAGAGATATCAGATCTTGGGTCATCGGGAGGCTCTTTCGAGATCTAGAGAAGGAAGTAGATCCTGGAGGGAAGATAGCCGACCACAAAGTACCGTTTGATGCTCTTCACGTCGAAGTATACAAATTCGACCCCACCCATCTGTCAAATCATGAAACATTGCGACCGAAGCGTGATTTACTCTGGTGGAGTTTTATTGTGGCTCTATTCCTGCAGATTGGCGTTGCGATCATACCAATGACTCCTACTCCAGGCCGACAAAAGCCGAACTTCTATATTCTGCTCATCACTGTGGCGGGCACTCTACTGTCATTGGTAACTGGGTCTCTCCAAGCCACCAGGGGAGAGAAGTACGGAAGAAGTGGCTTGGGCTGTCGGGATATGTTTGCACTCACCAAAGGCAATGGCTATAACATCGCCATCGTCATCTTGCCGAACTCTTTTGAAAAAGAGCCTCGACATGGTGAGATTCCTTCCCGGATGCCATACCTTGCACACATGGCTACCGCAAGTTACCGGCCAACCAAGACAAGTAAGGCCCGTGCTTTTATACTTGGTGTTCTTTGGATCGTTCTGTTGCTCGTCATCGGTGGTTCTTCAGCGGACTCTTGGTACTTGCTGCTTGTTGGGGGGATTGGAACAGTTCACACAGTCTATGTTGCTGGGAGGAAGCGAACGTCGGAAGCCCATGGTATTCCACTTACCTCAATGGGTAAGGAGTGGGTATTCAATGGAAGGGGTTCGCAGATGAATGTCCTGGTGTCCTTGGAAGAAAAAATTCCTGGAGCAGGATATCTGCTACGAAGAGAATTTTTCAATGGGCCCGCTACTGCTGATGATAAAGCGAGGTGGAAAAGGTTCGTCTCCATAGACAGCTTAGATGACGATGAGATGATCGAAGTTGCTAGAAAGCAACTAGATGAACGCCAATTAGCGACGGTTGACGAGCTGACAGGTGCGATACAAGGGCATATAAACGATAATTTTAATGGCATGCCAGCAGCAGCAATTAGAAGCATCGTAATCGATCGAATGAGAAACATGTCCGAAGATCAAAGGAAAGCTTTCACTGAGCACCTACTTGGGGCATTAGACACAGAAGAACGCATGATGAGATTCATTGCGGCGCGAAGGGCGACATTTGGCAGAACTATTTTAAATGCTCCCCCAGCACAAGCTGCTCCCACGGAATAAGCTATTTTCCTACCAAGCGCGACCCATTGGGGCGTAGAATCACTCAGTAGGCTCGCAGCGAAAGTGCAGGGAATTTGTGAAGAAAGGAATTACTACATAGTCTTGATGTTTCCTCTGTAAATAGTCATTCCTTCACTTAGGTAGTCGATGATACCACTTACTCTTCTTGGGGGTCCGAATGACTCCAATCATCAGCGAGATAACCTCCTGGAAGAAACGCATGAACCGCGCCGTATTCTTCGTGATACAGCCGTAGGTACGAGCATATAGAAGGGCATTCCACCCGAGCCCTAAGCTCAACCCACCAGATACTGCGCCCTGATTTGCGATACCAGAGATATAGCAACAGAAGCGCGACAGGGTCTTTCTCCCTTAGTAGGTGTTCGAAAGGACCCTGTATGCTACGTATAAAGAGCTGGATGTGACCTGTTGTGATCTGACTATCCGAGATGCCCTCAATATGAGCTATGGCATGGGCAGCATTGAAATACGGGTTATTTTCCGCCGTAGAGGAGTCTTCAAGATGACACACTACGGCTAAGGCCTTTGGAATGCCATCTACACCTTTCTCTGGTAGAGGTGAGTACATATGGGCAAATGTGGATGCCATAACTCGAAAAAGACTGTCCGATCGCAGCGGGTTAATTATGCGCCACAATGACATCTTTCCTTTAACCATGCGCAACCATTCCAAGTCGGAAGGATCAGAGGACTTCAGAGGCCACGGCTCTTCCGTGGTGCAAGCATCAGGGGACGAGAAGGACAGTATTGCTAAAGCAGCCGCAGTGCCCCATATTGAATCCTTGTCTTTAGTTTCAATTGGTTCCATTAATCGTCTGTTGAAAAGAACCGTGCTTCGAGAACAATGATAGCACTCTTCTAGAGTGCGACGGTTGCACACCGAGCTGTTCCGATAGCGGTCGTACGCGAGCGCTACCGCTAGAGAGGCGTGCATCAAGAAGGGGTGCTGTAAGCCATATATTAGCGTATCCCAAGTCTATTAATGCATAATAAATCCTGCCTAGGTTGCGGCGGGAAAAAGTTTGATAGAACGTACCGTGAAGGTTAGTTTCAAGAGACTTCGGTTAACCTCAGCCATAATGGGATCATCCGGAGTAATAAGACTTCGTCCTAAATACCTAGTGACAAAATCTTGACATTTTGCGTTTAATTGATAAATCACTGATGCGTCAGATGTCCAAACAGCACCAGAGGGAGGAGGTCGAGGCTCTACTCCCCGCCGAACGACCGATGACCTTATTGAGTCATCGGTAACGGGCTGTAGGTCGGGAACATCAGGCATAAAATTGCATACTAGTCCGAATGAGATACATCTCTTGCACTGTGGTTTGCCTTCATCGCACTATAAGACCGGGAAATCCGTTTAGCTGAGCACCCTTTTGAGGAAGAAAGAAGGCCATCTACCTTAAGCTTTCTGAGCTTACAATTTCGGCAGCCAAATCTAGACCTCCGCATAGCCCTGCGACCATGGCCCTCTTTTGGGCAAGTCGAAGCCATATTTCATTTGCATTCCGATGCTGTGGATAGCCTGACTGTACGAATCTTTGCAGAGTCAGAAAGGATTGGATGTCGAAGTAACAATACATAGACATAATGGAAGTTTCGCATCGTTACCAGACTCTCATACGCTAACCCTCTTTCAGCTATCGAAACCTCACACTAGCTACTCTTCGGGTGCTGGAGGCTCTGATTGGCTGATGGTTCAACTTTTCCTAAAGTCGCCATCTATGCTTAACATAGGATCGTATCTACTAGGCCGCGAAACGGACAGATTAAATGGCATCAAGTGGACTCTGTAGGGATAAAAAATCATGCAATCATGAAGCATTACTGGGCTAGCGGGTAGGTGAACATGTATTTAAGGAAGACCCGATCTCCCTGAAGAGTAAAGGACAACATCCTCTCAACTCTAAATCCTTTGGCTAGCATGCATAACTGAAGCCCGATAATCTCGATCTCTTATTGAATCACGTTATCAACCGACCAACACGTTTGAAAACATGAGAGTTTTTGTTACCGGCGCGAGCGGCAACATTGGCAAGGCGGTCACGAAAGAGTTGCTGTCCCATGGACATCAGGTTCTCGGTCTCGTTCGTAGCGATGTTGGCATTGAGGAGCTCAGGAGTCTTGGTGCTGAGATACAGCGTGGCACATTAACGGATTTGGATATTCTTAGAGAAGCTGCTTCTGAATGCGATGGCGTGGCGCACTTGGCATTCATACATAATATGGAAGACTATGGCGGTTGCTGCGCTATTGACCGAGCCGCCATCGAGGCCATGGGGTCTGCCTTGGAAGCGACAGGCGGAAACCGTGCCTTTGTAATCAGCTCTGGGACGATGCTGCTTACTAAAGGTCAGATCGGAACCGAGTATCAAAAATATGACGAGAATGACGCATTCGGCGCGGTTCGCGGCCCTTCCGAGACGGTCGCGTTAGCGTTCGCAGAGAAAGGGGTGCGGGTCTCAGTGATGCGACTTCCAAGTGTATATGGCGAAGGTGGCCTCGGTTTTGTGGCGCTCATGTTGGCGGCGGTACAGTCCAAGGGGGCAGTTGCATACCTGGATGCTGGGGACAATCGCTGGCCTGCTACACATACTCTTGATGTTGCGCGGGCCTATCGGCTTGCCCTGGAAACTGGAAAGGCAGGGTCTGTATTCCACCCAGTGGCTCAGGAAGGAGTTCTTACTAAAGATATCGCGGAAGTGCTTGGGAGGAAGCTCGGTGTGCCCGTCTCTACTATGTCACAAAGGGAAGCGTTAGAGACTTTTGGGCCCATGGCAATTGCGATGGGAGCCGACAACCCGTCCTCGAGTGTTACGACCAGAGAGCAGCTTGGATGGACTCCAGTGCAGCCGTCACTACTTGAAGATCTGGAATCTGGAGGTTGCTTGGAGAGCCAGACAACACTTCCCTCCTGGTCTTACTGCGTCCAGAATGGGGCTACTTAAAGCTATAGAATCAAATTACTGGCTCTTCATAGAAAGAAAGGGGTTCGATAATGTACTTGATTTATAGCTGATGGGTTGTAATACTTGAATCCATATAGGGGCCTGTGTATAATGTGACAAGTATTAAGCTACGCAATGAAATAACATCTTTCATTTGATACCCACCTTCATATTTCTTTAACGCGAGTAGCTACGTTAGGAGGGATGGAGAGGGGATAGTGAGGTTTGCTATTACAATTATGAAGAGTGTCTCTGTGTCTAATTCAACTTCTAGACTAGTCGTGTTGTTCCTAGAATACAACTTAATTGGTATTGTGGCATGTTATTCGTTGCACTGCATGTTTGACCACTCAAGGCAAGACGATAAGCCTAATATATTCCTCCAATGCGACGCCAGACCGAGTTATCCCAGGCGAAGCTCTCCCGGGGGTTGGGCGGGGGTCTGCGCCGGCTGCTAACCGCTATCTGGATGTCTTGCGGTCGAATCAATAAGCTTAACGTAACATAACCTTTCCTACAATTCAATGAATCGTACTTACTATTCCCAAAATCACGTCTACTTTTATTGCATAAGCATCATTCAATATGTCGGATCCATATGCTGCCATGACGTCCTATGCCGCTATTGTGGCGGCAGCCGCTGCTCTCGCGAGCTCAGCGGCATCGCTGTGGACGGCGTATTTGCAACAGCGGAGTAGTGGAGATCCTCAAGCTGTATGTATAGGCTTTAACCTCTTCGCCCGTCACCCGGTAGCTAATAACGAGCAGTCAGAGACTTATGAGAGATACAATAAATGCATGATAGAGCTGGATCAATGCAACCGCCGTAAATCGGAACTGGAGCGGGGTACCTAACGGCGGTATTTTTCTGAACAAGGCGAGGCTTGAATGGATTGAGATAGTGAAGCGGTACGGGTGGTAGCTCACTGACTTGGTTAATAAGGGGGCTTATGGTCATGTATTGAGTATAAGGGCGGCAATAGGGGGTCGGAGAAGAAATCTGGTAACCTAGCCACTTACGACTACACTCCTTCAATTTTTCGTTAACTTCTCATTTATTTATTTCAGTTAACTGAATTGTGTTCTATTGGATCAAGAGATCCCCCATTTAATTTAGCGATTTTTGCTGTATAAGTCCGTAAACCTCCTTTATTTTGGGGCCAAAAGCGAATTCAAATACGCAGTATGTTCTTCGCATTTATCATTCGTAGGATATAAAACATGTTTCACTGCAAAAGGAAACGTGAAAGCAATGACAGAATACGAAGAAGCCTCGCAAAGCAGCTCTTCCCACGTGAGCTTGTAACTGAGTGCGGTCATCAATTGCTTCCCGACAGATGCTTAACCAGCAACCTTTGTAATGGTTCTTAGAAACTATTGACATTCTTGTTCCAGCGAGGATGGGGGTAGGGTCGAAGATATGAGTCTTTATTCCTATATTCATCCTCATCCCCAGCTCGAGCCTCTGAGCGGGTGCCGAAGAGTTGGCCTACTACTGTATTCGCAGCTCCGTGGTAGCTTCACGGCGGCCTTATGGAAGTCTCCAAAATCGCGCAATTAACACCCGAAGAAAAGAGACTGGAGCCTTTGGACCAGTCGAACCAAATAACATGAAAATCTGGATAATAGTACTGGAATATCCTTCGTCGTTTTCTTGTCGTCAACGCCCTTGTTGCCGGTGCTATCTGAGATTTCTTTGCCACCGTCATTACTGTTGCCATTACTGTTATCGCTACTATCATTTCTATAATCGGAATTCTGGTGTTTTGATGAATTCCAAATCATGTTTGATATGAATCGCGCAAGCTGGTGCCCTCGCCGGTGGAATAGATGGCGAGTGGAAAGTGGTTGATGAGCTACAAAGGTGACACCGAGCTGCGTAGGCGAAGTTTAAGGAAGCCGTGACATAGGTAGACAAATTGATAATTGACCAAAGATCTAATATTATCTTGGGCGTTTAGTATTCGTCAGTAGTGCTCTTCACTGTCGGCACCCTGGACAAGACTCTATCAGTGGTAGACTGTCTAGCTCTAAATGACTGCAGCAGCTGAACAATGGCGTTGTTTTCAACAGCATATGACAATGGCGTTCGGCCGAAAATATCCTCCATGTTGATGTCGACCTGGGCGGTTTCAAGCAGTAGACTGGTGACTAGCTCGTGTCCATTCGCGGCGGCATACGACAGTGGTGAACGACAATATTCGTCCGCCGAGTTGAAATCGACCTTCCGAGTTTCAAGTAGCAGCTTCACGACGGCGTTATGCCCGTTCGCAGCGGCATGCGATAGTGGCGTCCGACCATAGTACTCGTCCTTCCAGTCGACATTAGCCCGGCCGACGTCGAGTAACAGCCCGACAACATGGTCGTGACCTTTGGCAGCGGCATGCGACAGTGGCACTTGACCGTAATTGTCCTCCGCGTGTATGTTAGCTCGTCCGGCCTCGAGTAGCAGCTTGGCAACGGCCCAATACCCTCTGGCCGCAGCGTACGATAGGGGCGTCCAACCGCGCTTGTCCTTTGAATCAACATCAACCAAACGCGTGTCGAGAAGTAGTTTGACCATAGCCACATGCCCATTCATGGCGGCATAAGATAGCGGCGTCAGGCCGTGTTTATCTTTGGCGCTCACATCGGCTCTGCCTGACCGAAGCAGCAACTTGGCCACAGCCTCGTGCCTGCCCTTAACGGCGGATTGCAGCGCTGTTTCATGATAGTATGTATCCCGCCGGTCGACATCAGCTTTATTTGTCTTGAGTAGAATCTCAACTGCTTCCTCATTCCCGACCGAAGCAGCATACCACAAGGGTGCCTGGCCGAGTAGATAGGACTCAGCGTTAGCGTCAGCCTGACCTGTTTCGATCAGTAGCTTAACCGCACCCCCTTTTCCGCGAAAGATAGCGGACCATAACGGGGTCTGGCCGTTATTATTCATCAAGCCAACGTCCGCGTTGCTCTGAAGCAGTATCTTAATAATGGCTTCGCGCCCATTCCCGGCAGCATAGAATAGCGGCGTGTTACCATCCCTATCTTTTGAGTCAATATTGGCTTGACCAGTCTCGAGTAGTAGCTTAAATATAGCCTCAGATCCGTTTTCGGCCACATATGATAGCGGTGTCCTACCCACGTTATCCTTTGCGTCGACGTGAGCTTTAGTCTCGAGCAGTATCTTAACTATGGCATCGCTTCCATTCCGAGCGGCATGCAATAGCGGAGTTCTATGGCTATTATCTCGCCACTGAGAATCGGCATTATTCGAAAGCAGCAGCTTAACAATACCTTCTTGCCCATTTATTGCAGCACATGATAGTGGGGTCTCATCTCTCATATTTTTGGAGTCAACATTGGCTTTGTTTTGAAGCAATACTTTCGCCACCACCTCGAACCCCCCCGCCGCAGCATAGAATAACGGTGTGTTACCGTACCTATCTTTCCCATTGACGTCAAGATGAGTCTGAAGCAATAAATTAACGACAGTGCTATGTCCGTTCCCAGCGACAAGTAATAGTGCCTCATGAACTTCTGGAACGGGTTTGACCCGCGATAGTAGTTGGCGCAGAGAATCTTTTGAACCCACAGAAATTTTAGAGTCGACGCCAATTGTAAATTTCTGAGTAAGGAATAGCTCTACGACCTTTTCAAGTCCCAGAGCTGAAGCAAGACATAGAGGAGATTCGTGTGTCGAACTCTTAGTATGCTCTCTATAGATCTTCTCCCATCGTGAGCGTGCTTCGGATGGCAAACAAAGATCTCCTGTAGTATTTGCCATATCTGCCTGATAAATTTCTGACGATTCACGATAGTGGGCTGCCCAGTATATAGCTGCGTACTTAAGTAACGAAGGATACTGGGTTGCGATGTGTGACCGTAAGTACGATATGCATGTCGATGCCAGCACAGTATTGGTCTGTATTACCGATATGGAATGTCGCCAAGTATATGATTCCATGATATATTCTATGTTGCGGTCGTCAGGATCGTTGCGTGGTTCCCCTTCGTTATAGTTTACCAAGAACTCTCTAGCTGTTTGATGAAGTGGATAAAGCTTTTCGTCAACGATAATGACAAACAAACAGCAGAGATCACGCACATAGCCTCTAATCCTGCTGTCTGGAATGATCTTTTCCGATACTGAGGCGGAGGATTGGTCATCCTGCAACGCCAAAGCTATCGCTGTCTCTGGAAGTGACAGTGGTCGTGCCGCACCGATAATGATGTGTAGTAATCTGCTCGCGCGTCTTAAATCTGGACTCTTATTTAAGATCTTCTCATAAGCGCCATATACTGAGTGCGGTGGCTCTGTTATGAGACTGATGATGTCACTTTTGCTGACACCTAGTTTCCGGTTCATTAACCCATCAAAGATAAGAGTAATCCACAAGTATGTCCTATTCGGAATAGAGCCTAGCTTTTTTTTCATCAACACTCGCTCATCAGGTTCTAAACAGAAGAATCCCGCGGTCTCGTCGATGCGATTGTTGAGAACAAGCTGTATTTCCTGGACGATGGCATCTGCAGTAGGTCCCTCATCACCCTGTACATGAATTAAAGCCATTGATTTCTTCAGTTGTCGAAGCAGCTGAGCGCGGATATATTGGTACGGTCGACTTGTGATGAGAAACTTTAGGCCGCCATAATCATTGGACCTGATATCGGAGATTGTAGTGATAGAATTAGTAAGTTGCTTTCTATCTTCATCTCGGCATTCATCAAGTGCATCAAGCACACAGAAGATTTCTTGACGCTCAGAAGCAAGCAGAAATATAGTCCATAAGTTCTCAAAAGATTCGAAGAACCTCTTGCCCCTTTCTATATACCGTGTAATATATCATCTGTCAGAAGGTATCGATTGGAAACGAAAATCTGATGTAGAATAGAGCAAATAGCTTTTAGAGAGCTTCTTTGGTCTTCAAAGTCTTCTTTGAAAAAGAAAAAACACACGGTTCTGCCAGTTTTGGGTAGTATGTCGTCAATAAGATATCGAGACAAGACGGACTTGCCACATCCTGGATCTGCTGTTACGTAAAGAAGGCCAGGATTCCCGCTATTGGGCGCCGAATTCCATTGCTTGAATAGATCATGATTTATGAACCATTCGCACGTGCCCGGGACTCGCAGGGAGTTTCTTGTTTTGCTCTCATCGTACAAACAGGCGTTCTGATATAGCAGTGGCAAGAATTCGTCTAATTTAATCAGAACTCTTTGCTATTTCCATATCGAGGGAGGAAATCACTAACAGGATGCGACGACTAGTTCAGCTTTGCGGGTCTCCGATATGTCTTCTGGCGGTATTACCGACAGTATCTCTTTTGCACACGCAGCTGCTGTTCCTGCTGCATATGCTTGCCATTTCTTGTTCTTATGTGAGTCGGCATAATCACAGATACCTCGGATAACTAGGCAAGGGAAGCTGTTCATCAGACCGGCCGCTTCCATCTCAAAGCAGAGAACTCCGCTAAGCTGCGCACTGAGTCTATCTCTCTCAATGCCATCTCTCATGACATGATTGCCTGATGCGATTGTCCCATAGTGAACCATTACTTCTTGCCCACGTGGCTCACGCGGTATCAAGTGGTCCTTGCTGCGCTTCATGCACTGCGCTGTCCCCTCGTGATTGTAAGCCGCTTCGAAAAGGATATCTTGCCCTGCGCCTTCGCGTGCGAATGCTGGTAAGCCGTTAAGCTTTGTGTAATATTCCAGCAGCCTGCATCGCCCTCTAATGTGATTGGCTTGCAGGTTCGTAACGGCATTGAGCAATATTGTTGGTGGAGTGTTAAGGGAGCCAGTCCGCTCAAAGCCATTAGGGGTGGTCTTCCCGAAGTCATACTGGACCACTCCACCGTGGACGTTGTGCGGTTTGCTGATAACCACGTCTCCAAGCCGAATATCTGCCTCTCCTGATGGAACGCCTCCTCCGATGCCCACCATCAGACCGATACGGATTGATTTGAAAGATTGGATCATCTTTGCGGCAACTACAGCAGCTGAAATCGTTCCTGTTTGGCCTCCTGGAAGACCTGCGATGACAACATTGTACAATCCGATTCGCCCAAGTGTATAGATAGTATCGTGATCCTGTTAGCGACAGTGCTCCTCATCGAGCATCTCCTGCGCCGCCGCAAGCTCGATTGGCAGCGCACAAACCCATCCCACAGTGTAATCTTCCTTTTGAAGCTGGCGGCGTGCCATTTAGGTCGTCTAGGCGCGGCTACTCAAGGTGATATAGGGCAAAAGGGGTTGGGACGCGTCGGGGCGCTCCGCCATCGACTTCGGCGTGCGCGTCAGGAACCGAGGAATGATATTATGGTGTTTCGCTAGGGATGCGTCGTGCAGATCGACTGCGATTGTGTAGGCTTCTTCCAAATCGGCGTTGAGGACGCGCCGAGACGTAAGGTGGTATTATTCCAGCTGACGGCCACGCGATCCAAACTTGGCCGCAAGTCAGAAAGCGGAACCTTTCATCAAAGAAAGATCCATTACAACGAGGAATCTATAAGCGCTATTTGATATCAGTAACGTCACAGACTGTGTAAAGTAACATTCACCGCAAGACTCGTTAGGTCAAGAAGCAGTCACCCAAATCAAATTAACTTCATATCACGTTGCCACATCAACCTAATTGAGGACTGATATCGTTAGGCGCAACACCACCCTTTAAAACAGAATTGTGACCCCCAAGAACCAACCTAGACGCATCGGAACGCTGTTGCTTACTCGTTGTGCTCGCCAACGCCCGGCAGTTCCCAGAGCTTATAATGATTGTCTTACATCTGCGCTCCGGAGGTTGATCGCGCAAGAGTTTTATGAAATCGATGAGACTGGAGAGGTTCTCTCGGGAATCTACTAGCTCGAACCTACATAAGACACATACGAGTCCGGGGTTGATAAGGGACAGCAGTGCTCGAATAGTTTCGAGACTTGTAGGTATGCTCTCTACTGTGCCGTCAAGTCGCCCCATTGTGTCGTCAGTTAGGCCAGGCATGGTTTGAAACGCAGGAGGTACCATGGCGATGAGCTGATCTATGATGGTGTAGAGCATAGATATTAGACCGGCGGTTTTTGTCAAGCCGGCCTGGGGTTCGAAAGCATATTTTTCCCTGGCAAAGACCCCAATACAAGGAATACTGGATTTCTCAGCCTCGGTCCAAATTCCGCTACCAATGCTGCAAAGAGTCTCTTCGAATCGTCCATAGGCAGGCCCTTCAACCCATAGTATTGTGGATCCAGGGGTTTGTATTGACTTCTGAACGTCGGTGGCTACCTCGATAGGAATAATTGGCATGATAGCTTGTGCTGTATTCCAGGAAGAATCTTCTTTCGCAGGGGATATGAATGGAGCTAGTGATGGGAGAAATCTTTCTAGCTCTATCCTTGTTCTTGTAATGGTAGGTTTGGTGAGATCTATATCATGTTAGCCATGCTCGCCATCGACATTTCTCTGATGATTACCTCCGCCAGTCTGACCGATGGGGAGAGTAACACTAGTTTCTCGGAGGGGAAGATGACTATTCTTTAAGTCGCTGAGCTCTAAATATATGTCAACTACTGCAGGTTGGTAAGATTGGTGGAGTCCATGTGGCCTACCGTGCTGGGCGTTAGCCATGAGTGTCTTGCACATTTGCTCTCCGAGACTTCGAGCAAATCTCGCAAATTTCGCGTCTAAATCTTCTTCTAGTTCCCCAAAACGAGTATCAATGAGGTCCCTAGTTGCGGCGAACCCGGTTCTCTGTTCTGAATGAATGTTCTGAACCACCCGATCACTCATCAGGTTCGTTTCGTCGCGCACACGCTGAACCAGGCCTTGGATCCGCTTGACCCTCTGCTCAACATTTTTATCGTAGAATTTGTTATCAAACGCTTTTCGGAACCGGTTCCAGGAAGAGCTATACCATTTAAGTGTGTAGCAAAGGAAGGCAAAGACTTCCTTGTATAATATGACGATATGTCCTTTCATTTCCGCTGTGTTACATTGCAGCGTGCTTCTCCGGACGAAATTGAGATCTCGGCTGATATCCTGTAGGGCGCGTGAGAAGCCCTCTGCCATGGTTTCGTGATTGACAGAAGCCTACTTGGAGCATTTTGAATTAGTGAATCGGATAGTAGACCGTCTGTAAGCATGCTACTTGCCTTTACAATTGATGTTATGACACCTGTGATCAGGCTCGTGTATTTATCACCATTTGGAATGATGCTGAATAGGTATTTGTGCGAATCAATAGTGTCCAGAAAGGAGAATAGTTGTGCCTTTGCTTTTCCAAACCCGCTCTCAGATTTTTTGGTCCACTGACCCTGAGCCTGATCGATTGCAGCCCACAGCGTAGTGATAGACGGGACCTCGTCTCCGGAAGGCTCTAGATCACCAATGTCTAATTTGAGGCTCCGCCAGAGATTGGCGACTTCTTTCGCCTCTTCTTGGAGGGTGACGACATCAGGGTCACTACTCAATGATTATCAATTAGCTAAACTTCTCTTTCAATGATATCAAATGACCTACGACTCTGGAATATCGAATCGAAGCCAATTTTTCCAAAGGGTCGGTTTCTCTTCTGCTGCCCGAAGCTCTGCCTCATGCGCAACTACAGCCCGGTTCAGGACGTTCTCCGACATGGCGCTTGTAATCTTGTCAGAATAGCGTCTCACAATGCCGATCACCTCTGGATCGAAATCATCATCTGTCATGATTCAGTCTGGTGCCCAACCTAGCTCTGATCTGTGGAGTTTGGTTGAGTACTATATCGAGACCATGCACACTTTGTGCAGGTGACCTTACACTACTGTATACAGTATTGTATGAGCTAGAGGAAAGAGAGTCGTCAAATAAGAGGGGGCCACAGAAATGTTACATGCTGCCACCCCTGCCTACACGCCGTTGCTTGCTTTACCCAGCCACTTGCTGACACCGATATAAAGACAGGGGGCCAAAACGAGTCGGCTAGTAAGATAGCCGCTACTGAGGGGAAATATTGAGTAAGATTGAGTAATATTAATTCACGTTGTTTTGCACCTTTGCATTGTTATCTTTTAACCTCTTGACATATCGCCAATTTGTCACTTGCAGTGCATTCAATTCCTCAATATCCCTATACCATTCACACATTATTATTAAGACGGTCTGTAATCCTACGAGGATGGAGTCATCGTCGCAGATAGAAAGAGAACTTGACCAAGATATATTAATGGACACCCTGGACGGAGAGTCTTCAAGAAGTTCGTCTCATAGTGTCAACTCCGACCCGGGTGCTGAAAGTCCGGACAGCCTACACGAAGAGCAAACTCCACAACGGTCTCAGATCAGGGGGCCGAAGCTTGGAAAATCACCATCTCTTTCTATCAACGTCACATGTCCGGCGACAGGAGCTAGCCATTCTCATCTCTTGGACTTTGGTATTCATATTTGCCCCAAATGTCGGTCCCATATATACGGAAATGATATAGAGGAGATGCAGACATCTAAGCAAAGCTCACTTAAGGCCGATCATACAACACAGTCCGAGTCATTGGATTCCGGAGCAGATGGAGAGTCAGAATTGCTTTCCCAGGTGAGGCAGATGAGGAAAGAAGTCGGCTGGGTTATTAAGAAAGTGAAAGAACAAGCTTCCGATACTGAGTCCGAATATGAACAGGAAGAAATCAAGCTTCACGAGTCGATTGAAGATAAGTGCGATGACATCCAAGGAACAAATAGAGACGTTGCAGATGCCTTACATAATATGGAAGGGGAAAGAGGAGACGCAGAAACAAAGGCAGAAAAACACAGGGACAAAACGGAGGTGATACGAATCACTGAAGAAGCAGTGAGAACGGACCATGAGGCGGATATTGCCCAGGAGATAGAGTTCCGAGATGCAGACGAGTATTATCTCCATCGCAGACGCTGGCAGGGTCCGTTCGACTTGGTCGAAGAGCGTAAAAGAGTCGAAACTCTTTCTCGAAAAACCATAGCTCAAATTACCACGATTCTGGTAACGAATATCCCAGGGGACGACTCTCGATCAGAAAAGGAGAGACTTATGATTGCGAAAGCTGGATTCCTACACAATCCACGTGTCGAATTCAAGCGTATTAAACAGGAGATGACCTTGAGATCGAAGCAGCTTATCGAGGTTCTGCGGTCAGTGGTTGACTATTATCCTTCAGTAAACATGCGGGCGGACGCCATAGTCTTGAATTCGCCCTTCTGTATTCTAGCTCATCATCTTGCTGAGCTCGAGAACTTCAAGGATAAGATAAAGGCAAATAACGGCTTGGGCATGGCAAACCAGAACGCTGTAGGACCTTCAACGCCTCAAAGTCGGGCTGTGGCCACAGGGAAGCACTCCGAAGTCACGATCAGCCATATTGAAAGCCTTCTTCACTTCATGAAAACTAACCTATTCAGCGATCAACTTGAGGCTGAAAAGGCTCGACACCTTCAGGACCCTCCAGTATGCACATTTACGATGATGTGGCTGCTATATAAACCAGGCACAACAGTCTATGTCAAGGATGCGGCTGGTAAAGCTAGCGCGTACGTTATAGAAAGAATCAAAGTCGATAATGTGGTCTTGTCCACACTTGATCGCTATAAACCTTTTAATGTCTCGATGTGGAATCTTGGTTTCGACGGCAAGTACGTGAGCCGATCCGAAAGGTCTATGACAATTGGTGAATTTGATGGAGAACGGCCGATTATGGATCTAAAGATCGTCCCAGCGGCGTTTGTTGATGCCTACGACGGAGGCAAGACGCGAAAAGCTTTGATTCAAAGAGGCCGCAAGTGGTTCAAGATGCTTATTGGTGCACAACAATGGCATTACTCTGGCCCAACACAATGCCACTCCCACTACACTGTGAGTTTAGCCAGCTGGTCTACAGAGACCAGGACTAATGTGAGTCCAGATTGACACAAGAGTGGTGATTGACGTTGGCTCTTATCTGAAGTGGCGCGGTGGCAATTTGGATGCAGTGCGTTTCTACCCAGTCAAAGATATGGGAAGAAACCTCGCCCCCTGTCCGTGTGAAAAATGCCTCGGACGCCGATCTCACCCACCAAAAGGCTTTCCCTGGACGGAATACGACCTGATTGACCCGAAACATGCGGATCTTGAGCTTTCAGATAACAACGAGGATAGGGAACACCGTTATCTCCTCTGCTCGGGTCTTCTTATAGGGTTCGCTCTTAAATCCCGTACTTGGGGTATGTAGCCGCCCTTTTTCATCACAGACAATGATCTAATGACGTGATAGAATTACTTGACGTGGAAAATTGCCTGCCTGCAAAGATTAATGCCATCGCAATCAATACACTCGTGATGCCAGACGAGCGGAAGAGAATGATCAGGGCCATTGTCCAAAAGTACACGGACCCGATGTTTACGCCCGGTGTGTCGGCCTCAACATGGGGAGCAGATTTTATCGAGACAAAAGGCGAAGGCCAGATCTTCCTGCTTCATGGAGGACCTGGGGTGGGGAAAACCTATGTGAGAAATGTATTAGATATGTGGAAATTGCTCCTGGCTAACCAAACGTCTAGACTGCAGGTGGGTGATGTGGAGTATCACGAGAAATACTGAATATAGGACCACTAACTATAAACAGAGTGTATATCTGAAATGATCGGGCGGCCATTGCTTTCACTGACTTGTGCCGACTTTGGAACCAACGAAGAGCAAATGGAGGGGAGATTGTCGTCATGGTTCAAACTTGCCGAATCATGGGGCGCCGTGATGCTACTTGATGAAGCGGATGTCTGGCTAGAGAGACGAATGATCGCGGACTTGAAACGGAACACACTGGTCGCCGGTAATGTGCCTCGCCTTCCACAGATTGCGATTCAGCTGACTCTGTAGTCTTTCTACGATGCTTGGAATACTACCGTGGTATCTTGTTCTTGACTAGTAACCGGGTGGGGACATTCGACGACGCTTTCATCTCAAGAATCCATGTGGTCATCCATTACGAAGCCCTTGGGGAGCCGCAGCGCAAGCAAATCTGGAAACAATTCTTCGACAAGCTAGAGAGAGAACGCAGGGATGATATCATCGTCGAGTCCCGAGCAAAACACTTCGTGTTGAACGACTCCGAGATGAGGAAGATTCCTTGGAATGGGCGCGAGATACGAAATGGTGCGTGTTATATGTTCTCATAACCATGTGCCCTTCGAGGCTCTTAGGAGAGATGTCTGCTGACATGAAAGGCGATAGTTTTCCAAACGGCTGTATCGCTGGCGGAGTACCGATTCCATTACGAAGGCGGAAAGGAGGAAAGTGATAAGATAGTGCTGGACAAGACGGACTTCGAGCAGGTTTGTCAGATGTCTGTTGAGTTCAAGGAGTACCTCACCAAGGTTCATAAAGGAGATGATGAAAATGACAGAGCGATGAGAGATAGGGCGAGAGCTTGAGCCCGTGCATCCTCGATTCGTGGATGTCAAATGTTGAGGGAAAATGATTATCGAATTCTCTTAACAATGCTATGTACTTAGTACCTAGGTAGGTATGTAGGTATACTACAAGGTAGGTAGGTGCCTAAGGTAGTTTATGTAAGACATAAGTTTACTTATAAGGTGCACTGCACATCTCTTAATTCCCCGGTAGCCCCACCAACCCCCCACCTAGCCCTCCCGCTGAGCAAACCTATTAACGCGTACCTTTAGCGTGTCACTGTGGGGCATGTGTTAGCTTACCTACTTACCTAGGGTAAGGTAATTCATGTATTATTCGACTCTGCACCACAGCATCACACATTATCATCTTCTAGTATATAAAGCGCTAACCTTCCGCCTCACATATATTTGATGAGCACAACTGTCATGATGATATTTTCGACCAAACGGGCCAATTGAACAATAGCCAAACCAATACATCCACTCCAGAGAGTAGTATCCAACAACGCCGCTATCAATTGCCAATGCTGGTCTAGTCTAGCGTGGCCCAGATCAGCTGCTGCGCGATCCACACTACGCGCTCGCATATATTACTTAGATACTTGGATATACTGGGTGCCCTCTCCTCTGGTCCCGACATGCCACCGAGGAAGGTAGATCACGCAAGACGGGGCGACGTATCCATGGCGCAATTCGTGCTCGACAGCGACGTTGACCACCGCGAGCGCGCGTCCGTCGTGCCACTACAACTCAAGGCTGCGACACCGTCTGCATCTACACCCGCTACGCAAATGGAGACAGACGATCCTGCCGAGTCAAGTCGACTCGTCGACAAAGAGAGGGAGAAAGACAAGGACAAGGAGAGGGAAAAGAAGGATAAGGATAAGGAGAGCTCCAAGGAAGCCCTTACCATTGAGGTGTGTGGCTGGACATTTACTGTTTTGGCCTGGCGCATACTGTAAACTATGGACTGACGCAATGGGACTTTCAGGACCTCACTCTGCCAAAATCGATAATAACGCGTTTGGCAAAGGGCGTCCTCCCTTCCAACACCCAGATACAAGCCAATGCCATACTGGCTATGAGCAAGAGCGCGACTGTCTTCATCAACCACCTCGCCAACGCGTACGTTAACAATTACAACTGTTGGAGGATGGCAAGAAGCTAACACTAGGTTATGGATAGAGCGAATGAGCACACTTTAAACAACAACAAGAAGACGATAATGCCTGGGGATGTATTTGCGGCTCTTGAAGATATCGAGTTCCCTTTTTTTCGCGAGCGTCTTGAAGCCGAGTTTAAAAGTCCGTTTGCGTCACTTACCGCGCCATAATGCTGATTGGGGCAACCTTATACTGACTGATTCTACTACTTCAGAGTTCAACGATACCCAGACTTCGAAACGCAACACGTATCGCCGTAAGGTAGCCGCGCAAAAGAAAGCCGAGAAGACTGGCACCGACCCCAACACCTCCATAGTATCCAACGCCAGCGCCGCGACCGAGCCCGACTCCGCACCGCGCTCCAAGAAACAAAAGCCAAACGCCGCTCACGAAGAATCCGCCATGGATGTGGACGGCGACGAGACCCAAGAACTGCGTGACGCTAGTGACGCCGACACAGAACCAGAGCAGGAGCAAGAGGAAGACGACGAAGACGAGGAGGGGGACCAGGAAAATGCCGAAGAAGAAGACGAAGATGATGATGAAGAAACTGAAGATGAAGTGGACAGGCTCGAGGAACGGCAAAATCGCGATGACGACGATGACGCGCTGGATAATGACGGAGATAGCGACTAGAACCCGCAAAACAGCAATTACACATGGAAACCTCCGTTTCGAATCTGGTAGCCTAAGGTAAGGCTAGAGAAGGAACACTTCGTGGCTGGCTGATGATGAAGATGAGACATGGGCCTGAAGTACGGCCATGCGGTGGTCAGCACCCGAGCCCGCATCCTCCGCACGAGGAGAGCATATATGCGAGCAATGTGCTTAGCAGGTATGGTTCGGGCGAAGCGCCTGCTACCAGACGGCAGGGAGAATGATCTGAGATGAGACCGTGATTGAGTCTGCAATCGCCTAAAGCTAGTGAGCAGGTTCGGACATAGAAATGGACCATACTGTGGCATAGCTCAGTCACGTATAATTTGGAAAGATATCCATCCCCGTACAATCATAAACATGGGATCCTAGGCCGAATTAAACAACTCACCGGGCCTGCTAAACTACCTATTGAACTTGTGCCCCAGGGTACCGATGCTTAGGTCACGTCTTTCGTAGGCGTTAGTAGTATCTTGCGACCTGTTGTATTATATTCACGACTGTTACAACTTGGCTTGCTCTTTAGTTTATAGATAGAGATGACCTAGTGCAAAAGGACGAGATGATCTATTTTCCCGTGTTGATCCCAACTATTATTCTCACCGCAACTCATCTTGTCTCTCTTAGACTAAACCCTGTCACAGTAAAGCATGTGTACACCTTAGAATACTATCACACCTGTGCAAGTACCATGCCTATGAATTCAATTATACAGAAACAACAGCGACTAAAACGCGCCCTAATCAATTGCTTCGATCAAACAGATAGGTATTTCCCCTTTCTCTCCCGCCCGCCCCTGCCTGCATGCCTGACAAACCTCGCAGATACCCTATTCTTATGTGTTACATATACATGTCCGTGTGTGTGTGTGTGTGTGTGTGTGTGGATATCGGGGAAAAACTGGGGAAAAACTCGAATACGGGCGAGCTTTTGTTTTTTTTCCCCCAAACTTGTACTCCACCCTTGCGCCAAACGCCTATACGCTACCTATGGCAAGAAAGTAGGAATGGAAGAAGAAAGAAAGAAAGCTTATGATGCGAGTATTGTTGTGTTATGTATGTATGTCGGGGATGGATCGTGACCACTCCGCCCCGCCATGATTAAGATGGGCGGAAGTTAGGGAAATTAGAGATGAGATGAGGGGGGCGAGGCTAGGAACTCAACAAATCCCTAACGCTCATCCCCCGCGCCGAACCACCACTCGCACTACTCGCGCTCCCGCGCCCCCCGCCGAGCATCAGCAGTGCGGCCGAGACCTCGTGATCGATGGCCAGCTGCTGGGGGCGTAATCCCGGACTCGCGAGTCGTGAGTCTTGGCCTAGGTATGCGTAGCCGCTCGGCGGCGACGTCTCCGCGTGGGGCGCGTACGCGTACTCGGAGGACGAGTACGGGTGCTGTACCGGCGACGCGGAGGAGTGTGAGGCTGGCGTCGGTGTGAATCTTGGTGAGACCGTTTCGGAATCCGTCATCTCGACGTCTTCGCCGGCTTCGGAGTTTGGCTTGCTGTTCCAGTCTGCGGACGACGCGCGCGAGTCTAGTTGCGCTGCGGCGGGTCGGAAGTCGCTGGGTGCTGGTGTTGGGGAGTGCGAGTGGGAGTGTGTGGAGTCGCTGGTTTGTTGCGCTTTGAGCTTCGTGATGCAGTCTTCGAGGTATCGGACGTATTCTATCGAGGCCTAGGCGGAGTCGTGGGGTTAGTGTGTGTGATTCGATGGTAGTAAGTGAGTGGGTAAGTGAATGGTTGATTGACTGACCTGCAGGATAGCGAGCTTGTGCATCTCCCCCGTGCACGCCGGTATGAGACCCTTCAGCACGGCAAACTCCTCGTTCATCTTTGACCTCCGACGTCTCTCGATGAGGCTATGCGCCGTCTTTCTCGCGATCTTCCGGCCTGCGGCGCTCGTTGCTGAGGGTTGTTTCTTGGTGGTAGTTGTCTTGGAGCTTGCTGTCGCACCGGCGGTGCTCTTGGCGCTACTACTACTCGCGACAGTGGTTCCTCCCTTAACGGGCGAGGGTGCTACCGTCGCCTCTTCTTCCTGCGGTCGCGGCTTCATCTGGATGATCTTGCGGGACCTCGTCGGCGGCGGTGGGAGCGCGAATGTCTCCTTTTGCTGATTGGCTGCGCTGGAACGCCGTCTGGCTTTCACCGTTTCGCTGGGCTGGAGATAGGGTGGCTTTGATGTTGTTGGCGACACTGGAGACATCTTTGTGCCGACAATCGAAGAAGACTTGGAAACATCGTTGGTAGTTATTGCTGAAGGGGGCAGTTCGAAGGTTAGCTGTAATGACGACAGCTTGTTTGAGTGGTCTTGGCCTTTTATCTCAGTGGACGAGGCCGGCGTGGGTGGCATCTTTGGGCGTGCCATTGTTTTGTCTGAGAGTTTGTGCTGTTGATATGTCGTTGATGTTCCGAGATGTCGATGTTAGACGAAGCTAACTCCTCTTTTCTTGTCCTGGATTGACTTTGCCGATAAAGAGCTCTCACCACTCTATCTGCGGCCACGAAGCTATATACGAACCCCTCGAAACACGGACGACCGGGTGTCACGCGACAGGGCGAGTGATAAGGCGGCGATCACAAAAGCTGTGGAACCAGCGAAACGCGGCCTTGAATAATAGGACTGTTTGATGTAGTAGACGTTGGAGTGGAAGTCAGCGTACCAAAGCCACCGTTGGACAGCGAAAGAACGTATAAAAGTAAAGAGAAGTATTAACGGGCTCCCCTTCTTGCGTCCTGTCTCTGTCTGGCGGAGGCGGCACCAACCTTATTTTGCAGAGCGAGGCACTCGGCACATGGTAAGGACCCGAGTCCATATTGGGTAGTTTTAGAAAGGGAACGTCGTTCTTCTCACAATCCAGACTCGTCGGTCGAGCACGCGACCACATCCAGCTCTGACATTGGCCGGAGTCCTGGGATGGCCAATCACGTAGCGGCGTTGCGGAACGTGGTCGATCTGGTGGTTTGCCTCTTGTGGGTGATTGGCGCGCTGTGATTGGCTGATTGGAGCTTACGGTTGTTCTAGCAATGTCTGGGCATGAGGCTCATGTAAGTCGATAGAAAATCACTTCTTGGTATTTATTTTTATAGCAAGATAAGACACCCGAGTAGATGAATGCGGAATTGTGCAGTATTTGCCAGATGTCCATCTTGTTGTTGAATGAGTTGAGTTGATTACCAAAGTTTATAAGTGCTGTCTGAATGTGAATGCGATGGGCTTTGTCTGTCACATATCATTCCCATCAGTCGTTCTCTCTCCTTTGGCTCCTGATCATGATCATAATTAAGGCCGCCCTTTCAGTTGCAATCCAGCGTCGGTAAGCTGATTGAGCAATTAATTGAGTAACATGGCGTCCTCTCGTCGGCGGGGATGCTGGAACAATATCCAACCAATCAAGTCGTCATCTTAAGAATAATGTCTCTCCCGAATATTCCTCGTTGGCTTTAGAAGACAACCCTCCCAATTGACCCTCAAGCGATTTTCGACAGTCCTCGGCACCGGCTCGACTGGTTCTTATCGTTACATGTACTTCGTAGCTACGACTCCACCTTCGTGCATCGCATTCTGTATCCTCCGAACCGGCAGCGCATACCGAGATGCATTGGAGTCTAAACTTAATCCGGCTAGACCACAAACACGCATGCTTTTATGCTGTAGGTATCTCGGCTTACGTGAATCTGGGGATTGCTCCACAGAATAGCAACGAGGCCCCTCGATTTAGGTACACATTTCTGCAGTATAAAAGTGAGATGAATCTGCAATGATGACCTTGAATTTAGTTATAGCCCGTCCCGTTATTTTTCATCCAACGCAATGGAAACGCCTCTCGCATCATTCACTGCTCTTTCCTTCGATGTCTACGCGACATTGATTGACTGGGAAAGCGGTATATCCACGGCGCTTGATCCCTTAAACGCACGCCTGCCTGACACCCACCCCAAGAAACATGATAAAAAGGGCCTACTTGCTTTATATACGCATTTCGAAGGTCTCCTAGAACATCGATTTCCCGGTATGCAATATACGGAACTCCTTGGGGAAGTATATGAGGAGATGGCCAAGGAGCTGGGCGTGCCTCTGAATCTATCTTCAAGCGTTACGAAAGAAGAAAAATCGACCTTCGGGAATAGCGTTGGCATATGGCCTGCCTTTCCGGACACGGTCGAGGCTCTCAAGAAGTTGGCAGGGCGATATAAACTGATAGTACTCTCAAATGTTGACAAGGCTGCGTTTGAGAAGACACGGACTGGGCCGCTACAAGGCATCGAATTCTCGGCAGTCTACACGGCTCAAGAAATAGGGTCTTATAAACCCGATCTGCGGAACTTCGAATGGATGATCGAGCATGCGGAGCGAGACCTAGGCGTGAAACGGGATGGGTTCTTGCACGTAGCGCAAGCCTTGAAGCACGATCATGTACCAGCTAGGAAAGCTAGCCTGAAGAGTTGCTGGATTGAGAGGGCGGGCGAAGATGCTGTGATAGGTGGAAAATTGGAAGATCTCAAGAATGATGTGGAGTTGGCATATAGGTTTAAGACGCTGGGTGATCTTGCAGCGGCGGTAGAGAACGAGTTTCAGAAGCGCTGATCCACCAGGTTATTGCTATAGCTAGAAGTTTTCTTCGTTCAAAGTAATCAAACAGTTAACCATGGAATCATTCTACAAGGGTTATAGAACAAGCAGAATTCAAGCAGTCCGAAAACGGGTTAGTTTTTCTGCGATAAGGTGATTCTATAATTAGTTTCAACGACACAAATCTTTTTATCAAGAGAGACATCTTAGCTAACGATCTCATGATAGACGAAGACAAGTATTGAATTTTGGGCTATATTAGCAAACATCAAACGCACACCCGATATTATCATAAAGTTATCTGCCTTAGGGTCGGACAGTTACGATATACTAATCTCCGACTCTTCCTCGAAGACTATAAAATCGCCGGGTTCCTTCGACATCCTCCAAACTGACCATCGTCATAATAATATTCCTATGATAGTTCATAACAGAATAAGGGTTCGGGCTGCCAATCAACATCGACCGCTGGTCTTCCAGGACGTGCCCGATCCCGTGAGACAGCACATTAGTCATGAATCATTCGTACTTCGTCCAAAAGCGGCGTCTATATAAATATACAACGAATCCTCAGGTGCAGAACAAGGAAAGAACGCGCTCATTGGAGTTTTAGGGTCCCTGGCTTCTAGTAGGCTTGTCGTGATAGGCGATTACAAAGGTGGCGTTTTTCACTAGGTCTAGCTTGCCGCATGAAAATGCCAGTACCATACGACGTAGTTAACGTCTACATGGGGCGGAAAGCTCGCGCTATCGATGGAAAAGGTGACATCGAAGTCTTTCGACCAGCGGGCCGCGATATGTCACATGGGCTGATCCAAAATATTGGGAATGCATGTATCCGATGCCATGGGTTATATCATGTAATTGATTTTATGGAGCGACGATCTGCATATTCAGCTACGCATCCTCACGAAAAGGGACGATAATACGCGATAGTACGCGATAATAGCAGATGAGCGAAAGCGTAGCTTTCGTGTGTATATAGACCTAGTGTAACAAGGATGAGGATCGGGACTGTGTTCTATTCACATATAATCATCTATGGCCGCATGGGAACCATACTGAACTGGCTTTCTCCCTTCATCTCTGGCGGCAACTAGGTCTATATATACACGAAAGCTACGCTTTCGTCTATCTATTATTATCTCACATTATCGTGCCCGTTCTCGTGATCAGGAGATCAACAGGTAGGCGAATATGTAGACCGCCGCGCTGCAGATGAATAATATGATCTAACCCCTGGCATCGGATATACGCATCTCCACTACCTTGGGTTATTCCGTATGACACTCAGTTGTCCTTTGGGTCGCGATCCGAGCATCGGTGTTAACGAGAGAGTCGTGCTCTATGGTTCATTTTATCAGTTGCATTTAGATGGCCATGGAGATGAGGAGTAAAGAAGAAAATAAATTGAAAGAAATGGGACAAGAATACTACTTACTCGCCGTAATCAATTTCAAGATATGATAACGACAATCCTCTTTATCTTCCAAACTGTACGTATTATGTTTGCTGAGTTACGATGAGGGCATTGAGGCAATAGAGCCAAAGACTTCCAAGAATATATGCTATCGATCAGTATACTAAAGCTTTGGTGTTTGCGCTTATGTATTTCTCTAACAAGACTATAAGGATATAGCGACAAGTGGTGCCGTCCCGCAGTACCTGGGTGATCCACACAATCAAATGCCATAATCCAGAAAAAGACAATCCAAGATGAATGACACAGAAATTAGCGTCTAGGTCATCGACCCTCTTTTGGTTTAGTAGGTAAACTGATAACGCGAACTTTTTTGCCGATTTTGGACATGACTATGTAGCTTCGTGATTCCAATACAACCCTGAGATCGATAGCTGTTAAGGGGAGATAAAATTACCATGAACACTTCCATCAACGGACGACATAAGTGGTTTGCTAACGATATCTTGAATGCCCTACTGCCTTGCTGGAGTTACTTACGCAGTTACATGTATGTATCACGCTCGCACGCTCGAGAGTTATGCATGCTATAGTATAGCTTACCTCCACTGATTTATTCGGGTAGTGGTTTGGATTTGACTGGGGTGCCTAGTAAGAATTAAGTACTTTCCCGTAAAGTCGGAAACTGGGGTGGCAGGCCTGGGGCAAATGACCACGCACACCCCTTTAACAATTCAACACCAGGCCAGGTCGAGGCAAATATTGGATTGCCAGCATTTCTAGTACTGCTGACGGTATTACGTAGCCCTGTTATATCGAGCCCCGGGCGGATCCGGAGGCTTGAAAAGCACCGCTCCTCCGCCTCTTCTATCCTCGGTCTTTCCTCCTTGAGATACCTCATGACTTAGACGTTCTCGATCAGACTTGTGGCGCTTCGTACGCGCCTATCGTGACACTAATGATAGCACGGACTAGCAATCCTTCACTGGCAGAGAGGCAAGCAACTGCTTTCCCCGTAATTTTAAAGCATGGAATGTTTTATGGTATTATACGCTCTGCGATAATCGCAGTGGTTTAGTCAATATGGAAGCCTTATTTGTCGTTGAATCTCTCTGAATTGACTTGCGGCAGGCCAAGTAGGATCATTGGGAACTCGACCGGAAGAAAATAATTATCTTCAGCTATATGCAGCTGGCTAAATCCTGGCAAAAATTGAATGAGATCCCAATGTCTAGCGAGTCTTAAGCGAGTCAATCAACTCATCTGATTAGCGATTATTGCATCGCGTCAGTGTATGCAATGTGCTTCAGCTCTGACACTTCTTCAGCTGGCGTTGCACCGATGGCTTACTAGCTACCCAGGTAGGTTATAATCACCGAACTGCCTTTTTCGATTTTTTTAATGACCAATAGGAGACGAGACGCTCTGGATTGATACCTGGGTGACCAAGATATAATAATAATGCAACGTAATGACTTTAAACTGCGTTGGAGAAACCATATCGCGTTGTTTTCTTTGCAACCCTTTTTGCTTCCCGAACAATTAACGATTTTTTGCTTGATCGAGTCCCAGTCCCATAATTGGATATGGATGAATCAATGCTAAACATAGGCGATTTTTTCCCGCCTTACAATGAGGAAAAGGACCCTCTTGATCTGGACTTCTACACGGATATGAGCATAGAGCTGATTCCGCCGTCGATAGATAATGTTCACGATCAGAGCGGAACTACAAACGAGACAACCGAAGCTGATAAAAAGACTATTGGTAGGTTAAGCTTGATTTAAAGATGAAAGTGAATTTTGCGCCCTAACAAGTGCAACAGTATTGCAATTAAATGGGTTCACAGAAAAGTCATCCAAGAACGACATTAGATCATGGATTCAGGAATGCCGCTCACTCAAGTTGGAAGTTGATATTAACCGGTTGGCCCGATTTGCTATATGCCGGAATGCACTGACGGTTCTCAAGTACCTGGTAGACGTGGAAAAAGCTGATCTCAACTGCCAGGACGTGTCTGACAGATCGGCCATATTTTACGCTCTATGGGACTATCCTGACACCCTGATGCTTGACTATCTTCAGCGCAAAGGTGTATCCAACCCACCTGATTGTACCGGTTGGACCGCGTTGCACTATGCAGTTAAGTTGGGACGTTTAGATGCTGTTGAGGCTCTCCTCACACTGGATCCGGATACCGATTCCATAGATGAGTGGGCTAGAGATCTGGAAACCACCAACCGCCGTTTCTTGAGTAGAAGCTTCTTGGAGGCCTGGTATCTGCAGGCATTTCTCAAAGCCAAGGAACTATTTGAGATGATGCCACGCCTCGCTATTTTTAGCATGGTCGCAAGGCCTCGATATCGTGAACTGATTGTTCGACCAACGGAAACGATTAATGATTATCATCTAGAAATAGAGAAGACAGATAATAGCCTCGTCTGGGTACACCTTCCCTGGACAAATGTATGGCCCCAGCATCACCGATAGTAACTTGGTCTAATTACTGACAGGGGATTTTATTCTTTGTATGTTCTGAAGACTATTAGCTGAATGACGGGCCTAACGGATTCAAGTTCGCTCTTCGGCGATATGGGCGTGATATGGGGTATCCAATAAGCGCTACCGGTTGGTTTCCGTCCTTGTTCCGACAGTCGGTTAAGGTTCCGGCAAATATAGATCTTCCTTACACTGACCCTACGTACGAGTCGAATTTTGGAATAGCCTCTGGATCCCTCGGAGAAAACTTACGAGCTTTTATAGTGGTATGTCACTATATCCTCTGAATTTCATATCGCTGAGTTTCCTAGTTTCCATGCCTCGTACTTCGAAGTAGAGAAGTCCAGAGGGAATCAACGGAGCGCATTAACAAAATGAGAAGTAAAATAACAGACAAGCTTGCTAAAAGCATGTTACAGCCAGAACTTACCTTAGACGAGGCATATTTCCCTAGCCTCCCGCGTGACGTGCTGGACCGTCGGAATGGGTCGCAGGTGGTCTCTAGAATGTGTAGGGAGACGCTGGATAGGAAACCAATTGATGAAGATGAAAGGCCAATGCTAATGGTCAGCCAACTATGGCTTTGGAGATGCGATCAGTATATCTTGACAGCCTTTTCGGCAGATAACCCTGAATATTTACTGGATTGGAATGTGGGATACTCGGAACATATGAGCAAATTCGTACCTGAATCTCCACCTTCTCCTAGTATCCAGACCGGGATTCTCATGGCCCAAAAAATATCAGAATTCGGTAACTCACCAGCCGACGGGGAATTCGGCAATCCACTAGTCACCATGAAGTTTCCGTCACCGCTCGATATTTTCGAGGCTAGTGTAGCACACGTCCTGAACGACGTTGATGAGTACATGGATTCAGCCTCATCATCGCGACCCAACATGAAGAAAGAGCGGAAATTTATGTTTGACATCGCCGATATTAGGGAAGAACTGGCCATGATACAGGAGGTCCTAAGGCAGCAGCTTGGAATTCTACAGAGTTTTATCGAAGACTTTGAACATAACAACCCGGACTCGCTTGACTTCCTCAATCGCCAACCTCTTCCCAGGAACACAGTCCCGAAGTCCCGTAAACAAGGAAGAAAAATTGACAGGGGCGCAGAAAGAATGGCCATGAAGCACTGGGAGAAAGTGAGACGCGCCGAGAATAGGATCGCTAAATATCAAGAACGAGCAGAGAAGATTGACGGAGACGCAGAGAGGGTTGAGAAAAGGATCCAAGATCAACTGAATTTGAAGCGGACATACGCCAGCATCAAAGATGCCCGCGCTAGTGTCACACTAGGAGCAGCTGCTATTGGATTTGCCGTCATCACTATCATATTTGCGCCTCTTGCATTCGTCACGGCTCTATTTGCTCTGCCCATCGATGCCCTGTTGAAGAATCAGATTCAATTTAACGGAACAGGGGGTGGCTCAGATGTTGCAGAAGGAGTAGAGCCTACGCGTGCATATACTACAAAATACGTTGGGACATGGTTTGGTGAGCTATTCCTAACTTTAGAACCTTATTCCAGCTAATGTTTCTAAGCTGTGGCCGAAGTCGTGTCGTTGGCTGTCACGATTTTCTTTGTTGTGCTTTCCTTGTGGCCTCTTCATGTCCCCTGGTTTTTCCGCGGCACAAAGTCCTTGGCTGCGCTATCTGAAAAAGCGAAAGAAGACATCGCGACAGAAGACAAGGCGAAAGCAAGCACTGTGGAAGCAGAAGCAGCCAATGTAACTGATCCTATATCGAACCGAGAGGAAACTCGTTTTCGAAGAGGAGTCGGTTATCTCCGGCGCCATCGGAAAGAAGGTATATCTTTTTGTTAAAATTAGGAAGGCTGGTCATAGATAGTATCGAGGGGGGATGGTGGAGATTTAATTCTTTCCTAAAACCTTTAGTCTCGAAAGTTTCTATTGAACGTTTATGTGTAAAATGGAGCTTTGACCCTATCCAAGTTAAGATCAAGGTCTTATTGATAAGAGTATAATCTCGTATGTTAGATACCACGTCTCAAGGAGACGTATACTTACAGAGTATAGAATTTAGGATTAAGAAGCAGAAGTAAGCCCTGCAGGATACGGGGGATCTGGTGGGTTTATACAAACATGGGAGTGGAGTGTACCAGCCTCCCTTATTTCAACACCCTTCAATGACCTACTAAAGCCTGCTGCGCTGGGCCGTAGCGGCTACCATGCGGCTTAGCAGCATCAATTATGGTCCTTATATCCTTCAGTTCGTCCTCTGTCAATTTGATATTTCTAGAAGCCCAGTTCTCCTCAAGTCTGTGCGCCTTGGTTGTACCCGGAATAGCGATCATCCCCTGCGCGGCGACCCAAGCCAGTGCAATCTGTGACGTTGTACATCCTTTTAGAGATGCCAGCTTCTTGAACTCATCGACAATATCTCGATTATTGTAAAAGTTTTCACCCTGAAATTTGGGCACTGAGCACAGACATGTAAGCACAAGTAGAGTGTTGTAAAAGATTTGATAGTGTACGGACTTACCTGATCGACGGTAATCGTCTGGGGCGAAGTCATCAGGACTTTTATAGGCGAAATCGTCGACAAGCCATCCATTCCCCAGTGGACTGTATGCTACATAAGCCACCCCCAATTCTCGAGCTGTTTGTACCAGGCCGTCTGTCTCGTGTAACGTTTCGAAAGCAGAGTACTCGGCTTGAACCGCGTCTATTTTCGCAACTATAAAGCCGTATTGGTCAGAGATTCTTGAATGAGAGATAAATAACTGACTTGAGTTTGCTCGACGTAGTGTTGTGGCCGAGCACTCGGAAAGACCAATATACTTGGTTTTGCCAGATTTTCGAAGCTTGTCGAGAGCTGGAATAGACTCCTCTAGCGGTGTGTCTATTTTATCACATTAGTTCATGGTTTTGTCTCTTGCCAATGATCTATAAGATATAACATACTAGGGTCAATTCGATGAAGGTAATACAAATCGGGTGTGAAGCCTAGACGTTTGATGGTGCCTTCGATGTACTCTTCGATATGAGCTGCAGAATTTGTGACGGCACGAGGAGTATCCGAAAACACCTTAAGCCCACACTTTGAGGCGAGCTAAACTCAAACTCACTTGTTAGAACCAAATTTGAGAGATGATGCTGGGAACTTACGAAAACCTTATCGCGCACGTTATGCTTTCTGATGAAGTCCCCTAGAAGTTGCTCGTTCACGCCCGCCTGGTACACAACCTTTACGAGCTATTTAGTTCCGCAGATTACAATTAATCATGGAGTACTTGACCTACCGCCGTGTCCCAGAAGGTGCAGCCTAGTTCAATGGCTTTCAATAGGACAGGCTCGGCTTCTTCGAGGCTAAGATTACTTCCAAGGCCGAAATTCAGACCCATTGCGCCAAATCCGGGATACTGAACCTCAGTGGTTCCCAGTTGGAATGTGTGCTCCATTGTATCAAATTATAGAAAATAAGCTATATGGAATTGATAAGTGTAGAGATCGAATTGTTTCCCTGGCTTTGGGCGTACCGACTGAGATTTATATATTTGCTGATAAGTTGGAAAGATACCGCGCTCCTATGCTAAATGATTGCGTACTAGCAACTACCACTCTAGAACAAGGTCTACTCTCATCTATGTTATCATCGAGCTATTCATTAATTCCGGGTTATACAGCAAGACAGAAACAAAGGGTGCTAATGTATATGACGGGATTAGATAGAAGTTAAGTCCGAATACTAAGCTAATGCAGCATAATCTAGCTGCATTGGCGCCGCTACGGTTGAGTGCGGGCACGGTAACGCATAGCTCGCTTTACATTTTCTGGAACAGGCAATGCCATTGTGTGCATTGTGGATGTGGAATAGATAGAGAGCCTGCACTATCGCTGCTTATAGTGTAGTTCTCGAAGCGACGTAATTGACTCGTTTCAGCACGCGACTAGGCGGCGTTTAAAGCTCTGAGATAATTCTTATGTCCGTAATCATGTGTTATTTTGTATTGGCATTTATCATTACAGGTAAATGTAGTGCTGTATACAGGCCGAGTCTAGGCATTACCAGGTGCAGGGGGCTCTAGAATGTGTCTTGCACGAATACCTCTGTTTTCTGATAGGAGACGCCAACTTTTAGCCGTAATAAATCCTCGAAGGCTTCCGAGTTATCTTGACTTGAAGTTAATAGGATTGATTAAACCCAAAGCCCTGTTGGTGTCAACTTCGCTACTCCTTATATAGGGACGAATGAACTATATGTAACATATGTAGAGATTTCTGGTATGGGGTATGTGTGAAGGGTAGGCTGATTTCTAGCCATATATATGTCTACTTTGTCTTACATGCTCGTCATAGTCTGGGGTAAAATAGCCAATCTATAGTCTGCCTATACGATTAGAAGATGATTTACTCGGCAAGGCATCCACGTGTGAAAGGTTTGGTCCGGCGCTATGACTACCGATCTTACCCGTAACATGCCCGGATTTTAGATAGTGAGTAAGGGGCAACCACAGGTAATTTTAAGAAGGCTGAAAAGCAGATACCTTTAAACTCTACAGATAGTTAGGTCGTTGGGGGGGGGGGGGGCGCCAATAGGTATACTGGGATGAGGCTTCGAGGCATATGTTATGATGTTGAGAGAACAAGCGTGTTATAAGGATCTGCTGAGTCATCATGGCGGTGCGGCGGCCCCATACACCCCCTCTTCGCCGCCGCGCGAGTATCCGTTCTGACTATAATCGCACCTCCTTGCAACATCCCCATGAACATGTCTACATGGTGATCAATTAACTCACGTAACCATAGAACTACTAGATATGATTTATTATCATGCAACATCAGCGACCCTCGGCGAAACAAGAATGTCAAATTGTAGACTGGATCTCAAGGGAAATATCTTCGGGCACTATAGTGCGTAAGGATCTGATAGATTGGTACACCCAGAAGCTTCTCCGACGCGATAAAAGTGTGGAGGCAACACTTGGCCCGGACTTTGCCGACGATTTTCTCAATCGACATCCTGACCTAGGGAGGAGTCTAGTTATACCGCCGCTACCTAGTCACATAAGATCTGCGACTGTTCGTTTGAATCGATTAGAGCAAAGAATGCAGCAGGATCGCCGGCACGCACTTTTTGGCGACTCGCCTCCGCCTCCGCGACAGCCAGCTCCTTACCCCGAAGGCGACATCATCTATCAATGTATTAATCGCTACGTGGTGCTCCACGATAATAAAATCACGAAATATACTACAAATCCCGATGGCATGGGCGCGACTGATCACCCAAATGAGGCGACAGTACTGCGGTTTGTCAAGTCCAAGACCACTATTCCAGTGCCCGAGGTAATAGGTAGCGACTGGGACCGTATCACCATGGAATATATTGAGGGGCAGACGTTACAACAGGCATGGCCAGTCCTTACGCCAGACCAACGCTTGGACATCCTAGATCAACTTCGTGGCTACATTGCACAGCTACGTGCCCTGGAAGGAACCCAAATCGGCCGCCTGAACGGTCAGGGCGTTTTAGTCCCGAGTATCATGATGCGCTCGGGTGGGCCTTTCGCTACTCTCGCGGAATTTCATGACTGGCTCGTGAAACCGCCGAAACGGCTCCAATCCCAGTCAATGTACTGGCACCAGATCACGACTCAGCTAAGCGCTGAATGCCCCATCGTGTTTACACATGGTGATATTGCTGCACGAAACATTATAATACACGATGGCAGGATTGTTGCACTTTTGGACTGGGAGTTTGGGGGGTGGTACCCGGAGTACTGGGAGTATGTCTTTACACTTCGCGGATTAGACAACATGGACTGGGAGACACTGGGTCTTAACGTTCCGTCTCTTTTTACTAAACGCCATGATCTTGAGTATATCCTCGTAGGGTTTATCCTCACACTCTCCTAATATCAGATAAAAGAATGCATATCAAATGCCAAATACTTTTCATATAATTAGAGGGCTAAGAAGCACCCAGAAGAAGCCTGACGGCACACAGAGGTGCAGATCACTCCAAGTGACTATAACAGAGCCAGAAGTGTGCAAATGTCTCTTAAATGTGTAATGTGCTAAGTGAAATTAATACACGAGGAGCCCTAGTTCCGCTAGCTAGAAGAGACTTATTTTCTCAATTGTGCTTTATCTTGCTATGTCCATGTTTATAAGCATACAAGTGACGAATCCTTCTATATATACGCCTCTAGTCCTAGAGGCTTTCATAACGACTCCCCAACATCTGTATGAAAGAAGTGGTAACTATGCTTAGCTAGGTAACTAATTCATGCCAATTATACTACCTACACAAGGAAATAATCCCTGTCCATCCTTTTGCAATTCATTCGATGTCGGTTACTATGCCCGTTCCTTCGTTAAGCCGACGGTATCTGTATTGCACAAGACACATGATGCTAGTCTTACTTTACGTTAATAAACCAGAATATGTGAATCCGACTCCCCTGTGATACTAATGACAATGGCATTGGATGTAGTCACCGTAATCCGCTATACATCGCAGAATCGCCGCTCTTGCCGAAGAACTACCCAAGTTCTACTTCTCGCAAGCGGGTTATTCATACTCATAATTACGAAATCAAATGATTTTCAATTTCGGGACTGAAAATGCCAAACTTTTTAGTTATCACACATTGGGGATACATGGAAACGGGATCTCAGGTGACTGACTAGCCTTTAACGTAGTACCGCAATTACAAGCATATGGCTAGCACTTCTTTTCCCTTTGGTTGTAGTCCCTTCCATTACAAAATCATGGTATTTCGAATTTTCATGCTGATTGTGATTTATAACGGCATAAATTATCTCTGTGATATTGTGGTCTTGGCATAAACGAATGCTTAGGGAATGTGGAAGAGTAGAGTAAAACAAAGGGTAGGAAGATTTGGGGCTTCGGCAAGTTGTTCTGCTGAATTCATGGATTGTTGGTCTTCTTGCATCAGGCATGATAATCGGTGTCATATAAGTTTCCATACGTCATCGTCTGCGAGTCTACGGCGCCGTGCAATTAAGTCCGAATACCAGGCACTCACAATGGCCCCCCTATGAGATCGCCGCCCGGTAAGAAGTAGACGGCGACGAGCTAGTTCCGGAATCCGAGAATCCGAGACCCACCTTGGTTGGCACCCATGTTAGCTGCACTGATCCGCTGTCACGGCATATAACAACTTTTCTCAGCATAATGTAAACATTCATAAGCTCTCTCCTGTCTTCCATCGTAAGATTCCTAACCCTTAAAATAGTAGACGCCAGCAATTTGAGCTTTTAGTATCCACTAACATCCTATACGCTCCTATAGAACACGTACTACGGAGACCCGAAACCGATGTTAGTGTTGGTCCTTGCTTGCAACAGCCAATGGCATGGTCAACCGAAGATCCGAAGGCCTTGTGACCGATACCATGAAATGAAGTAAATTGGGGTAGAATATAATTAAGGGGGGATAGTAGAGACAGTATCATTACGTCTCTGTGATTAATAATGCTAAAATAAGTATTATCCAATTGTGAAAACATCGATATGATCGCGGATTCTTTCCAAACCTACCATCAAAAGAAAAAGCAAAAGGCCGTGGTGTAAGGCGGGGTTATAGTTGGCTGATATAACTCGAGTTCCACTGCATAAACAGTTATCGCACGGCCTTCTGTCCTCGCTCATCCTTTTCCTGTATTTCTTTTTCTGAGCTCACAGTGTCTTTGCTAACCACCATGGCGACTGTTGTAGAGACTACCATGAACTACTACTTGGATCCGTCTAAGGGCGGAACAGAGACGTGCAGCTTTGGAACGGTTGGTGTTCTTCGTCGGAAGTTTGATACCCATGCTATCCAAGTCAACGATTTGAGGGGCCAAGAGAATGAGTTCGATATTCACACACATGCTTTCCAGCCGTGCAAATGGAAACCAAGCACTGAGTCACTCGACCCGAGTGAAATTGCACAAGTTGTTCGCCCCGAGGCCGAGAATTTTGTCAAGACAATGTAAGTGAGGCAAAATCGTGAAATATACAACTTTCCCGGTGCTTTCTGGATTATCTGTATACTAATAAGAAAATTTAGCATGAATGCAACGCGGGTGCATTGTTTTTCTCACCTGATCAGACAGAATACCGTGGAAGCCAACATCGAGGCTCTGAAGAAGCTGGAGGCTAGCAGAGGTAAATCCAACATCTCGGATAAGGAGGGATTTGGGAAAACGGTTCCGGCTCGCTATGCGCATGTCGACCAGTCCGGCAAAGGAGCTCGCACTCTTCTGAAAGAAAATCTCCCCGATGAGGCCGAGAAGCTGTCCAAGACGCGGTGGGGGACAGTGAACCTCTGGCGCCCGATCCAAACAATCCGACGTGATCCGCTTTGTTTCTGCGATGGAAGAACTATCAGCGACGAGGATCTGGTGCCTGTAGACGCAGTCCCACCTCCCAAGGGTACTAGCAGCTTCTATGAGAGCATTTCCAGGGGTGATGGGTTCCAGACACTCGAAGTTCGCGCGAGTCCTAAGCATAAGTGGTATTATCTCGCAGAGATGCAGCCAGACGAGGCCTTGGTATTTAAATGCTACGACTCGAAGGATACTTCCAACAGTCGTTGCTGCCACGCCTCCTTTAAGCTCCCAGGGACTACCAACGATGCACCTAGGGAAAGCATGGAAATGCGATTCTTTGTATTCTACGAGAATGAGCCGCTTCAGGGGTTTTAATGGCGGCAGAACTCTTTAATTCCAATAGCTACGATGATGGTCATTCTCTAGAGACTAAATAGCTTTCTGTCGACTTGAATGAATACAATAGGTCTTCCTTAGTGCCGTTTTGTGCGATTAGTATATAATGTCAAATCCCAAATTTTTGAGAGTTATAGGGAATCGTAATTGCATTGCACAGGAGTACTAATCAAGGGCCACTGGTCGGAAAGTGCCGTAATAATCATTCACATATAATACTTTCTTTAGAACAGAAAGGGAGGTCCTTTTTCCTAGGAGTGGTATTGTGATACTTGTTGTCTTGAACATTATACCTTAATATCACCACGTAGCGTGAGCGCTATCTGTATACCTATAGTTTTACCGCATAATATTTGTCCCAAAATGCAACCGCCTCAATGGCATGAGGTTTGGGGGACTCCAATAGTAACTGACCATCCTTATCCCAAAGCCTTACGACGTCGGAATTCGGACTCAAAGTCGGCCAAGAATCAGCGCTATCTTCAGGGCTCCCAGTTTGCATAAACCGTACCCAAGTCTCCATCATCCTCTTTGAAAGCGACCTATCGGCGTCGGTCCAGTCCCACTGCCATGCATCGAGATTTCCTAACGCATACAACATGCCAACAAGGTGGAAAGCGCCGGCAAAGTCCTTTTCTATTATTTGCGAGTCCGCGGGAATGGGCGGCGCCCGTAAGAATTCGTAGTACCAAGTAGGTGACTTCATGTATCTGGACTGAAGACGTGCGGACGTCCACGTCGGCCAGTAAAAGACTTGGTCGGCAAGGAGCCTCCACGACGCATTCCACACCTCATCGTCAGTAGTAGCGGGATAAAGACGGAGGGCCTCGTTGGCTTGTTCCCCGAAAGTTTCATTTACGAACGTGTGATAAGCAGCTAGAGAATCTAGACGCGGCAGCGCAGTCCCATCGTCGGCGACATGGCCCGCTATGAGGGGGATATCAGCTGCTCGCCCAGAGGTAAATGCCGTGACGGGCGATTCAGGAAGCACGTAACCGTCGACGATGGGGTTCGCAGTGTCGTAAACGCTCAGGCTGGTAGTGGTAGGCCGTAGATAAGACTTCCATGGCCCTTGTGTACGGGGCAGAGTCACGGCTAGGATCTTCTCAGGAGACATTTCACGCAGTTCGGCGAGGGATGAGGCGCCGAGGGCTTGTAGTAGCTCAGTTCCGGCTTCTTCGGCTGCAGCTAGCGTTATGTAGGCTGCGATATGACCCGGACCATTGATCGCTGGTGCTATGCCAGGTCCGCTCTCGCAGATCGCCTTGGAGAACAAGCCCTTGGCCAATGGCGAGACACGGAGGACGTGAACGCTGGCGCCCCCGGACGAGGCGCCTCCCACCGTCACGTTGTTCGGATCGCCTCCAAACGCCTTGATGTTCCGTTGCACCCACTGCAGAGCCGCTATCTGATCCATGATGCCATAATTGCCTGATGCCTGGTGACCTGACTCTGCACTCAGTTCTGGGAGCGCAAGGAATCCGAGTCGGCCCAGCCGGAAATTCACGGTGACGACTGTAATACCTTCAGCGGCCAACTTCTTCCCATCTTGCATGGGGTTAGACCCGGCCCCAAAGACGAAGGCGCCAAAATGAAGCCACACCAAGACGGGCCTGTTAGTGGCACCCTCGGCTCCGGTGTACACGTTCAGGTAGAGGCAGTCCTCGCTGAACCCCATGTCCCCATTGTAATACAATGAATCGGCCGGCGCCTGGGGCTGAATGCTGCCAGAGCCAAATTTGTCGCCCGATCGCACACCAGACCATGGTAGAGGTGGCTGTGGTGGTCGCCAGCGCAGGTCCCCTACGGGAGGTGCGGCGTAAGGAATTCCCAGAAAAGATCTTGTGCCATCCGGCTGATGAAGTCCGGATATCGACCCAGACTCAACGACTACTGGCGTGCTCGTAGTCATTTTTGAATTGATTTTGTAGCAGTGATTATCTGTGGAAAAGATTGTTTTCGATCACAATAATTTTTTGGGGAGCTATGGTCTCAGTCAGGCGGGCAAGCGACAGCCTATTTATCTTAAGAGCCTCACTCCTAATTGTCAATCTCGCGTAATTCTCGCTCCTGTATAACTGTCTCGGAGGGGCCAGGCAATCCACAGCAAGCCAAGAGCGGAAGCCTTAGTTTCTCGGACCGAGAGTATCGGTACGTGTTGTAGATATGTAAAGGGGGTAACGTTAAAGATAGAATTGCAGGGATAGATATGGTATTTTACTGAGTACATCAATTAGAGCTTACCTTGAGGACTATTAAATAGTATATTTCAAGTATGGTGGTGCTGTTGTCGTCCGGTTTTGTTACACCCCAATGATTGAATAACCGGGGTTCTGATTGTCAACCCCTCTACATATGTGGGGTAGTGAATAAGCATACACGACGACTGCATCATGCCTCGCTATATATTCCCCGACAGCTTGAAACTTCTCGTTATCATGTATTTGGAGTAAGCTGCCGGCCGGTCTTCCAAATTATAGTTAGTTTCTTTTACTAACCAGCAGGGGACCCGGCTGGTGCGCGCTGCCTCTTTGAACAGGACAAGGAACCTTCTTCCGCCAATACTTCACTTCCCTATTCGGTGGTGTTGTGATTTGTGACAACTGGCGAGGTCGCTAGCATACCAACGGAGCACGAATTCACCCAGAAAACACCCTTGGATAGAACAAGCGCAAGGTGCACCTCGAAGGCCCATTCGGCCCGGAACAGGGCTTTCGAGTCTTGGTATGCCTAGAAATCAGCTGTTGGGCGCGAGTATGGGCCGCTGCTGAGCCTGAGGTAGTTCACGGATACTAGCTGGGTCTAGAGCTGTTTAGGTTCCTTCAATTTAAGTCTTTTGTTTCCTGGCTGATCGTACATAATATGCAAGGGAAAATGAAGTTAAAAATATTAGCAGACATGGGCGAGTATTGAGAAGCGTGAAGTTGAGTGGTATAGTACGGCCAGCGAACGCTAAATACTAGGTACCTTGGTAGGGTCGGTACATGTAGGTAGCCATAAATTAAGCTATGCTTGGCAATAGTTCATAGTGTAAATAAAATTTCAGCACACGGTTTCGGCGCTAAACTTACCTAATCTTCTACCCAATTTCCCATAGAGATTGAGGTATTTGTTGTTCTTTGTTTTTATTAAGAACTTCACGATGGGCAAAGAATTTGACCTTGGTACGCGTATCCAGGCCTTAAACCTTCACTCCGAAGGCTACTCAAGAGCGGCTATAACAGAAAAGACAGGCTACACGCCTAGCGGCTTCTGTGCTTTGCTGAATAAGGCCAAAAAAAAAAAACGTGGCTACAAGCCCGGCGAGGGCCCTATTCTGTTTGAATATGTGACGGCAGAGGCTGGTAGAGGCCGCCCCCTGATATTAACGGACGAACGAAAGCAGAAGATCACCGCGATTTTCACTTCTGATGAAGCTTTCCGCAAGTTCTCTACCCAAGAGTTGGCCAATAAGTTCAACGAACAAAGTCAAGACGATCAAACGATTTCTTGAAGAACAGTGTTAAGGATGTTGGAAGCTGAAGGGTTCAAAAGAGTCAAGTATACTACTAATCCCAGCTTGAAAAAAACAAAACCTGACTAAACGTCTGAAATGGTGTTTGGTAGTCAAAGATTAGCAACAGAGGAAAGCAGTAATTTGAAGCGATGAGGTTGGTGATTTGGCGGTTTGGCGGTTTGGCGGTTCGGCGGGTTGGCGGGTTGGCGGCGGGCTGTTAGTAGTTCAAGGATGTTAAAATCGGGCCTTTCGCCGTCTTGAAGGTGTTGGGAAGACTTTAAATAGGCTGTTGCAGTCTTACTGCCTACTCTCTACTGTAAGCAGAAGCGATGAAGTGATTATGTGACCTTGTGCGCTAAGTTTGATATAGCATACAACGTACACTCGCGAATACTTCGATACATTGATTGAAAAATGACATGAATATTTTTGTATTGGACCAAACTTTGCTACATCTCATCTTGAGGTCGGCAAGCCGAAATTTACGTATATTACATTTATTAAGTGCATATCCCCGACACTTCATGCTACAACGCCTTGTAGGCATATGCAAATGCTGTACTGCGCTCTGGATACCTACACTGTGCTATTGAATGAGACAAATAATCACACAATAGACGATCAGTTTTAAGATCTTAGAGTAGGTCATATGCTGGCAAACTCTAACGGAGAGAAGAATGATGGCGGGCTGAACTGTCGGTCGGGGTGGCAGCGCGGACTTTGACTCGCATCAAACCCACTTTAGCGGCGCTGCATCATTATGAATCAGAATGAGTTAGGACGGCTGAACATGTTAGAAAAAGAGTTTACGACACGTTATTTCTGTAAATCAATTCTTCCTGCATATTGGGAATACGATTATCTTGGAATACTGTTACGGGCCTGTGGTGAAGAATAATGGATACGACAAACTCCAAGCCCAAGCTTAACATCACGCTCGATCTTTTCGGGCAAAGGTTAGTTCCTGTTTTTACACAGATCAGCTTCCTCTTTGCAGTCCTAGATGACTCCTGCATCGAGAAAATCTCTGATGTTTTAAATCGAGGCGCTGAACGCCTCGCCGGGCATTTTCCGTGGGTTGCCGGACAGGTTGTGTGCGAGAGTGCAACGGAGAACACCACAGGGTCCTTCAAAATCAAATCCCTAGAGGATAAACCTCGGGTATGGGTAAAGGACCTTCGAGATGACGCTTTGTTTCCATCGTGGGAGACCCTACAGCAATCCGATTTTCCAATGAAGGCTTTGGATGAAAGTATTGTCGCTCCTCGAAAAACCACCGCTGGACCCGGTGAGTCCACATCGGCGGAAGTCTTTCAACTCCAAGCAACGATCATCAAAGGTGGATTGATTCTTACGTTTCTGGGCCACCACCAAGCGATGGATGGCACGGGTCAAGCCCAAATCATTTCCTTGTTCTCGAAAGCTTGTAGGAACGAAAGTTTCACTCATAGAGAGTTGATAATTGGAAACCTCTGTCCCGAAAACTATGTTCAAGTATTAGACGATCCTTGGATTCCAGGTCCTGAGCTCGAGTACAATATTATCAAGCAGGACATTTCACACCCTGGTCCTGGTAGAGTGCAAAACCCAATATCGACGAAACTTGGACTCTGGTCATACTTCAATTTTTCTGCTTCAACACTGCAAGAACTGAAATCAGAGGCTACACGGACGCTCCCATTGGGTTCTGGCTATATCACAACCGACGATGCACTTACAGCTTTCGTTTGGCAGTCCATAGCAAGGGCACGGCTTCCACACTATGACTTGGCAACGGAGGCGCTATTTGCCCGAGCTGTTGATCTCCGGCGATATTTGGGCATCCCGGAAAATCATCCCGGATTCTACCAAAATATGACATATCATAGCCTTAGTATGGGGCAAGTTACTCACGGGTCGTTAGGCGTCATCGCCGCGAACTTCCGAGCCGCTGTGGATCCTAAAACATCAAATTTAGAGTACCGTGGACGCTCCCTCGCAACACTCATCAGTCGCACGCCGGATAAAAGAACAATCAGCTTCCTCGCCGGGTGCGACCTGTCTAGGGATGTGATGCTGAGCTCGTGGGCGAATCAGAATTCATATCAGTTAGACTTTAGCTTGGGCCTGGGGAACCCTCAGGCAGTGAGACGGCCACGTTTCGACAGTTTGCCAGGGCTGGCTTATTTCATGCCCAAATCACCGGATGGGAATATTGGCCTTGATATTTGTTTGAGCGTAGATGACACAGAGACGCTGAGGGCGGATAGCGAGTTTACTAAATATGCAACATACATTGGTTAGTCTTACAGTAAAGGTGGTAGTTGATATAGGAATATATAAGATCGAGACGGGCGCATTGATCGAAACCACTTTGGGGTATAAGGACACATCCGTGTCTAACCATATACTGAAGTGACCCGCGTGGGTGGCTAGCTTGCTCACCAGGTCCCAGCATAGGAGGAATACTGGGTATACGCATCCACGGCTGGCTGTATTCACTTAAAACAAAGGGGTTTGAATTGATTAAGTATATAGGTAATTGAATTTATCAAAAAAATAGAAAAATTGGCTAAAATTGCGAAGGAGTGAGTGGCTATTTATAAATATATGTGTACATATATGTGTATAAATGTCTCCTAAGAACTAGAAATCGGTTCGTTTTTTAAGGTACCCCCTTTATAAATATACGAAAATCTGAGCCCCTTTTATTTTCTAACTGTAGGTGATCGTCACAATACTTATCTCGTGTTGTCTTGCTGACCGGGGGCTCTAGCATTGAGATAGCTCCTCAGTAACTACAATGCACATGGACACGATCTGAATCGGCGGGACGGCTATTTCAATTTATTTCGCGCAAGTGCTTTAACTAACCCAATTCGCTTTCCAGTGGTGTTTTGACACATTTGGTATTACGTCTAGCCTGTTATGTCAAAAACCTCGTATTCAACGGCACGGGAACCGTCATCGCCGAGGTACCAATGGCCGCGGCCAATAAAGAATGTTGTTGTCAACCATCGATACTTCTCGCCTAGTCATAAAGTATTAACTAGAGTGTCTTGAGCATCGAAACGGATGGAAAACGTGTTAGACTTACTGCTTGTCTCGAAGATTGGATTGATATACCAGTAGTTGTCGCCTCCTTTGGTTGTTTTTCTTCCAGGCGCGCCGGTGAAATACTTAGTGGCCATATCATCCATTCCCAAATATCCAACGTAGTGCACGAAGAAACCGTCGCCGTCCTGGTTCTTTCCGTGCGTGCGAACATTCAGGTGATTCATATTCGTCTTCTCGTCAGCCATTAGCCAGTCGCTTCCACCGGACATTAAATCAACCTCTAACTCTGCAGCTTTGGTCCCTTCGACTCCCTTGATGAAACCAGAGACTATAGGGACGAGATATTGAGTGGCACCACCCCGGCTCTGGCCAGCTATCACGGCATCATTGCTTAGGTTGAGTCGCATTTGAAGAACGTGACTCAATTTAGGAGAAATTTCCCTCAGCAAAGACATGTTCGATTTAGTACAGATTCAAGAGGAGAAAACGACTGTCAGTAATATTCCTCGTTGGTGTTGTGCACGAGGTAGTTTCACCACATCTGTTGTTCAGAGAAGTTCAAACAGCGTTCGTACAATAGGCAAATTATATTAAGAACAGGGGACCCTTTGTTTTTCAAAACCTACCGCATCCAGCTTTATAACAGTGCCTAGTGTCGAAGAGTTTGTATGAGAATGCGATATCCTCGCTAGACTACCAGCTCACTCGAACGTCATGACGTCAATGCGGGATGACTTACATCCCTCTAAGGCAAACTAAGGTTAGTAGGCTAAACCTAAAGCCCAAGACCAAAGAGGCAAGAACGGATGAATTATATGTTTGAACCTATCAATATAGTAACTAATGTATTCAAATTTACAAACCCAAGGAAGCTCACAAGAATTTCGATATTGACATCGTATCAATATTCTCTACTTTAACATACTTGGGTCCAGGTATTTTGACGAGAAATTGAAGGTCTCTTACCTAAATGAACCCATTGGGCCTTAGGCCCAACCCGAGTTCTAATAGTCCTCTCTTTCCTACCTTCCTATTCTCGACAGCGGGAAAGGCGGGACGCCGGGACGCATGAGGGGTAGAACTAGTCCACTTACAATTCTAACCTTTCATAGCTGGGGCTGCCTAGGCGCCCACAGAGCGACATAGATTCTCAATACGCTTTACTGACGTAAAGTCTAAGCAGTTTGTATACTTAAGGAATCTCTTGAGGGGGAAATGGAAAGAAGTAGGGAGCTGTATGCCTAAGGAAATCCGAAGCTAGATGATAATTACAAGCTGGAAGTCGATCTCGATTCAAGAGGATCTTGACACTGACCAATCTCGTGACCGATTAGAAAGGATATAGTTAGCTGCCCCGGATGTATGTCAATTAGTTATTTGGGCGGAGGCAAAAAATTAAAGCTCGGGACTTCATTTCAACCGAGGACGTGACTCGCAACTATTTACAACCACGAAGCTAGCCACGACACCACTCCCCGTCCTCTTATTTAAGATGGTATAGCAATAACAAAGCGCGGTTGCTTGATTATAGACCTTTAAAATGAAAAAAGGAAAAGCCAAATATTGGAGAAAGCCTAGCTTCTAATGTTCAATATTGAGATCGGAGAATCAATCCTGTCGCACAAATATACTCCCCCCAGTGTAGCACCCCCTTCAAAGCGTCTCCTATGCAGGCCTTTGTCTGCAATCTTGAGGTCATGGCACGAAGCCTATGACGATGTCTCTTCCATTGACCATGCGGTGAACCTCCGATTTGTAAAAATACCGGTTCATCATAATTGCTGCCAACTTATAGGTTGACTTCTGCGGCTACTGCGAAAGTCGCCGGCTTAGGTAATTTAACTATAATCTCATGTTGCTATAAGCTCCTATATGCCTTTGCTTGCATCCAGACTAACGTTCTGTGAGGACCTCCCTGTATTTCCGTCACACGTCCTGATAATCGGTAATATAGAAAGTACTGCGAAATAAATCCTATTAAAGAAAATGAACCGTCAAAATGGTGAAAAGGCAACGGTGTCAGCATCCTAACTGGAAGGAAAGCAGTTTAAAGCTCCAGTAGGTTATACAATGTTGCAATGGAAGGACGTTGCAACTAGCCAACATATGAATTAATTGCAAATTTTGCATGCGTATAGGTATCGCGCCTATGATGTCGGCTTCGGTTGAGCTCTCTATTCCAGGATTGCATTTCAGCTTGATGATAGCTTGTTTATCGATAATTTCAAGTTCTCGTGAAATATTTAAGCGAATATGGCTAGCGCTTTTATGATAGCGTTTGGCATTTTCAATGCAAGCCAGACGTTTGATATGGGATAGCTGAAGCTTTGATATGGTCCTTTCATGTTAAAAATACGCCTACGTCGGATTTCTTATACCCGGAGACGGATTAAGCTCGTAATCGATGAGCATGTGTATTCTGGGGCCTCTTCAACATTTCAGCTAAGTTTAAGTCGCGTAATCCATAAACCAATTAACCTTTCGGGTTGGGAATTACGAGGGACATGCGATTCCATGGGTCGGATCCGTTTCGGCTGACTTGAGTTGAAGTCAACTGGGACGGCAATATACGTACGTTTTAGCCGGCTCGGCTCCGGGAAATCGCTGCCAACTCCTTATACATCACTGTTACTTAATAGCCTTTTGAAGACAGATATTGGTCCTACAAGAGTTCCCTTTATCAAGTTCGTCTTTGGGACTAAAAAATAATAATGTCTTCCTCTTGCTCCACCAATCCATACGCTGAGGCTCACGCTAACCCCAAAGGGTCTGGCGATATTCGGCCAACCTCAGTCCAGATCATCCATGATGAGGGTCTCATCAATGCTATGATAGGAAAGGTCATGCTTGTGACTGGATCAACTTCCGGCATTGGTGTTGATACTGTTAGAGCCCTTCACTTGACTGGAGCGGATGTGTATATGCAAGCGCGAGACCTGAAGAAAGCAGAAGCTGTCCGGGACGACATCCTTAATACAAGTGAAGGAAAGGGCAAGCTAGATATCGTGATGATGAACCTGGAATCTTTCAAGTCTATTCGAGAAGGCGTTAAAGCTTTATTGAGTAAGACACAGAAACTGAATATTCTTATCAACAACGCGGGTACGTTTTCATGTCCATTACCGGAAGAAATTTCAATGACGCGCTGACCAACGCAGGGGTTCGAAATACCCCAGAAGGTCGGACCAAAGATGGTTTCGAGACTCAGTTCGGCGTTAATCATCTTGCTCATTTCCTATTATTCCAACTTCTCCAGCCAAGTCTTCTCGCATCCAGCACGCCTTCATTCAATTCTCGTGTCATCAACATAACCTCAGGCGCGCACAGACGCAGCAAGATCCATTTCGACAACCCGAATCTGGAGGGAGTCTATGACCCGCGGCTAGCTTATGCCCAAAGTAAGACTGCGAATATCCTGATGGCCAACCAAATTGAACGTCTTTACGGGCCACTGGGTATCCACGGCTTATCCGTCCATCCTGGCTGTATCATCACGAATCTTCAGAAATACGATCTACCCACCCAGGAGGAACGCGATAATTTCGTTCACAACAATCCGGTACTGCACAAAATTCTCAAAAATACAGCTCAGGGGGCTGCAACGCAAGTTTGGGCTGCGGTAGCTAAAGTCTGGGAAGGACAGGGGGCCGTGTACATCGAGGAGTGTAGGAAAGGGCACGAATCAGACGAACCGGACTGGATTAATGGGGGATACAAGGCGTTCGTGTTTGATAAAGGGGCGGAAGAGAAGTTGTGGGACATGAGCTGTCAGATGGTCGGCGCCACTGAATAATCATGTATTGGGTGCCGAAGCTTTTGGGTGGACTCGTTATGTCGCCCCATCTCTGCAGGCTTTGGAGATGCAAATTCTGGATTAATGCACTGGTACCATAGCTAAAGTCGCTACTGATATTTAAGCCTTGTGATTAATTGACGCACGACACTTTGACATTTTTCGAGAAGTCAGTTTTGTTAACACCATCGTTACCTATCAGAACCCTGTACCTAGTGTAGGCAATAGACACTTGGTGTTGCGCGAAGGTCTCTCACTGCCTTCGTGGACGCTATTTGGTTATACACAATACAACTTTTCTCTCCTTTGTGACATTACCGATAACCTAGTCGATTTCTCTTAAAGTATCTGATGGAATATTAGAGAACCTCCATGCTTATTACTGCTCTTGCTCGTCATCAAAGATAGAGATAAGATAGAGATGGTCCTTACGCGCGCCGCCCTCTGAAATGCTTAATAAAGTAGAGCTACGATGTTAAGATGACAGTGGTAAAACCTTTTCCTCGAGTTACTAAGAAACATGAATTAACTCAAAGTTAGGAGAATAAAAACGGATCATACAGGGCATTAAGACGAGGCTGTAATCGTGTGAATTCGATTTTCCTATCGTCAGTCACGCCTGGGGCTGACCTGCGTATAACTAGATTGAATTTATGCTTAATCTCCTTCGGTGGCGAACAACCCTGAACTGCTCGCATTGACGACTGAATGATCAATTTATCATTGGTACAACATATCCTCTTGAGGTTGTTGAACAACATGGCAAGGCGCGGTGGTGAACGCACAATGCCCGATGCCGTCTTTGATTTTTACAACACCCCACTGGACAGGTAATTGATAGCCAAATTCTCTGTCCTCTTTGAGGCCATGGCATGCGGCACTTATTGCCATGCTGTTGGTCGACACCATTCTCATCGTCCCATTGTACTTTCGGCAGCCCAGCAGGATGATCACCATTAAATTCACAAAAATTGCTATTCCCGCTAGTTGTAGTTGTAGTCATTAATACCATATTATGGCAAATAGATGAGATCAGCGGAGACTTACTAACTATTATAGCAATTGGACTATATCCAAGAGTCGAGAACGTGTTCTCGTAATCTTCAATACCGTTAGGCTTTAGTGCCGTTATGCGTGAAATGAAAAAACTCTGTGAGATAAGCCAATGGAGCAAGGCAGAAAATACGTTCAATGGGATGCCGTAGCGGAAAGGCACCGATATGAAGTAACTGGACCGTTGGATGCCAATAGGTTCCGAGACGCGCAGAGTCTTGCGGTGCGAACTCGAGTACAGAAGGCTGAACTCACGTTGGACAAGTAATGTTGTTATGATGGCACCGTAGAGCGTATACATCGCAGAGAAAAGTAGTTGTGGGGAATTGATAATAAGAACGCTGAGAACTAAACCCGAAGGATCACGCCGTGGTAAATTGACACTGAGATACGTGAGCGATGTGACGGAGCCAAAGCCGAGAGACTGCAGAAAAGAGAATTTAATAGTACTGCTGCGAAGTCTGAGTCGTAGAGACTTCAAAAAGAGCCCGAGAACGACGTAGAGGGCTATAAGGAAGACCGTATAGCTGGGAGTTAATGAAGAGTTTAGTAATCATAAGGGTTGGAGATTTAGTACAAGTCTTACAGCAAAGCTAAGGAGGACCATTGCTTTCGAGTTGCAGCCGCCATCCACCGGAAGTTCCCCATCTCCCACATGCGCGGATGAGGATTTGGGTTGGATTCCCTCTTCCCCTTTCGACTAGGGGATGCTCTTTTCAAGCCATTTAAGATATCGTGTTTGGTAGCTAAGCACATATTCTTCGTCGTCTGGTCTGGCTCTCGCATAAAGGACGCTATAGCATCCCCAAGAGTGGATAGAGGGGCTTCTTTCGGCGCCGCAATGTGTTCTTCTGGGTTTGTATCGGCGCCCCATTCCTGTTTCCGGGCATTGCGGCGTCTTTCGTCTGTTTTCCTGCTTCCCCATATCAAAAATATGACAAGAGTCTTGATAAAGGTTAAGACAACGACAGTATATAGTATATGAGTCGAATACTGCAGCCTACACCTATTGTTCGTAGCTTCGGGAGGTAGGACCTGGACTAGACAGTGAGCCACTTCGTACCGGGGCGGTCCGAGGAACCAAGAAGTTACTGGTGGGGGAGGTGAAAATGCAACAAATTTTCCAGTGCCATTGGACGCTGCCCACATGTTTTTAGCCCAATTATCCCACCGTGGTACGACCGACACATAGAGCAATAGACTCCCATCTTGGTCAAGTTGAACTGTCTCGTTCTTAACGAGGATCACGGCGTTTCCCTGAATCGCCCAGTAGTCGTCGTAGAACGCATAACAGTCCGAAACGTTCTTCATCTCATATAAACCGCGAGTAACGTTGTACTGGATCCCGGCAATAATAGCTTGATAGTCTTGCTCAGGATTTACCCTATGATCGTTCCATCCGGGATCACTATATTGATTGCGCTCGGCGATTGACAGGTTCCAATTTGCCCCGGAGAGAAAAGAATCCTTAACCACGGCTATTGTATAATCATTAGATGTTAGCGACTGGAATACTGCGGAGTTGAAACTTGCAGTAACAGGTTAGTGTGGTTGTCTCATGCGGTAGTTGTGACTGGATTGTCCTCACAGGAGATGAATAGGTAGAGAGCTTAGAGCCAGGATGATACATGAAACCAACCTCCACCAGCTTATATATCTGAGGTTTCTCATACTGGGTACGCCAATGTCTAGCCAGCTATTGTGCTCGTGTACGTGGTCTACATCAGCACGAGTCGGAGACGCTTGCAGCTGAATGCAAAAGTTGGATGCTGAAAGAATTCCCGTACTCAGTACGTTAATAAGCAGATGGAGGTAGCGATTGGAGGCTCCAACAGTATCACAGTTTCCAGAATAGAGAAGCCCAACCCCCTTTCGGCTTGGGTAGTTCGAGGAGGTATAGACTGCTAGGGCTAGATTGACTGTAAATATTGTGGCGACGAGAAAGATCTGGAGAAGTAGAGCCTTGTCCCTCTTATATAATCGAATGCGCCATGTATTTTTCTCATTGTCATTCATTCGAGGGAACCATCCCGCGAGGCTCGTTTTGTCTGCGAATCCATACGCCCGGAATGATATGCTACCAGCAGCAACATTAGTCCTATGATTACTTAGACTTGGTGTAGTTTCGTCTTCCAAGTTATCATTGACGTTAGAACGGCTTGTTGCGGTGCCACGCCGTTCCACACAAAATCTGGGCCTGCTTAAATATTAAAAGATGTATGATTCTGAGATTCCTCAACTTGCCTCGTGCGTTCCATATGGACCTGACTTGTCTTTCCTGATATATGACCGAAAACGATAGAAGGTGGAAGTAAAACAGTTCTTCGCAGAAAAGCACCATTTGAGATAAACCCTTATTTATGAGAATATGGCCAATTGAAACACAGCTGTTCACAATATATTTGAAACCGCCTCGAGAGAAAGTTTCAAACAATCTATGTATCTAATTGCCAAAGGAATAGGGGGCAAGCGCCTCCAGGATGAAGCACAGAGGCTGAAATCTTAATTTAGCAAAGACCTACATGTATGAAGGTACGTTTTGTCACACGGACCCAAGGGACTAGTACGCCCCCTGGAATTGTCGGGTCAGAGGTTGAATATTATGTAAATAATTATATGGGCGGTAGTTCGTGCGAGGCTTCAGCTATTCAGCTACCCGTGTTTATTGGTATTTGAGATACGAGACTAGAATGGGCAAGGAGAAGCGAGCGAAACCGAGACTTTCGCATATGTCACCACCTAGCCGAGAAGGAGGATTGGACCTTTGTAGCCCCCTTGACGCTCTGTGATTATTGCAATTCTGTCATCGTTCCAAGGGCGTGATTTCGAGCTCTTTTTACATGGTTCGTTGCTGTATCACTATAGCGTAACCGTTCCAATATTAAACTATGGGAGATGATGGCCTCTTGGGTGGTATTGTAACATCTCACCCCCCGTGTTCAACTGCCGTGATAGGTCCTGTTACTAAGTTAGGGGTCCGATCTCTGCATTAGGATACATTCGGGCCACGGCATACGACGTGGGCTACCAAGTAACACCTCTGGTCGTGAATCTGCGACACGGCCCCTAGTAGACCTGCATCTGGGTGAGATGCGTAAAACTCTACGTCATCTTTTTGAAAGTCGTGAAATGTACATACGGTTATGTGATTGGGTTTACCACCCATGTATCATAGGCAGCTTACCAATCGCTCACGCCCGAATGATACAGTAAGACCATTTTTCAGAATTGGCGATGTCAGAGTCCCATACTACCACCATAACAGTTGCAAAATCCAAATAAATCATAACAAAATATCAATTTCCCACTCTTGTTTAAGAAAATAAAGCAGTCATTCATAGATTTACCGAGGCTCGAGACACCGCCACGCTACGGCTAAAAATAGCCACAGCCAATCAAAATGCAGTATTGTGAGCCTTTTTACAGCTTATATTTGGTCCAATTCCTCATATGGAAAGTTAGTAAGCTTCCAGGTATGTGTAGTCATAATACTTCATCAATTCCCTATAAGAACTGTATCTTCGTTGCTCATAGCGTTCACATGGGTGGTTCTACCGCACAACCTCGTCTACATCAGACCTTCGGCGAGTCAAAAACGCGTCGTTTAAGACTCGTGATTCGCTCTTGTACCCTCCATTTCACTAAGTAGGTAGTTAAATAGTTAAATAGTTCGATTAGGTAGTTAGTTATTTGTATTTGTTTTTTTCTTTCAGTTTGGGCAGCTTTAGGCTACTCTGCGATACGTTTATACACCGGAAACCACTGTTTTGGTGCGCAGACCAGGCTTTACCGCTCAAGCTCCCCTAATATACTTAAGTAAGTACTATATACTAAAACTACTATACCCTGAAGTGTGCTGTAGTACCATAGTCTCTTATAATAGGCCGCGCCCTACAACAACGCCGTGACGCAATCAGCTCATTTACCGACTCGGCCAGACTCAGTGACATTCTTGTGCACGTGTCCGTTGATCACGATGACATGTAGGTTTGCCGTATCCTGGAAAAGCTCGATGTTGTCCAAGGGGTTCCCATCGACCAAGATGACATCGCCGTAGTACCCCGGCTGGACCTTTCCTAGCGCCTTAGGGTAGCCCATCAGCTCGCCGCCGAGAGCTGTCGCGGCGATGAGGGCCTCCTTGGGCGTGTACCCGAACAAGTTCACGAAGTGCGCGAGATCCCGCGCGTACGTGCCGTGGGGCACCCAGGCGAAGCCGTAGTCACCGCCGGGCAGGACGCGGACGCCACGCCGCCGAAGCTCATTCATAGCCGCGCAGGCCTTCTCCAGCTCGTCGCCCATACCCCTCTTCTTGGCCATCTCGGCTGTGAGGCCGAACGATGCGCCGTCGCCGTCGCATGTTGACACGAGGAAATTGATGGCGGGCGCAACGAAGACGCGGTCTTTGAGGACCTCGAGCATGTCGAGTCCCTCGGCGTCGACGTAGCTGCCATGGTATATCACGTCCATGCCCGTGAGACATGACATGGTGACCGAGGCAGCCGACCGCGCGTGCGAACAGATACGCTTGCCACGATTGTGGGCCTCCTCGACAGCGGCCCGAGTCTCAGCGAGCGTGACGTAAGTCTCCTTAGCACCCATGGTTGGGTGCGCGTAGTCACCCGTCATGTTGACCTTGATGTTGTCTGCACCTAGCGAGATGAATTCACGTACAACCTTGCGCACCTCATCAGCGCCGTCAGCAAAGCGGCTTATGCTCGGCACGATAGCGCCGCCCGTTGTCGCGATCTCCTGGCAGTTCGCCAGCGTTCGCGGGCCAGGGATCAGACCCGAGCTAATGGCGTTCTTGATGGATATATCCATGCGCGGGTGCGCCGAAGCGGCGCCGAAGCACATGGTATACCCGCAATCCAGATACATCTTAGCGAATTTAGCCGTGTGCAGAACGTGCTCTTCGAGGGGTAGACTCGTAAGTCCCTGCATCGTTGAGGCGTTACACCAGCTTAGGTGTGTATGCGCATCTACAAGGCCGGACATAAGTGTCTTAGTTCCATGGCCGTTGATAACTAGCGTATCACTGTCGGGACTGAAGTCAAATTTCCCGACGTACTTGATCCGCTGGCCCTCTATCAACACGTCGCCGGGATAGGGGTCGGCCCCGGTTGAGTCGAAAATGTTCACATTATGGAATAGGACCCTCTGTTTGTCACCATCGTGGCGATTGCTGATGGTAATATCTGCGGGCGTCGGCTGATAGAAGGGCATGTTCTTTACAGCATTGATATTAGAGGTGGCGCCATTATATTGGCCATTAGCATGAGCCTGTCCGTTGGCAATACTTGTCGTCATCTCAGAAATTATAGTTTCATATTCTTTCTGTCTTACAGATTCATCGTTCAGAAGTCGGGTAGACATTCACTTCTACATAAATACCCCTTAATGCTAGCCAACCCTCTTCTTTCATGTGTGATTGTTTCTGTTTGTTCTCAGGTCTCTATACATCCTTGAGCTTGCAACCTCAGCTGGGAGGGTGACAAGATCTACCTTGGAGAATGGTCGATATTACACATAGTCACGCAGAGACACGAGATCATCGTAACAAAGTGCAGCGATAGGCAACGCACCAATTTCACGTGCCTGTTGATTCGTCATCCAATATTGCGCATTTATGTAAATAGCAAGTCCGTGCCAGCTCTCTCTTCAAATATTGTTGTCGCTCTATTGCACCATCATTCGAGTCATGGCCTAAATGCTACATAGTAAGCTTTTGGCAATAAAACTGCCGTGATGTCTGAGCACCGGAACCGTGCACCTGCGACTTTCCGACCTTCCGCCGGATCACTTGCGGAACCTTGCATCCGAAATATTGTGACCCTCCTGCCGGTGATCTTTTCCTTTTTAACATGCATTGCGCTTCGATACCTAACATGCTAATGGAACGGTGATTCACCGAGAAACCACCCCCCCGGATTTCGGTCGGGGGAATCTAATGCGGTCTTAGGCTCGTATTCATGTCGATCGGGGGATTCCTTCGCTAGGTGTGATTGCGGCATTGCTGGGTCAAGTACAGTCCTACGATACTTGTCTTTTCGTGCATGTAAGCCGTCTTGTTCATTTGAGAACCGACAAGAAAATCCCAGCAGGGGGTTTATTCTTTCATTTTGTTGTTAGCTATTCTTGAATTGTCATCCATTCAAATAGGCATTTGTTTTTAGACGAAAATGGAAACACCGGAGGAAGCCCTTAAGAGACTTCAAAACACCTACGAGAAATACGACTATAGTAGTGGAGCAGCCAGCTGCACTCTAAACGTTCGACTGAGACAAGAGCTCAAGCAATATGCTGCCTCTCAGCAATTGTTACTCAACGTGGGTTAATTGAGCTAGCGAGAAATACCCTATCTTTCCTTTCTCTATCACGGCAATCTATCTCTCTCTGTTCTGATCAAACTCCTTTATTCTGCAGCAAGATAGCGCCGGCAACCTCAGCATAACCAAGCCAGGCCATGACTCGAGCTTGGCCGCTATCGCCATCTCGTTTCCACTTGATGGCTGTGGAAAGTTGTCGTTCGTGAGTGCCTTCCGTGTCTTCAGCCACTTGAGTGCCGACGACCTACGTTGTAGCGTGACGCTACTGGGCTGGTCGTCAGTGGGCGAATGCGTCGTCGGACGCGACATCTGGATGGCTGCGGGCAAGAAAAAAGGGTCTGCTCCGCCAATCTTGTCGCAGCTTGAGCGATTCTCCGATTTGGCGGACCCTTCGACCGTCACGTTCTCCGCGATCATTGAAGTCCGGGAAGATGCAGTTGCGGCGAGCGAGGTGGCTGGTAGCCCTATACTAGTTGAGACGGCGAAGAAGCACATAGGGCCAAGCGGCCGGATTGAAGCGACGATGTTGGAAAGCGGGGCTGCCAGAGCTCCTGAGCTACGTATAATTGGCACGAAAGCCGAAGTCGTTGCGCGTGAGATCGTCAAAGACTATAGCGAGTACATCGCTGCTTTGTTTGATAACTTTGATTGAATTGTTATCATAATACTGCTTTTGGCTTCAATGTTGGATGTCTCAAATTCATCGGGATCTAGCTGTTAGTAAAGATGCTTTCGATATAGGTTTCTTAGGCTACGAAAATATTGTTGGCGGATATTATTGGAATAGCTTCAGATCTTTCTTCGTTACCTTAATATGACATGTGGGATAAGCTAATAGATAGTCTCCAATGGAATATGTTACAAGCTTGCATTGATTACTATGGCGAGAGGCAATTTCATTCCCTAGTTCTTAGTCATTTTGATAACCTGCGCTTCAAAATATTCCTTCATGTTGGATTTTCATACCATTTGCAACAGAAACTTGTAGCCGTCCTCTACAGCCGCTTTTGCATCCTCTGTCAATTTACCCCTTCCAATGTCAAACAAATGCTTTGCCCCTTTCACTACTCTGATCTCCGCTTTTATACCCTGCTTTACCAGCATCTCATAGAACCGCTGGCTTTGTTGCCAGGGGATCAGGTCGTCATCCGTGCCATGGATGAGAAAAGTAGGCGTCCCGTATCCCGGAGTGGCGCTACCAGCCACATGTGCAAATGGACTGATGGCCTTTACGTGCTCCGGGTCCGGCTGAGGGAGGTTCAGATGGTCAGTAGAAGACGCGCTCGACGCCGAAGATGCGGGTAGACCACCCAGTAATATTGGCAGCGATTGACCGGTCCAATTCATATGGAGTAAGATGCGCGAACGCGGGTCAGATGAGCTGAACCAGCCGCCTCTGGCATCTTCAAGTTCAGTCGAGCTAATATTGTAGCCCATGACCTATGTGGGAAACATTAGCTTACCGACTAGAGAATTGGGTAACTCCGGGGAATTGGGGGCGTGAACGTACTGGTTTAGCATGAACGCCTTCGAGGAGATCATACGTCTCTCGGGAGAGCTGCTCGGAGCCCCGTGGAAAATTCGGTTTGATCCAGACTGGAAAGAAGTTAGTTTAGGCTGGGTTTATAAACCGTTGTCCTCTCAGACCAAGGTTGGTTCTTTTGTGACAACATACACTCGTCCTGGTAATCAGTCGGACAGTAAAAGGCAAGTATAGCAGATGGAAGGCGAATACCACGCTCCGTCGCCGTCCAGCCAGTCTGCAAACCCAGAGTTGCTCCAGTGGACCAACCTACGACGACCAGACGCTTGGTGTCGGGGATAACACCTGTAGCATCAAGACACCGTAGCGAACGATCAGACTGTACCCACGCAAGAGCCTCCGCGATGTCGATCATCGGACCGTCGCGTATGTTGACTTCCGGGCACAGGCGATAGTCCACGCTAATAGGGAGGAAGCCATAGCTGATCAGCGTGCGAACCTGGTCCTGCCTGACGTCCTTGCGTGAAAGCATCACGTGGCCGCCGCCGTGGATCATGAACGCTACAGGCCTCTTTCCTGGCACCTCGCGGGAGGGCGAACAGTATACGTCGGCCAAGAAGGGTGTCTCATTGGCATGTTTCCACTCGACAGTCTGAATACTTGGTGGTTGTGGAGAACTAGGCAATGGGGTTTTCTCTGATCGCTTGACAGCCACGTCGGAAGTACCACAAAAACCAGCGATGATCCTTAGTAGCGCGTCCTCCTCCGTCTCGCCGTCGGTCCAATCGACCGAGTTGAAGCCAGAGCGTAGAAGGGTCTTCTCCCAAATGTGTTCGTGGGCGAGGGCATGCTCTCGGCCGTCGTCGAAGAGCCACCAGCCGTCCAGAACGCCAAAGACGATGTCAAGCCAAGATAGACATCGCGTGAGCTCGATCAGAAGTAGACAGCCGCTCTCGCCCAAGAGCTGTCTAATGCGGGAACATGATTGCTGCAGGTCAACCGTCGCGTGTACGCAGTTGGTGGAGATGACGAGGTCGAACTGCCCTGTAAGATCTGGTGGCGTCTCTTGCTCCAGATCGAGAATACTATAACGGATTCCTTCGGCGCCGAGTCGCTTCTTGGCGCCGCTGATTAGGAATGATGAGATGTCAGTGAACAGGTAGTCAAATTCGGTATTTTGGCGCCGGAGGTGCTTCAACACGTATTGTGTCGTTCCGCCGGTGCCGGCACCGATCTCCAGTATGCGAAGGGTCTTGCCCGGGTTCTCAGCTGCCATTTTCGCAATGAGAGCTCCCAGCAGCTCGTTCATCGCCTCGTACATGGGCGCCTGCGCGTACACTTGTTCTAGAAGGGCCCGGGATTTTGGCTCCTGGAAAAGGAGCTGAAGGGGATTGGCCGAACCATTCAGTATCTGTGCCAACTGTGAGCCCACAATCCCAAGGAGCTCATGCTCATGGTTGTGGCGTGGATGGGCTTCGAGGATGGATTGTAGCTGCGCTTTGGCTGGTATCCGATCAATCATCTTGGCCGTGCGCACGTAGCCCAGCCTGTCAACTGCTATGAGGTTCTCGGTCTGGAGGTGGGCGTGTAGTCGTGAAACCAGTTTACTAAACTTTGGTAGATATCCCTTGACTTCGAAACGATTACCAGGCTTCAGAGAGGCCCATGGAGTACCCAGCTGTTCAAAGGCATGGATGATGTACTCGACGACTAGCATTTTCTGCGTCACGAATACCTTCTCAAAAAACCCGAGAAAGCCGCTCCGTTCCGAGAATGAAGCGTATTCACCTTTGATCCGCTCAAAGACTTTGTCTGGTCTTGCTTCTGGATTCCAGCCTTCCTGGGGCTGCCGCACCTGGAATGACTTCTCCGGCCGCCACTCCTCTTCTAAGCAGTCTTGGGTGTTGGTTGCAGAGATGGATTTGCCGCCAGAGAATATCTTACAGAAGAGTTCTCGTACCGAAATATCCGGACCCAGATCGGCTACTGCAAGTATCGAACCAAAACGCCTTTGAATCTCTGCGACAAGCTCCATAGCCATCAACGAGTCCATCCCAAGCGACGAAAGGGTAGTACTTGAAGATAACGTTTCAGAGATATCGAGCAGCTCTACCAGCATTGATGCGAACTTATTGTATTCATTCTCCACGATGTCGGGTTGCGTCGAATCGGATGTTCCTGAGCTAACCTCAGATTCAAGTGAGCTTTCAGACGAAGCTTCAGGGGTTTGGACCCTTTGGCACTCTGATGTCACGATCCTGTCCAGGTTGTGGTTTCTTCTTGCGAGCAAACATTGATTTAGATGGCTGAATGTTGTAAAGTTGGTAAAGTCGTCGCTGGTTATCTTGACGTCAAGCTCCTTCCCAATGATTGACATTACTTCGAACGACATGAGAGAGTCAATACCAAGTTCTTCCAGGGATGAAGTATCCTGTATATGGGCCGATGGTACCTCTAATAGCTGCTCTAGGATGGACTTAAGTGTTGCGGTCAATCTTAAGGACTCGAATGAGCCATTACTTGCGCCCAATGTTGACATTTTGGCGACGGGCACAGACGAGACTTTACTTGTCACGGGCGAGGGTCGAGGCGTATCATAAGCCACAGAGCTGACTCGCGTTAGCATTCTCACCATTGACTTGATAGAAACTCTGGAAAACTCAGATCCTATAATCATTGCCTGCAGCCTTTTGCTCTCTGAGCCAAACACAAAGACATCGCGAATTGTTGATTCGTCATCCCTGCGAGATCCCGTTGAACAGACAAAGTATGATTCGTGTGTAGATGGAGCATCAGCGCCGTCAAGAATATAGACAGAGCCCAGGCTACAGCAAACATAGACATCTGCAGGGTCACACATGGTCATGCAATTGACATGCAGTCCCGCTACTTGAAGGAAGTTGTCGAAAGCCCGAGGCGCCGTGATTGTCTTTCGAAACTGTACCATATCATCATGGGGAAGCATAACGTGACCCATCACTAGATTTCCAGCACTGACGACTCGTTGGACGCCTTGGTAATAGTCTCTATAGTTGGTGACGCGCGAGAACACGTTGTAGATGATCGAACCTTGTATTATCACGGCATCCTGCTCCTGAGAGAGCTCGGTGAACCTTTTTAGGTCGATAAGTCTCTCGTAGCTCGAGAATGCAGAAAGAGAGGCAGAATAGTCGAGGTCTATTGACCCAGTAGCGTGTATTGTAAAAGAAGAGCCATTGGGCGGGCGACTCTGTATCTCAAAGACCCACGACAGAGAACTTGGAGATTTCGATATGATCAGTGTTACGACTCTATCAGCAGGCATTGCGAGCGGCGAATTGATCCGGAAGCCGCTCAGTGAAAACGGCTTTTGGCCAAATCTATGATGAACAGCCTGTGCCACGAGCTCGAGAAGTAGTGAGGCAGGACACAAGGGGTTATTTAGTATGCTATGCCCCTTTACGTAGAGCTGATAGTCAGCGCTCTTTATGTTGACAACGAATTCTGTTCTGTCCTCGTTCTTGTCAAGATACCCGCTGAACCTTAAAATACCATCCTCGGTACTCCCCGCTACTGAATCCGGTACCGGAATAGGAAGAGTTCGATGGTCTTCCCAAGCAAGCCAGTGGTTATACTTATCGAATTGATAGGGCGGAAGGTTGATATGTTGGTATGTGCGTCTCTCACCCGGATGGAACTTCCAGAATCGAACGGTGGCACCCAGCTTCCAGAGCTCTATTGTTGTTTGGACCAAGTCATCGGTTGCGCTAGGCTTGTCGATCTCCAGACTCAGAATAGGATCATTCAACTTACGATCTAAGGAACGCCTTACAAGGCTTGTCACTGACGATTGCGAGCCAGCTTCCAGCCAGATGCACGACCCAAAGCGAGATTTTACCCGCTGCACAGCGTTCTCGAAGAACACAGGGAGGCGCGTGTGCTCATTGATCTGCTCAGGTCCAAACACGGTCCAACTCTGCTCCCGCGTGCACGTCTCAATTGGTATGATGGGCTGATGGTAATCCATTTGACCAGCCAAGTCCCTGAGCCCGTCGAGAATTGGCGTAGTAAACACGGAATGAAAGGCATGACTGACTGGGAGTAGCTTGTGTTTGATGCGTGTACCTAGTTCTTTCTGCAACTTGGACACCCCAGCCGTCGAACCAACTAAAACCAGGCTAGACGGTGCATTGTAGCAAGCAACCTCGAACTGATCCTCGCTCGGATATTCACCGGGTTCTACCAGGGGTATAAACTTCTTTAAGGTGGAGATATCGCCTTCTACTGCCAGCATGGCCCCGTGCTCTTCGCCCCAGCATGTCTGTATGAGCTGGGCGCGTCCTACTACTAATTTCAGAGCATCGTATAGTGACAATACGCCCGAGATACAGAGGGCAGTAAGTTGACCTAGGCTGTGCCCTAGAACACAGCTAACCTCAAGGCCGCTCTCAATCCATGTCTTGGCACTGGCGTACTGGATCGTAAAAAGCACAAGCTGGTAGATGACAAAGTCATTGTTTGGAGGATCAAAGATGTGTGAAATGATGGATTGTATGCCAAATGCCTTTGCGATAACATCGCACGCGACGACGTGAAACCGGAAAGAGGCGAAGGACTCGTAAAACGACTTATAAATACTGATAGCACCGCTGCTTTGACCTCCAAATACCAAAACGACCGGCTTCGTCTTCTGAGGGCGTTCTACGATGGAGCTGGGGATGGACTGAACTTGAGATAGAAACTTTCTGACATCTGAGAAGCTTCCTACACACTCAATGGCAGTATAGCGGAATGTTGGGTTCTGCTCATTCAAGAGATTAAAAATAAAGTCGGCGAGAAGACCCTCATCATGTTTCTGTGCTATGTCCTGAAGAGCAGCACAATAGGCCTGGAGACTAGATCGGGACTGGGCGGACAAGAGCATGGGATAGCGCACAAGAACTCCTTCTGTCTCAACTTTTCTGACCTCCCTTGGGGCTTCGTAAACAAGGATTGTGGCATTGGTGCCAGATGCGCCGTAGTTGTTGACGCACGCTCGACGATGGTCTGCCTGCCACTCTTGACAACGTGTAGGAATGACGATGTCCGGATGAGCATCTATCTTCGGATTGAGTTTCGCGTGACTAGCTTGCGGAGGGATCATCTTGTGCTCCATCATCAGGAGGACCTTGATTAGCGCGGCCACGCCGGATGCGCCCTCTAAGTGACCAATATTTCCCTTCAGGGAACCTAAATACAGAGGTGATCGACCTTTCTCTCCCATGAAGGCGTCGCGTATGCTAGAGTATTCTATCGGGTCACCGACTTTAGTGCCTGTGCCGTGGGCCTCGACATAGTCTACAGTAGAAGCGACAATCTTCGCATTCGCAAGGACCTTGCCGAAAACCTCTAATTGAGATTGGCGGTTGGGTATCGTAATCGCAGACTCGTTGGTGTTTTGATTAACTACCGAGCCAGCAATAACGCCTCGTATAGGGTCGCCATCCGAAAGCGCTCGGTCGAGACGTTTCAAAGTTACCAGGCCAACTCCTTCACCACGGCAATACCCATCGGCGGCAGCGTCAAAAGGCTTGCACTGCCCGGTAGGGCTCAAAAAGCCCGAACCGTTAAGATTCTCGTACAAGTATGGGCTTGTGAATAAGCCGGCCCCTCCGGCAAGTGCCATGGAACACTCGCCTGACAATATTGCCTTACAGGCGAGATCAATAGCGACTGCTGAAGAGGAGCATGCGGTATCACAGGTAATAGAAGGTCCCGTGAAGTTGAAGAAGTGACTTATCTTTCCAGCAAGAAAGGCTCTCAAGGTACCAACGGCCGAGTAAGCATTTGGTTCATGGCAAGCGATATTGTCGCAATAATCTTGCGCTCCGGCCCCAATATAGCATCCTATATTTTGACTTGGTTCGCTCGTGTTTGTTCTGAAGTACCCAGCTGATTGAAGAGCCCAGTAGGCCACTTCAAGGAGTACGCGTTGCTGCGGATCCGTTGACATGGCTTCTCGGTGAGATTTACGAAAAAACTTGTGATCGAACGATGCGATGTCGTCCAAAAAGGCACCGTGAAATGGGACCTTATTAGCAGAAGGCCTGCTGATGGTGTCGATATCAAACCGCGAGATGGGAGCCTTGCTCAACACTGGCTCTCCTCGTGAAATCAATTCCCAGAATTCTTCGGCAGAATTCGCTTTCGGGAATCGCATTCCGAGCCCAGTTACGGCAATGAGGTCCTGCTCATACCAGCGTGGTTCACACTGGAAGCTAGGATGATTGGAAACCGGCTCCTTGCATGTGAGCGGGTTCCGATAAATAATAGAAGACGCGGTGGTTTTGAATATTTGAGGTTTGACCTGCCTGGCTATGGACGTAGGCAATGTCGTGTTGGCTCCAATAAGGAGCACAGGGGGATAAGAAACCAGCGGTAGTGATTTAAGAGCAACTGATGCTGGCAAGAGCCAGTTAGCTGGATCCAGAACGATGCCCTTCAAGAGTTGTGAACAAATGTGGCTCTTCTTGATAATAGATCCATCACTGTTTGATAGGACGGGGACAGCTGGAGAAGCATTCGGATGGAGGAGCAAATCCTCTCTTGACAAACAAAATTCATGTAGTTTGCAAAATGCAGCGTGATTGCTTGATGAATGAAATCGACCTCGAAGACCAATATTCTTGACTTGAATACCTCTATCAGCAAGCTCTCGTGCTAGCGCGATAGAGGATTTCGAGGAAGCTGTGATTGTGTACTTGTTGATATCTTCGATGACTGATACGTAACTCTGATTTCCATACCTACCTGTTAGTATATTGTATACATGTTTCGGCTGATCAGCGAACGGCAACTGACATCTGAATGAAGTTTCATACAAGCGTGAATATTCGAATGAAAACTAGTCGAGTCTCCTCGGGTGGCTAAGGATTGTGAATCTTCCTTGTCGGCTTCTCCGTTGCTTAGATCGATGAGGATCCCGATGCAAAACGCTAGTCGAACAGCCCAAGTGAAATTTCGACTCAAATCCTCCTCTGTTGGGGAGCAGGCAACCGCTATTGCGGAAATGAGCCCAACACAAAGCCCTTGAATTCCAGCCCGCTTGCAGCGGTCCAGAACTCGAGGGTGTGGTTGTTCCACGCCGCTCGTATCGAGAAAACTGGAGTAGAGCACCAGTTGGCCGGTGACGGTCATAGTAGTACAAAATGTGTTTGACGCGGTACCCTCGGAGTGCTGAAGTTTGTTGCCGTTCAGCCAACCTGAGAGGCTTTCTAAGCCTGAGCGGCTGAGCGAGGTATTGAACTCAGGGTGCGACTCGGTCAAGCTCGCCCATAGTTGCGGGAGGTCCTCTAGGGCGCCGAGAAGACCTCGAAGTCTAGGGGTAAGAAAGAGGAGAGCCCTTAGGTTTTGTCTGTCTTCATCAGATTCATCCGTATGCTGTGATCCAAAGACCACCAGGGCCGGTATTACTTTTGAAGCCATAGTGCTGGTTATGGATAATAATGAACAGAGTGTATGAAGTTAGGGGGCGGCTAAGATTGGGTTATGGAGTAATAAAATACCGGCACTCCTGCCAGAATAAATAAATCACCAGACAAATGAGAGTCTAGATGAGACTATATATTTTATACCGTGAAGAACTGATTGTATCCCTGAAATGTTATAGGATAGCAGCGATCGATTCACATTCTAAACAAGGAACCAGAGCTTTACGAACTTCACAGTGAGCCTGGATACCCAGGACGAGCCGCTTTGTACCTTAGTGCGGAACCTTCGAGGTGTTAACTGAAATAGAGACATATGAGTAGGCAGCCAAGTAGTGTGCATATTCAGGATGAAGAAGGAAGTAGAAGGGAGCCCCGAGATCTCTGGGGATCTAGTATTACATATAGACATACAGTCAGGGGACCAATCTCTCTTTGCCTCGCACGAGATGAGGCGCACAATTTGACGTGATAGGCTAAGTAGCCGAGATTTTGCAATATTCACACCCTTGGGATCGAAACAGCTTGAATTGAGAACCGATCTACTAGCTAATCTAACGAGACTGCTTCTGGTCTGTACCTACGACAGTGTGCGAAGCAGCTCCAATGTTTACCTATCACAAGCGAAAACTCTAGCCTGGGTTCAAGAATTATCCTGCATATACTAGCAGCTCTGATCTTAGCTATGGGTCGTTTTCCATTGGGTCTCTAGACGTTACATTGAGGCTTGAATCATGTCTATTTCTGTGGGGTAAACTGGATATCTGACAACGAGGTAAACATGGGTAGGCCCTTGGGGTGTTTGCGACACGGATATGAGCTTGTAGGTAGTAAATTGGAAGAGTGCGTAGATCATGACGTTTCAAATCTTCCATTCCGGACTTCAAAGTAATTGACGGAGTTTATATGATCTATATCCCGGCATGGTAACTGCTAGATAACTTGTTAAATATTCCCAGGACTGCGTAGTACCAGAGAAAGCCATCACGCTTCATCCCACCTCGGAAGATCATATTCCAAACGAATGAAGACCAGGACAACCCTTTCACACCAAAACCAATACTTAACACTCACCCCCAGAATGCCTCTCAAAATCATAATCATTGGGGCTGGAGTCGGTGGCCTCACTTCGGCAATTGCCCTCCGGCGAATGGGTCATTCAGTCACGGTAAGTACTAAAGATATGTTCACCGTACCCTAAGGTTCCCGAGTACCATTCTATGCAGGCTATATGTCTCTCACTAATCCTTCCAATTTATACGAGAAGATATTTGATAGATCGATGTTCGCCTCGGAGCTGGGCGCTGCTATATCGCTCTGTCCTAATGGCGCAAGAGTGCTCGCCTCTCTGGGGTTCTCCTTTGAGAGGGCCGAGGCCTGCCCTATGCCGGTATTTGAATCGGTAGATGGCTACACATTAGAAAGGCTAGTGTCCGTAAATCTTGAAGACGCAGTGGAGAAGTACGGAGTCGGCCATATGTCCGTCCACCGTGTTGATTTGCATAATGAGCTGCTAAAACTAGCATCTGAGCACGGCCGGTGCCAAATAGATCTTCGACTCGGGATTGACGCGGAGGCAATCCATACAGAGGACAAGGATATTTTCGCCGTACGAATCAGTAGTGGTGAGATCCTGAAAGCAGATCTGGTCATTGGTGCCGACGGCATCCACTCAATGACGAGGAACGTGGTCCTCGAACGTACCACCTCATCTGCCGGATGCTTGCGTGACATGGAAGCTTTTCGCCTTACCATCCCGACCAAGACGATAGAGGCCGCAGATGACATTGCGTATCTTCGCAAGTGGAAATCAGCAGGTACCACGGTTATAGCCGATACTGCTGAGATGGTAGGCGAGCGTCATATGGTTTGGTACCCCTGTCGTGGGTAAGTCGTTACGTGGAATCGAAATCTTTAACAGCTAAACGAAGACCTCAGGGGTAAACTGCACAACATTGTGGGAGTATGTCCGAGTACATCAACAATTAGGCGTCAACAAGGTTTGTACTCGTCGATAGCTCTAAAAGTCTCTGTATATTCACTGATCTGTGCTTTAGTGGATATAGATGCCCATGGAGCTCTACTTTCCGAGTTTGGACATCTCCACCAGGACATTATCAAGCTTCTAAGGTTGTCTTAAGATGGTCAACTAGGTACAGGTTAAGCTGCTGACAATCTATAGACTCGCAGATAATGTCACGCGGTGGGAGCTACCCTTCTATGAACCATTTAGTCATTGGAGTAGGGGAAATACCATTTTGATTGGCGATGCGGCGCATCCCGTGAGTAGAATCCCTCCCGACCTCGCTACCCGACCGTTTTCTAATGCACTTTCTGTGACGACAGATGCAGCCATTCGGGGCCCAAGGGGCTAATCAGGCAATTGAGGATGCCGGTGCATTGGGGATTCTCTTTCAGAATGTCCACAATAGCACTGAAGTGTCATCCAGATTGCGCGTCTTTGAGGCGATCAAACGGAAGAGGACATCTATGATTCAGATACTCTCCTCGGCGCGCATTGGGCGAGAGGCCAGTGTCACGGATAGACTCCGCGAATTCGCAGAACCCGGCACAGGTTCGTAAAGCCCTCTTTGCCATTTCCATAGCTAACTGAATTTTAAGACGTGCCGAAGAATTTTGAAGAGCGTATAGAGCACGCTTTCGGGTTAGTATCGTTTCGTAGTGATTCGTACCGAAGCTTGAGTACATGGTCTGATATTTAGATTATGTAGTTTCGAAATTCTGAAGGCATCGGTCAAGGCGTTGGAAGCCCACTTGGGGCGGGATGATACTCTGTATAGGAATTAGCTCACGTGACGCTTTCAATAATTACAATTTCTTAAGCCTTACCTGCCGTAATCAGTATGTGTCTGAATCAGTTCACATTACCATTGGCACAATAACCTTCTCAGATAGTTCACCGGCAGTTAGTTCGCGGCCCGCACCGACACAAAGCTTCGATAAAGCGAACAGGGGATGACGCTGCAGAGCCCGTTCTCGCTGCCGGGGCATCCTCGGACTCTTGCATTTTGCGATACTACAACGTTTCTCCGAACAAATACCCTTTGCAGTGCTGATAGTCAACTGCATCAACGAGTCAATTCATGTACTATACAAGATAGAAGGACTCCAAGGTGCACGGACATCATTATCATGTATATATTGAGGTCTTCCACCTTACCCATAAAACCGTTAAGCTGAATGCAACCCTCATATATCTGACTCGAGCCTCTTAATTCCAATGTGACCTTGAACTCATCATTATTTACTTTCAGAGAGACCTTAGATGCACATCATGCAATGTTTAGGTAGGTAAATGGACAATCCACGGGTGCTGGTCGGCATGACCCCCCTCACGCCAGCCAGGGTTTGTTGGCCAAACGATATGCCCATCACACTGTCAAGTGTCACCTGAAGAGTTGCGGCAGGGCCACGCACACATGGACATTATCATCGAGGACTAGGCTTCGCTTTGATATCATGGACCATGGCACTTCCGATGAAAATGTTTTTACAAGCTCATATTTCTCGAGTAAAGGATCTGGCGTCTCCAATCTCTCACAGAACCGTGGCTAGTTTTCAATTTGCATCCAAATACCAACATGGCTATCAATCCGACCAACGGTGTTAATGGAGCCAATGGCGTCCACGATTCCAAGACGCGCCCTCCGAATTGGGTTCCCATTGACACCGCTAAGTTCGCCCTCACGCCCCGCAAGCTTCGCATTGTTTGCGTCGGGGCTGGCATATCAGGCTTGACACTTGCCCACTGTATTAAGTACAAGAAAGACTTCGCGGATTACATAGAGTTAATTTTATACGACAAGAATCACGAAGTCGGAGGTACCTGGGTCGAGCATACTTATCCCGGACTGCGTTGGTATGTGACCTTTTCCTTGATGATAGGTAGCACAGTATAAATGCTAATGCGGGAATGACCAGTGATGCTCCATCCCGTGCGTGCCAACCTTAGCTATGATGAGCAAAAACACACTAACATATCGATAACAGATGTCTACGTCTTCCCGTTTGAGCCAAACCACACATGGTCAGAGTTCTACTCTTCTGGAGAAGAGATACAGGAGTACATTGAACGTACCGTGGACAAATATGGCTTGCGAAAATATGTAAAGCTGAACTCTCGCATGGTGGAAAGCGGCTGGGACGCCGTTAGTGGCAAGTGGAAGCTCAAGATCGACCAACAAGGGAGGACCATCGAAGACGAGTGCGATATCTTGATCAGCGCCGTCGGCTGGCTGAAGTAAGTCGTATACCCCGTGTCTCGTGATGTAGGAGCCTAATAAAAGCAAAGCAAATGGGAGTACCCGAAGATTGAAGGGAATGAGAACTTCAAAGGAACATTGATGCATAGCGCTAACTGGTAGGTTGATGCGCGTTTCTCTTCTACTAAAGGCATTTGTCTAATGGTGACCCATAGGGACAAGTCGTATGACTATTCCGGGAAGAAGGTTGCTGTCATTGGCAACGGGTCAACCGGTATCCAGATATTCACAGAGGTGGCCAAGAAGGCTGCAAAGACGGTGAACTTTATTCGACATCCTACCTGGGTTACATCCAACATCGCAGCGCAATTTACTCCAGACGGCCGCAACTTTCCATACTCGGAGCAGCAAATGCAAGAGTTTATACAGTCGCCCGATAAATTCTTCCAGTATCGGAAACAGCTCGAGGCTGGGTATGTGTTCCCGAATGTATCACCCCTGGATCTGCTACTAATGGTCTGTACTAGGATCAATTATCTCTGGCCTATGATGCTCAAAGATGGAAAAGAGAACCAATGGATCACAGAGGTTTCCGCTCGGATCATGTCGGAGCGTCTCGGTGGCAGGGAAGACTTGATTAAGAAGTTCATTCCGCAGCATGCTTTTGGCTGCAGGCGTCTTACACCCGGTGACGGTTACCTTGAGTCGCTTCACACCGGTAGCAACAGGGCAGAAATGAGTCCGATCAAGCGCATAACAGAGAAGGGTATCGAAACCGAGGACGGGGAAGAAGAGTTTGATCTTATCGCGTGCGCGACTGGATACGTGATCGACTTCATTCCGCCATGGAAAGTCGTCGGTGCAGGCGGCGAAGAGCTGAATGCTAGATGGGCGAACGAGCTTGCCACTGCATACTTCTCCATGTGTGTGCCTGAGATGCCAAACTTTTTTATGTTTCACGGACCCAATACTCCCGTCGGTCAAGGATCGATTCTGAGAGCCCAGGGGTGGATGGCCGATTACATTCTTAAATGGGTTGAGAAGACCGCCACTGAGGACATCAAGTGAGTACACGTTACCTGCCTGAGCGGCATTATCCACTCGTGTGCTAATGTGGCGTATCTCACTACCAGATGTGTCTCGCCCAGGAAAGACGTCACGGAGGAGTACAATGTGTACATCCAAGAACAGCTCAAACGCACTGTCTGGTCGGGGGAATGCCCTGGATGGTACAAGGGGACGGATCCAAAGTCGGATCGCGTAACTGTGCTATACGCAGGGAGCATTCTACACTTCAAAGCTTGTATCGAGAACATTCGTGGTGAGGACTTCAAGTTCGAGTACCTCTCACGCAACCGATTCTCCTACCTTGGGAATGGGGAGACGGCAAGGGAAAGGGGTCAAGTCGGCGATCTTTCTTATTACATGAGCCTGGCAGCAGAGGAGGATCTGCGGGCACAGGTGGAAGAACGGCACTCGGCGAAATGACAGGTAGGGGGGCCGAATGGCAACGTCTTTCAAGCTTGAATTGAACAGGTGAAATTACCTCTACCTGTACTTGTATGCAATACATGCCAAATTGGAAAAACAAGGTCTCTAATCTAACGTCTATTTATTTCATTTAATAAGTAACTAAATTTAGACTGAAGTATTCATAAGCTTAGCTTGTATCCTGTTCGAAATTCTAACGCATTCGCATCACAACTCGTAGGTTTAAATTATTAAGTATTTTTGCATGGTGAGGAATTTTTCAATTCCACACTTGCAACGTCTACAATCAATCTTTGCTTTTAGAAGAATTCTACAATACTTAAATCACTAAAGACCGCCAATTTAGTACGGACATGTCACAAAACCAATTCCCAGCTAACTTACTACTGTCGCTGATAGTGCTTTCGCGACCTACTATGCGGGAAGTTTACTCGACAAAACTCTGGAAACCATGACAGCCAACTTCGTCTCGTTACATCCTGTGCTTTCCATTAAACATTGCACCCGCCACTAAGCTGTAATAGAAGATGTATAACCAATACGATAAGGTCAAAGAAATTTAATCTGTTCTTGTATCCTACGTTTATATGTCTATTTTATTCCATAAAGGCAATGAGGAGCAACGGGAATGTAAATTATAGAGTCATGATCTCTTTTGAAGAAAAGCAGTGAGATATCAGTACTGAAATCCTATGTAGTAGCCGTAAAGCTGGATTTGTACTTCCAGAAGCATATCAACTTTCTAAGCATCCGATGCAGCCTGACGATATCAAAGGCTTAGAAATAAATTAGCGGGTGAGCCATCCAAGTAGTAGTGATCTCTGTTTTCAATACAATGAAGATCTGCTAATTGAGTTTGTGCGAGTCGCAATAAAGGTGTAACGAGGATGAGGCTCGGAACTGGTGTTCTATTCGCATATAATCATCTATGGCCGCAAGGGAACCATACTGAACAGGCTTCTCCCTTCAGTCTGGCGGCATCTAGGTCTATATATATACGAAAGCTACGCTTTCGTCCATCTATTAATATCTCCCATTATCGTGCCCGTTCTCGTGATCAGGAAATCAACGGGTAGGTGAATATGTAGACCGCCGCGCTGCAGATGAATAATATGATATAACCCCTGGCATCGGATATACGCATCTTCACTACCTTGGGTTATTCCGTGTGACACTCTTCATTTCTGGCGGCAAACTTGGTCTATATATACACGAAAGCTACGCTTCCGTCTATCTATTATTATCACCCATTATCGTGTCTGTTTTCGTCATTCAACGGGTAGGTGAATATCTAGACCGCTGCGTTATAGATGATCTAACCCCTGGCATTGGATATACGCATCTTCACTACCTTGGGCTATTCCGTATGACAAAAGGCGGCAAGGATTGAGGACAAAAACAGGAGGATTTTGTGAGTGGATTGGATAAGCCGAGCTTCATAGTAATAGGTCTCCATAGTTTCGATCGTGCCTATGATTTCATAGTACTCATCCGCGCTAGTAGAACTCTCTAGCTTGGTCCTTGCCAACGTGATAGATAGTATTGCCCAACGATTTCGTTTATTTGGGCAGACTTGCAATGCTTCCAGTCCTGACAACATTTGAAGTATGGAGCTAGTATCGTTTTGGAAGTGCTTCTAATCTCAGCAACGAGCTCTTGCTGAAATGAAAAATACATACAAAACTCCCAAGGGAGCACATTGGTATCAAAGTAATACTTGCCGCACAATCATGCAAAATCATGTGACCCACCATTCATGCAGAGTTACCATGCAACGAACGGTATCTGATGGTGAAGTGCAAGAAATATCCACATTAAAACTAGATATAATTCATAGAGACTACTAAATCTCAACATCTGAATTAAAATCTTAGAACATAAACGAACATTGCCGCAATTTGTCGCAGCTAGAACCCTATTATTGTGTAGGCATAAGAGGAAATGTTAATAGAGTTATCCTTCCGCTTTACACTTATGGAATCCTAGAGTTAAAATTAATACATGAAACAACCCAAGTCGACCACTTGATGGAACGTGTGACCCCTCATTAGTAATTTTCAACAGTATTCGCGGAATGGCTGGAGGAAATTATGTTGCGGTCGCACACGAACTGGGTGAGGCCTAGGGTCTCTTCTCCTGGTCAGCGGGTTCTATTTCGCGAGCACTTGAGCAGAAAAGTGACGTATATGAGCTGCTATTGGTAATTTGAACCTAAAGAATTAAGTAAACGTGTCTTCTATCTATCTAAGATGCGTGTGTCGCATGGCCAGCCTGTCACGCCCAAAAGCCTATAGCATTCAGTCTTAGAGCTATTGTTACAGTTCTACTGCTGGTAGTTCCAATATTGACTTATTGTTCTTCACAAGGAGGAAACGTTCTAACTACATAAGTTGCTTAGTATATATACGTATGGGCTTTTGGCCCGTGCCCTATGCCCTTGGTCTCCGGGACTTATTCCGTAGCGTTACGTGACAGGTAGGACTCCATGGAAGACGTGCTATAGGTCTACAACAAAATATAATATTGTCCTAGTTTATCTTACTAGGAATTCTAAAAGAAATAAACCTATTTTTGTAATTTTAGTGCATAGCAACACTGAAGCCCTATGCCATCCTCCAACTACGCCGCCTTAGTCAGGGTGAGAGCGAACCTGCCCTGTGCTATTTTCGGGAACAGCAAGACACGCGAGGACCGGTTCCCAGCAGGGATGACGTGGAGCACTAGGGGATGGTTGGCAATACTCCTAGCATCACCAGACAGACTTGGCTGTTAGACTTTGAGCATATAACCTAAAGCAGAATCCTCGATTCGACACGCCAGGACATGAACACGATTATATGGTTGGCTTATCAGACCGGCATAAGTTCTCTCGGCAGTAAAAGGATTCGAAGATGCTGTTTCAAATGAAACGACGAGGTAACTGTTCAGCCCGAGATACGCTGATTGTTGATGCAGATGATATGTCTAGTAGATTTTTGAAACACAAGTCCTGTGTAATAATAGAAATCAGGTTACGACAGTCTATTCTTTTCGAAATACCACCAGAAGTATGGATAACCAGACCTCCGAGCTTCACCTTTCAAAACTAATAAGAGCATCCGGGGTATCACCATACATATATATATAAATAGACAGGCACGACTGGCTGTAACGTCCGCTCGCAGGACTACAGTTCGTCACGTTCCCACGCCGTACGCTCCGGCCAAAGCGTCTCAAACACCCGCCTCACTACAGAAATCGAGGTAAGTACTTGTTGTTATAAGTGTGACTCCTACTGGGAGCTTCCAAAATATGAAATGATCCGAAAATGATCATTCCTGTTCTTAAAGTTGATAGAGAAGGAAGAAAATGACTCTGATAATTACTTACTAATATCGCGCACTCTGTTCACCTCCTCTGGACTCTCAGTCATGACATCGTCGTTGAAACACCACTGTCCAAACGCTGTGCCCCTCTCTATCGTCCGTTCAACTAGCTCGGCCTTGGCCTGCTCTGCGTCCTTGATCATGAAGAACTTCATCGTGTCCGTGTCGACTATGGTGTACTGATATTTCTTCAGCGCCTTGATGATAACATCCCGGTCTTTCGGCTTCGTATCGCCTGGCGGGAGTAGAGGTTCAAGGCCGCGGGAGACGGCCGCCAGCGCAAACTTCAATAGGCAGTCACCGCATGACGGATGCGCGTGGGATAGGCGCGAGAAGACTGTAGACACTGCGAAGTCTGGGTTCCTGGACATCTTATCGGAGAGCGGGGACACAAACGAGTCGCCCAGACACTTGTCGACACTGAAATCCTCGCACTTCACCTTACGTAAGGTCTCGGGGCCGTCAACCGCCGTCCATAGTACGTTCACATTGACGTTGGGCGGCTGCAGCCCTGCTTGGCGGAGAAGCTGGGCCACCTTCAGGTACATCCTGTCGCGGGGATATATTGGGACCGCTGGCGGCGTGGCAGTGGTATCCCGCTTTACTAACTCCTGTTGTCCAACCTTGATCGCCGCGAGGAGCTGGCCGCGCTCTCGAAAGTCTAGGTAGCCGTCTGAATCGGCGTCGCTGCGCAGCGCGATAAAGGACCAGATGAGAGCCTCGCGGAACCTCTCGATACTGTAGTGAAAGCCGGCAAACCAGGGGTAGATTTGGTAGCGATACTCGCCGCGGAAGCGCTGGCAGGCACCGTCCATGGACGGACGCGGGAATGATGACATGGCTTCTCGCATGACCGCGCGAGAGATCGAGTGTGCGAAATGCGCCTGGACTTGCCGGTTTCGCTCGCCAAACCGGTGGTTCAGGAGGTAAGAGGTATAGTAGGCGAACGGCTTCTCGCCGAACGACGGCATTGAGCCTTTGCCTAAAGCCTTAACGTTGTAATGATCGGGTTTGAAGGCCATGACGTGGCCAAAGAGCGGCGAATAGAAGTCAGAGGCAGCATGGTCCATGCCCAGAAACATATCGTCAGATAGAGCAACCACTACAACTCTCACAGTCAGTTCTTGCCCTTCGGAGAGTATTTTGTCGGGATTTCTGGAAGCCTCCAGATACATTGTTGTGTCTAAAAGGAAACCTGTGCTCTGAAAGTCCCTACTACATGAAAACGGATTCGAAAGTTACTTACTATGATCCGTGGTCGATGGTGTCATATATATTTGGGACTCTAGTACATTGTGTGAGTTAGTGAACCCTATTGAGAACAGGAGTAGGAGAGAGTGGGTGGGATGACGATATTCAACATTGAGATTAAATCACTGAAAGATACCTACCTATGCTTAAGGAGTTGAATGTAGGAAGACACACTTTCTCCTTTTCCCCGAAAAAGGACTCTTGATCAAGGACTTGGATCATCCCATTCGTATCGTCGTCATCCCTGAGCCAAATCGGTCGCTGTGGTAGCTTATTTGGCTCGCCACTGACTATTGTATTGTCTTCAACCGAGTTAACAAGAAGCTGGATCCTGTTGGTGAATTTACTTGCATAGGCATTGAGGCTGCGCAATGAATATCGTAACTCATCCCAATCGCGGTAGCGGTTCATGCTGTGCCGCGATATCCAAATACCCTGTGCATCGTTGAGGGGTGACTGCTGCTCGTATGCGTGCAGGCCACGCCTAAAAGCTTCGTCCGAGCCATTGACCCAGTTATATACAAAGTCAAGCTTCGGTTCGGTCAAAAGGCCAAATTGGTCCTTGTTGTAGTTCCCGGATGAAAACCACTCGTCCTCCCAGCCCGCCAGCTCGACGTCCTTCACGGCTTCTTCAAATGGTATCCTTATGACGTCGGGCAGATCATCATAAAAGGGTTTGGGTTGCTGTGCTGTTTGAAATGCCACGTCCGTCTCGGCTTGGTCGACAGGATTCGGCAGCATTACCGAACTGCTACCTGGGATCCAGTGCGTAGAGACTTTGTTCCGTGCAAGTAGAAAGCTGCGGCCCCCAGCACGCTTGATAAACTCCCAATCATTCCATAGTTCGAGCCAGGTGAATAGAATGAGGCTGGCCAGAAAGATAACTCTCCTGTTTCGCCGACAGTAGAACGCACGTTGATCCATCGGAGAGAGTGATGAGTTCTGCCGTGAAGGCGTAGCAAACTTTGCTTTCGCTATTCACTCTCCCAGCTGTATATGGCGATAGAGAGGTGACAAATTAATGGTACGTATGCCAAGAGCGCATGATACTATTATCTTGACTTGTTGAGAGCAGTCGCGTGCCCATGTCGTGTGTTCATATACTTAAAAGGGATAATTCATCATGCCTGCCAGCTGAGCCCATTCCATCGACGTCGATCGTTCCCGTGAACAGTAAAAATATAGCTCTGCATAGTAATTATATAAATAATTAAACTGTTGAAAGGGGTCCCCGACCTGCATGTGCCGATCTGATATCTCGCGTCTTGGCATTGCTTCAGAATGCTCTACCGCAAGCAGTTTACAATTGCTAACGCAGGTACAAACAATCTACCCAGCACACCTAGAGAAACACTTTCGAACATGATTTCAAATGAAGTGAAAGTTAGAAGAGGGTCAATTGATCAAGCAGCGCAACAAATTTCTAGTTGACTGAGTGTAGAAAAAGTGGCCTATGTATCAATAAACTTGGGTGACTATACGGCTGTACTGACTAATAGACCCTTGAGAGTCGCGCTTCTGAGTCTGACTCTATCACCTAGTCTAGTGCGTTGGGATATATAGGACTTACCTAACATAGTTAACGTGTTGTGGGACTGCCAAGCTTCAGATAGGTGGTAGTGTGCTAGTCCAATATTCAGCTTGGACAACACTATGAGTAGTGTCGAGCGCCTCAAGCTTGGCACAGCTTGTCTACAGTATGTCGCGATTCTAGTTCTATGATTCTATGTGATCCTGAGGATTTTGGCAATCTTATTATTACATAATGTTAACAAATGTATATCTATATAGGCCAATGTAGTAAAACTTGAGCCTCCTTTATCCACACTTACTGTTTAGGTATCAGCATCTACCATGATTTGAGGTTGGTTTTAATCTCTTGGTGGGTGCTAGAATGGCAGAAAATGGATCGACGCTGGTAAATTACTATATCCCTGGGCCCCTACCAATATGTGATAGATAACAGGATCCCCTCGACGGAATATTCCATGATCTCTAGGTCGGTGGTTTCGATATGAGCACCCCAACTTTATCATGGTCTCAATACTTCAGAGACTTAAAGAAATACAGATATCCCCTTTCGCCCTGCGCTCCTAATTAAGCAGAAGATTCCGAGACTTGTTCGATTTCTCGACGCATTTTCGCCCACTACCATAATTCTGATTAATCCCCCGTTCTACCAAAGCCCTATTATCCGTTCATCCACTAAGCCTAGACGCACATCAACAACCTACAAAGCTACCACCGTCATGTACGCTGCGAAGTCGTCCATTAAGGAGGATGAAGAGGCTATGCTTCCCAACTCTCCCCGAGGGAAACAAGTTGAGTACATTTCAAGGGGTTCTCTTTCGTTGAAAGGAATTCCAAGGTATCTCTGGGCAGTCGTGAAGCCGAGCTTTCTCTCACGCACAGCGCAGATGCCGGCGCCTATGGATGGAAAGGCATCGTCAAAGAGAAAACACAACACCGAATACCTTGATGGGGTTCGAGGTGTTGCTTCTTTGATCGTCTTCATACTCCATTGGAGTCACAACTCCTATCCATCTGTGAACTCGGGCTGGGGTTACGAGGGCAACACGTCGTTGTGGCTACTTCCGTTTATCCGACTGGTTTTCTCCGGGGCAGCCATGGTCGCTGTATTTTTTGTTGTCTCCGGTTTCGTGCTGACGCATCGTTTCATACAACGTATGTACAAGCTGGAGCACAATGAACTCTTTTCCGGACTCGCGTCGCTCACATTTCGAAGAGCGATACGATTATACCTTCCATCCTTTGCTTCCAGCACACTAGCTTTCCTTGGCGTCTGTTTGGGCCTTGTATCTGTCCCTTCTAAAGTGGATGGAAAGCGGTTTCACCACAGCTTCCATGCCTACCTCGATTATCTAGATGCCGAATCCAACCCCTGGGGCTGGGATGCCAATTTTTACGGCTTTTATAATCCTCAATTATGGTCTATTGCAGTGGAGTTTCGAGGTTCGATGGTGGTATTTCTATTGGTCCTTGGTCTGGCAAAAGTACGATCATCAATTCGGATGATTGTTGAACTTTTCATTTTGATTCACTCCTTCGCTCATAAACGCTGGGATGTTGCCCTATTCGTTGCGGGTATGCTGTTGGCGGAGGTTGAAGTGTGGGTGTCGAGGAGAACAACGTTATCAAAGACGAAATCGATCAACACTCTTCTTATCCTCATGTTGATCCTGGGACTCTATTTATGCGGATACCCACGTGATGGCGCGACCTCCACTCCGGGCTACGTGTGGTCCCAGAACGTTTGGCCATATACTGCCTATCGTCGTCGCTTTTGGCTTGCGATTGGCGCAATCATGAGCGTTGGTGCTATGGTGTTTATGCCGACTATCCAAGCTCTTTTCATGACTCGTCCAGCCAAATATCTTGGTCGAATTAGTTTCGCTCTCTACCTGGTTCATGGCCTTGCGAACCGTACAATAGGGAAGTGGTTGATACATAAATGCTGGATCTATATCGGTAATGAAGGCTTCTGGCCCTACACTTGTAGCTTCGCGGTTTCGACTCTACTGTACTTTCCTATTGTCATCTGGGCGTCTGATCTATTTTGGAGGACTGTTGACGTACCCTCGACGAATTTCGCAAGGTGGTTAGAGCAAGCATGCTCCTCGGAAGCAGCATGATTGTCATTACGTAATGACGAATTGGTCATAAAACTTCGTAGCAGACTAGGAGGTTGCGTCAGATAGAATAAGCCGCGAGCGCCGGTATCAAGGTACTAGAGGAAATTAACCGTGACGCATCGCGAAACTATCTACTCGTAATATATGGCTTGTATTGCGTACTGATACGATAACAACTATAGCGAGGACTTGTTGGGTCACTATAGACGAAAGCCCGCGTCAAATCCCGGATAATTAGAGTTGACCATCCACCGGCTCATAGTCAACCAGGCAACAAATCAACTGTCAGGCTCATGTGATAACGACTCATCAATGACATGGTGCTTCATTCGCTTCATAACCTTTATCTACAGCACACTTCGGGGTATATAGGTGGTTGTGTATAATACTTGTATTAGGGGAAGGGTGAGCGGTAAAGGGTAGTTTTCGCAGCAGTTCAGATAGACCCGGGAGTTTTTGGTGTACGAATACTCCGTAAGTTCGAGAAATCGAGCTCCAGGGTTTCAAGATATGCAATTCTCTCTCATAAATAGGGCGAAGAGGAGATCACATTTCGCAATTTGTATTCAAAGCCGTTAAGAACTTTTACCTCAATGAAAGGGTATACCAAGATTGTTCAAACCTACTACTTAGCCCGAGAAAAAAAGGTAGAATACTTTTGGACAGACACTTGCTATATTGATAATTCAAGCAAAAAATTACCTTTCATGTATCGAACACAACTAGAATCACTTACACCCTACTTAGCTATACAATGCCAGTTTCGGGCCGATTTTTATTTTACTTAGCAAATTGAGTTATATTTTTAAAGTTATAATAATTCCCTTTCCCTTTAGTCCTCAACTAGCTTTAGATGTATAGGTCAGCTCACCTTATTGAATTAGGTGACTCAACCCGTATGGCGAACGAACAGCATTTGTTTCCATTTGCCGAGGTGCCTCATTCATAATTCTACCCTGCGGAACCATATAAGTTCAACTTCTTATTCTTCTTATTCTTTAAGAACAGTTGTTTCTTATATTTAGCTTTTAAATATGACGAATACGGACAAAGCAAATTCATACCTCTAAAGGAATAGCCCAGATTGAAACAAACTTAAATTGACCAAGAACTATAGCTGACTAGGATACACAGCTTGATCATTATTCAGTGCTTCTGTTTATCTAAACAATGCTTCGATGAATATATAAAGCACACCTGTTGATTGCAATCTCTTGATTCTCAATTGCGTCACATAGATGGAAATTTTCGAAGTAATAGGAACTGTTGAGGTGCAACTTTACCGCAAGGATTTAGTAGAACTATAGTTTTCATCAGCAGTCGAGTAGTCTCAGCGCAAAACGAATGTATCGATTGTGTTACTTGTAATAAAGCGAGTGTTATAGTAGTTCCCTGACTCATTATCGAGGCCTCCTACGAACCGAAAATTTCAGCGCAAATAAGATCTCTCTATGTATTATCATATTTCAGTTTAGGCTCCATCTTATCCCAGGCCCTATTTACTGGAAAAACCAGTTGACTTGGATTCGGCCAACGCCGAGGTCAGCAATGTCGTCAAAGATAGCCGGCGAAACGTCGATACCTCCCGATCCACAACCAGGACACAAGTCAACAACCTGTGCGGCGGTCTGGTGGCCATTGCCCTGAATGGTGATCCATCTTCCGCAGTTGGCACCATTGGCGTAATCCGCGGAGTTGAGCGCCACGACTGGAGAGCCGTCATTGTCAGTTCCGCCACAGGCACCGACACCCTGTATTATTAAGACAGTTAGACGGTAATCAAGATTTATAATTAACAATAATTGAGCTGTGTCAAGCGGAAATGTTGATTAGACTCTTTATCGGCGAGACTTACAGGATGGAACCATGTCATGTCACCTGTAGTGGCGACAGCACTGGTTGCAAAAGCTGCAACGGCAGCGAGGACAGTTGCTTTGGTATACATGATTTTTGGATTGTGGGGTGGTAGTTGTTCTTGGGGTGTTGATGATTTGTGTTGATTGCTTATATGAATGTGGTGTTGTGCTAATAGTCATTTGATGAAGTCGGATACAGCTTGACTTTTATATTCAGTTCTACATCGAAATTTGCCTTTACAACCAATTTCTTTTGATTACTGGTATTACCCAGGTCATCAGGTCAGATCATTTCATGTTGAACTGAAGTGCCCAGTGTCATCGTGAAGCCATAGAAGTCCCGGTCGTACGTCACATGCCACCCCAGCCTTGCGTTGTTATGAGTGAGTCTATTGAATGTCCTACATAGGTACAGGCCATGTAAATCTAGCCAACTTGAGATGCTTAAAACGCATATAAGCATAATAACCTCAGAATTTAACCTTGCTGCAAGTAAGACATAGTCAGAAATGACGGCGGGCTGACTGGCTGTCATAAGGAATTATGTCCGTAATTCAAGTAAGTAAAGTCTAGCAAAGTATTCAGGGTCTTTGTATAGCAAGTTTATCCCCGACGTTATACACATTTATTGCCGAGCTTAGTTCAACATGGAGATAGCGACTACCTACAAATAGTCACGAACGGAAGTCCGGAAACTTAATTTGAGGAAAATGTAAGCCGACTAGTCTTCTCCGCCTGTGAAAAAAAGTGAGGCACTCATAACTGAATCTGTCATCGTGATTAGAAACATACCTTATTGGTCACTATGGATATAATATTAATACAACTTGACCACTCGGTTTCAATTTTGCAACCCACCAATTGAAACTAGCTATGTTGCAGAGCCGCAAGGAATATCCGGCTCATAGCGCTTGTACAAACTGTCACAGTTTACATAACGGCTGTTAACTCAAATTCTATCATCTGTCGGCACTTCTAAAGTAAAACGTCAGCAAATCACCGAGCATCCGTAGCCTGCAGGAGTTTGCGAAATGTCAGACCGTCCCCTATTGACTAAGTTTATGTATTGCATTAGGGTTATGCTGACCAACCCGGGTTGCCCCACAGTAATTCTTCGATTGAGTCTCAATTCTTTCTCATTCTGGTCCAGTCATCATTAATAGTTCTTACTCAACTAGAATTCAAATGATAGTTGAGGCTTGCAACTTTGGCCCTGTGTCAGCACCGCCAAGCGCCCGGCAGATAGTTCCTGTTGCCCCTGACTTGTCTGGTTAAGCATTATATACCCTGTAAGTCCTGAAATCCCCATCATGCCACTATTGGGCCGGTGTAGACGAATTAGGCTTATTCTAACCGGAACCCAACCGCAATCTGCTGAATTTTATATACTTTCAAATATTGTATGAAGATTAAAGCGCTTTCTGTACGTAATTTGGTGGAGTCCTGGAATGTTTTAGGACATTTCGCTCGACAGAAATAGTCCTCAGATTATATACATGAATTTAACATTTCTTATGTTTCATCATGTATGTATCGTATGTATTAGACGTTGCATTTGTAAGAGACGACAATTGATTTCCTAGTAAGCACAAGAAATTCACATCTTAAACTTAAATGAACATCACTTGTAATCTTTGAGTTATTGTGAGTAGTTTAATAAGTAACCAGAATTACGGTATTATGCCGAGCACTTCCAGTATTGAAATGGCTACTATAAGTTATGTACTCAAGCCAACCCGCCAAGCCTATTTGTAAGGTACAAAATAAGCCCAGTTTCAAGCAGTCAGAACCGGCATTCAGCTATCGAGTAGGATTATACGTGTCTAAGCAAATACCATGTGTCATAATATTATGGTGCCAGGACCACGACCTTGGTTGGCGAAATGAGGTTTTTACAGACAAATAATCGAGAATAAAAGTCGTCCACAAATTCTGACGCCAGCTACAGGTTACAGGCGGCCGCTAAGGTTTCAATCAAGTTTGATTGTTATTTCACGTGATGTTAAAACGGTGATATGATAACATGAGGGATTATAGGGAGGGAAAGGAGCGAGTGATGAGATCATAAATCCTGCTCGTTTGCTATAAATTTTATACTCCGCCACATATTCCAAATGATTGACCCAGATCCAACTAATACATTCAAAACTCCGCACATCTTTAGGAATGATGGAAAAAGTAATGACTAGTCGAGTTAAATACGATTTACCAAGTATTAAGATTATGAGTATATAGTAGGTAACCAGTATATTATTAAACATTAAAGAACAAGTCTATATATAGTAGAGTGCAATAGTACCTTATATTATATAGTAAGATGTGTGTAGAGCAAAGTACCTAGCTACTAGATTTACTAGCCCTTTAATTTTAACATTTCTATTTAAACTATATATATCTAAATAAAAGTAAGGTTATTATAATCTTCCCTTTTTAACTATTTTTTATTTAAGCTTAAAATTATACGTAGTTTTAAAAGTATAAGTTTTTAACTCTTTAATAAAGTAGGTTTTCTAGCTTTATTTATTTTATTAGTTTTATTAAAAAGTTTAGCAAATATTTATTTTTACTTTTATATTTTATATTAATATTATATTATATTTAAGCAAAAGTGTTGGGTGGCTAGGGGTACGATATTGTACGTAACAAGTGGGTAAAATAAATAGCTATATATATATTAATTTATTTTCTGTATTTTCTGCGCAAAAGTAAAGCTTTCGCGCGGAGAATTCTTCTGTGGCAGGAGAATTCTGCTTATATACACCGCCTGCCTAAATAGGCCGGCAGGCTAACTGCTCTATTGCACGATAGCTTTGCTTGCAGTTAACACCGATATTATAATACTAGCTCTTTTTTTTTTTTAACTATAATATATCCTATACAACTGCTATAAAAGATAAAAAATTTAAAACTTAAAAAAAACGTAAACTATAGTATACGGCTAATTTATAGCTAGTAAAATTATTTAATAATATATTAAATTGCTATTTATAAAAAGGGCCTCCTTTTTTATTGCTTTTTTATTATATATATAGTATATAATTAAATAGTTAATACGTATAAAAAAAAGAACTAGGCTGCAACTGTTTTCCGTATATAGTTTTTTTTGTTTTTTGTTTAAAAGCGCTAAAAATTAAATAAAGCAGAACTGTTGTACATAAAACTAGTTGCTTTTATATAGCGTTTCTTTTTTTTTTTTTTTCTTTTTTTTTTTGTACGTATATATATATATATATATATATTATACGTATATTTTAGCTATTATTGTAAAGTTATGTTAACTTAAAAATAATAGCTATTATATAGCAGCAATAGCAACAGTAATAATAATAGCAGTAGTAATATTAGTAGCAGCAGTATTAGTAGCAATAACAGCAACAGCATTAATAGTAGCAGCATTAGTAATAATAGTAACAATATTATTATTACTATTATTATTATTATTATATATAAAGCTTTTTGCTATTTTAATTATTATACTAATAGTATGCTAAATAAAACTAGTAGTAGCAACAATAATAATATAGCTACTATTGTTTTTATTGCTCTTGCTTATTTGCACTTTATACCTCTACTGTTTAGTAATATTGCTTAATTTAATAACTTTATACGTACGTTTAATAATAGTGCTATAAAGGTTTATTATTTTTTTATAGGGACTTCGGTTTACTAAGTTTTTATATAGTTTTTTTATATAAATATATATATATTTCTTGTTTTTTTTTTTATACAAATAATTTTTAGTATGTTTTTTAGCTAATATGTTTTATTATATAATAATAAAAAAAAAGTATTATTGTTGCTGCTTTTTTTATTAATATTGTTTTTAAAATATTAGCTAGCAACAACTTTGCTAACATATAAGCTAAGTTTATATGTTATAAAAGTTATTTTTAAGCTTTTTTAGTTTAAAGTTATAATATAATAATATTAAATCTATATACGAACAGTTTATATAGTAGCTGCTATAGCTATAATAAGTTATTTTTTAAAATATATTATTAGGTTTTTAAGTTCTAAAGTAGCACTTATGCTATTTATATTTAACGTTTATATAATGCTTGTTGTTTTATTTATAATTAAAAAAAACAAAAAAATATAATAAGTAAAAAGGGTATTTAATTATTTATATTAGCTTTTTAAAATATAAATAAAGTTTTTATAAATTTTTAATTTTTTTTTTTAATATTTATATATAATAAATATTTTTGTTTATACTAATATAAAATATTTATATTTTTTATAGTTTTTTAATAAATATTTTAATTTAAATAAATAGCTTATTAATAAAAACTAATATTTTTAATATTTAGTTTAGCGTACGTTTAATAAATATATTTATTAAGTTATTTTTGCTATTAATTTATTATATTTTAAAGATTTTTTTTTTTTTATATAACTTCCGAAA